>CAWUFW010004011.1:1200000-1655636 GCA_963921515.1 Calotriton arnoldi | reverse complement strand
TGGCCTCAACACATATGCTGAATAAAGCAACTTTCTTTTCTCTAGTGCTCATGCTTCAGATGTACATGTTGTTGGTGCAGCTAACCATGCCCTTGCTGCAGTGATGGTGATATCTGGTCTCATGATTATGAAGTGTTACTGTGCAGGAACCCATGTGGTCCAGGGGGAATGTGTCCTATCATGTGGTGTATCCATGTCATCAATAGCAGCATCTGAGGGTGTCATGTGTTCAGTATTTGGCAATGGGTTTCCTACTTACATTGGCAATTTCATATCTGTGGCTTCCACCCCTGCACATCTGTTGTGCCTGCCATCGTTGCATTTGTCTACTTCCCTGACCGTGTTGCCATCTCCAGTGGACATGCAGGTTTGGGCATCAATGGGGAGGGACTCATCCGTGTAGTCAGTGCAACATTGCTATACAAGTGTGTTGGATCTGTGCTGATGATTCCGTTGGCACATCCATGACCAGGCTGATGTGATGGGAGCCCTCATTTGGTGCTAATTGTTGATTGTGTGACCAAGTGCTCAGCTGACATGATGGGGCCCTACTGAGGCAACATATGGCACAGCTTTCCTCACACAGGAGTGGAGTCCCCTCATGGCAGTGTGTACACGTGTGACATTGCCTGCACCCAAGGTGTGTGTTGTATGTGCATGTCTGTGTGTTCACTTCCATTCATCTGCGCATGCTGTGATCCCTAGTGTTGTACCTGTTTGTGATGCTTGCTGACTTGAGCTATGTTCCCCCAAAGTCTTCTCCCTGTGTTCTCTGTGATGTGGGTGCATGGCACATTACTGGTCATCAGGGTGTCACCCATAGGTGTGTTTGCTGTCAGGGCTGAGTTTGTGTGCAGACGCAGATGGGTCACAGTCAGGTTTCCCCTTGGCACTTGTTGTTTGCCCCTGTCATGTGATTTCCAGTTTGTGTTATCTTTCAGTGATTGTGACATGTTGTGTGTGTGACTGCTGCCACTCCTCAGGGTCAGAGCTGCAATGTTGGAAGTTGTCTATGTGTGTTCTTTGTGGGTGACCTTGGCTTCTTCATTGGTGTGTGACTGTGGCTGGGATCCCATTGGTCGGTGTGGTATTGCCGTCATGTCCATGTACAGCGTAGTGTGCAGTGTGTCAGACATTCAGGAGTCTTGTTGAGTGTCCATGTGTGATGTGTTTCTACACCTTGGTTCCCACCCACCACCCTGGAATAGTCATGGGTGCATGTGCAATGTCACCAGTGCATGTGTACTTCACTGCTGCACATTGTTGGAGGTCGAGGGGTGTGGTGTTGAGTGTGTGCAGATGAGAGTTGTTGCCCGGCTAGGCCCCTGCCTCCATGTTGGCCTTGGCTTACTGGCCATGCTGATTGATTTGTGCTTGTGTAGGTGTGATGGTAGTTTGTTGCTCAGGACACCTGACTGTGGTTCATAGTGTGAACGACATTTAGCTTTGTCATCACAGTGGTATTTTTATTCAGCCCAGGGTCACCACATTGTGGGGGCCCTGGGGGTGGTGCTGTGGTGTGTCTGTGACTTGCTGTGTCAGTTGTTGTTCCTACGTGCCTGTGTGACATGTGTGTTTTGTGCTCCCTCTCACCTGACAATGCCTGCTTGCCCACATAGGGGATTTGGATCCATGAGTTACCTTAGTGTGGCAGTGTATGCACATCTGTATGATTGGTATTCAGCTCTCCTCATGTGTTGTGTGGTTGCCTGGGGACACTGGCACCCCCACCCCTCACCTGCTGTGTATGATGACAGTGTTGGTCTGCCTGTTTGTGTTTGTGCATCTGCACCACTGCATTGGCATATCTTGGGTGTGCCATTGGCTGTATGTTGTTTGGTGTGTTTCCCCTGCTGTCCCTGGGACTCCTAGGTCATCGGTCAGCACAGTGATCATGGTTTGTGTGTCCCATTGCTGCCATGGTATGGTATCTGTTCACCTCACATCTGCTGTCTCCACAGGGTATCTGCATTTGTGTGCCCATTGGTGCAAATATGTGGTTCTGCATTCTGATGGTCACTTCTGTCATTGTGTCATTGATGACTGTTGACGGTCTCAGCCCCCATGGGTGTTGTTTGTCTGCACATGGCCAAAGGAATGTTTCATTTGCACTGCAGTATTTGGCTCCCCCAATTTATGTTGCAATGGGACACATACACTACTTTGCCACAGATGAGTTTTTGGTTCTGTGAGCAGGAATGATCCATGCAGTTTGGCAGTTGCAGCTCTTTCTTTGTCAACAATTACCTTTTGGTCACTGTGATGATGAGGGTGTAGACCCCATTGCCACAATGGTCAAAATGTGCTTCAGCTATGGACCCCACACTTGCCTTTTGGTCACTGTGATGATGGGGGTTTAGACCCCATTGCCACAATGGTCAAAATGTGCTTCAGCTATGGACCCCACACTTACCTTTTGGTCACTGTGATGATGGGGGTTTAGGCCCCATTGCCACAATGGTCATGGGCTGCTTGCATTGTGGGTGCCACACACATATATGTGTGGCACATGTGCTAGGGGGTCACATTGTATGTTGAAAGTCATGTTCGGTGTTGTAGGCATTTGACACAGCCTACACACGCTTGTCATGGTGGTGGGGGATGTCTTAATCTTGCATTCCCTAGGTTGTGGTGTGCTTGTTGTGTCATGCATTGTCCATCCTATGAGTGGGGGTGGTAGTAGTGGTAGGCATCCAGCCCCCTGGGTGAGGGTGGTAGTAGTGGTGGGCATCCTGCCCCCTGGCTAAGGGTGGTAGTAGTGGTAGGCATCCAGCCCCCCTGGGTTGGGGTGGTAGTAGTGGTAGGCATCCAGCCCCCCTGGCTAAGGGTGGTAGTAGTGGTAGGCATCCTGCCCCCCTGGGTGAGGGTGGTAGTAGTGGTAGGCATCCTGCCCCCCTGGGTGAGGGTGGTAGTAGTGGTAGGCATCCAGCCCCCTGGGTGAGGGTGGTAGTAGTGGTGGGCATCCTGCCCCCTGGCTAAGGGTGGTAGTAGTGGTAGGCATCCAGCCCCCCTGGCTAAGGGTGGTAGTAGTGGTGGGCATCCTGCCCCCTGGCTAAGGGTGGTAGTAGTGGTAGGCATCCTGCCCCCTGGCTAAGGGTGGTAGTAGTGGTAGGCATCCTGCCACCCTGGCTAAGGGTGGTAGTAGTGGTAGGCATCCTGCCACCCCTGGGTGAGGGTGGTAGTAGTGGTAGGCATCCAGCCCCCCTGGGTGAGGGTGGTAGTAGTGGTGGGCATCCTGCCCCCTGGCTAAGGGTGGTAGTAGTGGTAGGCATCCAGCCCCCTGGCTAAGGGTGGTAGTAGTGGTAGGCATCCAGCCCCCCTGGGTTGGGGTGGTAGTAGTGGTAGGCATCCTGCCCCCTGGCTAAGGGTGGTAGTAGTGGTAGGCATCCTGCCACCCTGGCTAAGGGTGGTAGTAGTGGTAGGCATCCTGCCCCCTGGCTAAGGGTGGTAGTAGTGGTAGGCATCCTGCCACCCTGGCTAAGGGTGGTAGTAGTGGTAGGCATCCTGCCACCCCTGGGTGAGGGTGGTAGTAGTGGTAGGCATCCAGCCCCCCTGGGTGAGGGTGGTAGTAGTGGTGGGCATCCTGCCCCCTGGCTAAGGGTGGTAGTAGTGGTAGGCATCCAGCCCCCTGGCTAAGGGTGGTAGTAGTGGTAGGCATCCAGCCCCCCTGGGTTGGGGTGGTAGTAGTGGTAGGCATCCTGCCCCCTGGCTAAGGGTGGTAGTAGTGGTAGGCATCCTGCCACCCTGGCTAAGGGTGGTAGTAGTGGTAGGCATCCTGCCCCCCGTGGGTGAGGGTGGTAGTAGTGGTGGGCATCCTGCCCCCTGGCTAAGGGTGGTAGTAGTGGTAGGCATCCAGCCCCCCTGGCTAAGGGTGGTAGTAGTGGTGGGCATCCTGCCCCCTGGCTAAGGGTGGTAGTAGTGGTAGGCATCCTGCCCCCTGGCTAAGGGTGGTAGTAGTGGTAGGCATCCTGCCACCCTGGCTAAGGGTGGTAGTAGTGGTAGGCATCCTGCCACCCCTGGGTGAGGGTGGTAGTAGTGGTAGGCATCCAGCCCCCCTGGGTGAGGGTGGTAGTAGTGGTGGGCATCCTGCCCCCTGGCTAAGGGTGGTAGTAGTGGTAGGCATCCAGCCCCCTGGCTAAGGGTGGTAGTAGTGGTAGGCATCCAGCCCCCCTGGGTTGGGGTGGTAGTAGTGGTAGGCATCCTGCCCCCTGGCTAAGGGTGGTAGTAGTGGTAGGCATCCTGCCACCCTGGCTAAGGGTGGTAGTAGTGGTAGGCATCCTGCCCCCCGTGGGTGAGGGTGGTAGTAGTGGTGGGCATCCTGCCCCCTGGCTAAGGGTGGTAGTAGTGGTAGGCATCCAGCCCCCCTGGGTTGGGGTGGTAGTAGTGGTAGGCATCCAGCCCCCCTGGCTAAGGGTGGTAGTAGTGGTGGGCATCCTGCCCCCTGGCTAAGGGTGGTAGTAGTGGTAGGCATCCTGCCCCCTGGCTAAGGGTGGTAGTAGTGGTAGGCATCCTGCCACCCTGGCTAAGGGTGGTAGTAGTGGTAGGCATCCTGCCACCCTGGCTAAGGGTGGTAGTAGTGGTAGGCATCCTGCCCCCGTGGGTGAGGGTGGTAGTAGTGGTGGGCATCCTGCCCCCTGGCTAAGGGTGGTAGTAGTGGTAGGCATCCTGCCCCCGTGGGTGAGGGTGGTAGTAGTGGTGGGCATCCTGCCCCCTGGCTAAGGGTGGTAGTAGTGGTAGGCATCCAGCCCCCCTGGGTTGGGGTGGTAGTAGTGGTAGGCATCCAGCCCCCCTGGCTAAGGGTGGTAGTAGTGGTAGGCATCCTGCCCCCCTGGGTGAGGGTGGTAGTAGTGGTAGGCATCCTGCCCCCCTGGGTGAGGGTGGTAGTAGTGGTAGGCATCCAGCCCCCCTGGGTGAGGGTGGTAGTAGTGGTGGGCATCCTGCCCCCTGGCTAAGGGTGGTAGTAGTGGTAGGCATCCAGCCCCCCTGGCTAAGGGTGGTAGTAGTGGTGGGCATCCTGCCCCCTGGCTAAGGGTGGTAGTAGTGGTAGGCATCCTGCCCCCTGGCTAAGGGTGGTAGTAGTGGTAGGCATCCT
Organism: Calotriton arnoldi; assembly: GCA_963921515.1. Lineage (NCBI taxonomy): Eukaryota > Metazoa > Chordata > Amphibia > Caudata > Salamandridae > Calotriton > Calotriton arnoldi. Next base: position 1,650,544 of record CAWUFW010004011.1, on the reverse strand, counting down.
GCCACCCTGGCTAAGGGTGGTAGTAGTGGTAGGCATCCTGCCACCCCTGGGTGAGGGTGGTAGTAGTGGTAGGCATCCAGCCCCCCTGGGTGAGGGTGGTAGTAGTGGTGGGCATCCTGCCCCCTGGGTGAGGGTGGTAGTAGTGGTAGGCATCCAGCCCCCCTGGGTGAGGGTGGTAGTAGTGGTGGGCATCCTGCCCCCTGGCTAAGGGTGGTAGTAGTGGTAGGCATCCAGCCCCCTGGCTAAGGGTGGTAGTAGTGGTGGGCATCCTGCCCCCTGGCTAAGGGTGGTAGTAGTGGTAGGCATCCTGCCCCCTGGCTAAGGGTGGTAGTAGTGGTAGGCATCCTGCCACCCTGGCTAAGGGTGGTAGTAGTGGTAGGCATCCTGCCCCCCTGGGTGAGGGTGGTAGTAGTGGTAGGCATCCTGCCCCCCTGGTTGAGGGTGGTTGGCATCCAGCCCCCCTGGGTTGGGGTGGTGGCGCGCATTCAGGCCCCTGTGTGCATATGTGGCATTGGTGATGGGCATCCCGCCCCTATGGTGCTGCTGTTGCAAGTATATTCAGATTCCCAGTGTATGTGTGTGATGTGTCGTGTACGTGTTGTATGTGTTTTGTGGTTGGTGTCTGACTTACCTTCTGCGCCGTACGCGTCCGTGCCTGTTCCGGTAGTAGATGTAGAATATTGGTATGATCGGGACGAAGGGATTCATGGTTGGTTCGTGTCGTTCGTCCTTCTCGTTGCTTCGCGTCGTCCTCGTCGCTTGGCTTCGTCCTCGTCGCTTCGCTTCGTCCTCGTCGCTTCGCGTCGTCCTCGTCTGTGCTGTGTTCGTCTCGTAGCCGTGGATCGTGTTGTGGCGCGATTCGGAGCTTATGTGCGCCTCTCCCGGATGCTTTGACGTGCCGTGCGTAGCGACGGGTTCGGCGCGTACGGAAAGCGCATCGTACTTGTCCGGCCGGACGGGGCTGCATTTTCCCTTCCGTGCGACTCGATTCGGCGTTTCCGGATTCGCCTCGGTCGGAGAACAGGACCTGGTTTGGGTGAGTACGGCTCGGCCGGAATTTTTGCTGTTGTGCGCATCGTACTTGCTCGTTCGGTGTGCTGTACGGATCGGTCGGGAAACTGGCTTTCGCATGGCTTTTTCCCGACCGAATGGTATTGGGTGCGCCTCCGACCGAGATCGGAATCGGCCCCTAAGTATATAATTACATTAGGATGTAGGTATTTATTTCATTTATTTTAATTAGGGTTTTATTTACTTAGGTATTACTGTCTTTACTGTTGTACATTTTAGCCAAGTCACTTCTTGTAACATTGATTTAATGATGCCAATGAAGGTTTTGTGATGTTGTGTCTCCTGTGTTGTTGCTTTCCTATACAAATTAGAGGGACCTCTCTGTCCCTGGTCATACAATTCCAAGAACCGACCCTGCCTCTGCAGATGGAGGTTTTGCACCCTGGGGCAGTGTTTTTAAAGACAGCCTCCCAGTCTAAAATTCAGAGGTTGATCAGTAAAATAAACAGCTCATTTGATTACAGCACATGCTGCCAAGCTCTGTGTGTAACAAGCAGGTCCAAGATTTAGTCCCCAGTGGATTGCCATCAATTGGTATGTTTTCAATATTGTTAAAATAAGCGTCACTGAAAAGAAAATATTTTCACACTTAATTGGGCTAAATTTAAGACAAAATCAGTTTTCTACTTTTTTTCCTTACACAGTTAAAAATAACTGAAAATCAGATTTGTCAATATAAAAAGATTAATCGTGTGTTAGAATTTCTTTGTCATACACATCCTCTCATACATATAAATCGATTTATGAGCAGCACATCTGTAACATTGTTTAGCAGTGTCACGTAGAAGAATCTCTTCACTTTGTGGAGTACAAATATTGCAGTCAGTCCTCTTCATCCATTTTTCTGTTCAAGTGCCATTCGCAATTTGCTTTCACCTGCCACAGAATTCAGCATAGGCGATTTGCCCGTTTGCACTGTGTGTCACTGCAGTTTCTCTGATCACATGTGCTCAAATGCCTGAAAAGGAGTTCTCCTTTTACTTACTTGTCTTGCAGACAATGCCTCCCATCCTTAAACATCAGCATTTTCAGTGGCGGCTGTCATCTAAGGTGAGTGGTGCGGTGGGCAAATGGGTGGTGGGTAAAAGTAAAAAACAATTACCTGCGACATGTCTGACTCCGACCCCTTCCTTGCTGCACGACCTCCTCCTGCAGTGCGTGCCCTTGAGAAGAGCCTTAACCAATCCTGGCGCTGCTCTCATGCTGTGAGAGCAATGCCCTGATTGGAGGGAGCGGCCTCACTCGCCACTCTCAAGAACACTGGAGACCTGCACTTACTCTAACCCAGCTGTCTTTAGACGAGTGTCAGGATGGGGTTATATTGAAAAATAAAATGGTAATAAACCAACTTTATAACTATTTTATTTTTCAATTCTGGGGCATGGAGGGGCATTTTAACCAGTGGGCGATGCTCCTGCGCTCAAATGGAGGAGCCGCCCCTGCATTTTACATTTCATTAAGTTTTGCTTTCTATCGCATATGCTTGTAAATAAATAAGAAAATGTCACGTTTGCCAAGACCAGGTCCATTGCCAATGCATTTTGTAATGTGCAATGTAGATCCATCTGCAGAGATTTGCTTTTTTCACAGTCATTCCAGGATAAAATCCCAGAAAGACAGCGGGGAAGCACCACAGACCGTATGCTCGATTTGGCCCATACTCATTATTTCCCGCTTCAGGAATCTGTGCCCTGGATTACTGTCAACGGCGAATGTGACATACTAGCATGTCGGGAGCCAGATGGTAAGCCATGGCTGCCAAGTAGCACACTGAGGTTCTGTGCTGCATAGGGCGTCCTGTTTAAAACATGTACAAAATTCTAACTAATTATTCACTCTCCGCTTCTATTGTGTCTCATTAGTGTGTGTGCGCACGTGTGTGTGCACGCGCATGTGTGTGTGAGTGGCCATTTTCCTGCAGAGATGCATGGATCAGGTCTCTGTTGTATAAGCACATATACTCAGTCAAGATTTGTATATGTGGGAGCTCACGCCGACAGCCACTTGCGCATCTTGGATCTTAGTTTCTGAGGCCAATCATATTGAGGTATTGTGCCTCAGAGATATTTGGCCTTCATCGTATCTTCATATGTTAATCATTCTATGATCTAGAAATGATTGGAAGAGCCAATCTTTCCAACTGCACCCACCTCTAATTTGAAGATTCTTTTAGATTGTGGACATGAAGATTTTCCTAGAAACACTGCCAGAGAATGATCAAGGAATTGTTCTCAGTTTGACATTTAAGGACAGAGAGGAATATTGTTTCTTTGTGTGGTGAAGTATTGTGTTCATAATAATTTGTGATCTAAATAAGAACAATGATCAAAGTTCAAATGATTTTTTTACTGAATCACCAACTGGAAATATATGTTTGCTCTCCATTTCTGTCCAACAGATTTTGAGAGCTTCCATCTCATGTTGTGATGAGTGATTTGATGGAAATATAATGGATTGATGGTAAATGTTCTCTGAACAGCCAGTTGCGCAATCTCCGTGCAACAAAAATCACAAATCTCCTCAGATATTTGAACTTATAATTTCCTCACATCTCCAGCTGGTTAATCAACCCACCCAAAACTCACAATGCCATGGAAACATAGCCAATAGCCCACTTATGCCAAGCCCATCCCACCACCAGATCCCAAATTTTACAGAGAACTACAGCAGCACACCTACGAAGCAAATCAAATCCTCCACAATAACATCTACCCTCCACCTATCTACTTAATCAACCATCTCTTCTTCCAGACTTAACTTACCCTAACTGTCAGTACCATATACCGCTCAGCTGCCCATTCTTCAATCTGTGGGCCACAAGACAATTGAGAAGAGTAGCTTAATCGATCTATGCCAGTGGCAACTTGCTGCTTTCTCTTCAGGACTTAATTTATGCTTCATGAACCCACCACAGGCAGGTTCAGCAAGCAGAAAGAAAGGTGGGCAGTGGGTCTTCTGCCCTTGCAATAATTCCTCCGATTTTTGATTTTCCCACTAAATTGCAGCTGAGTGGCAAACCCACCAGTTCTGGTAACAGCACAAAGAGCTGTGTTATCCATCCATTCATACTGGAAACAGTTGGCATTTTTTCCTCAAAAGGGCCAATTGATGGAGCAGGGCTATGTGTCAGTCTTTAAAAATCAGAGCTCCAAGCATAAAATCATTTAACCCAGGGATATCAACTTGTAAAATCAACACAGGAAAGTCCACACGAAAGAAACATGTAACATGTAAGAAACAATACAGAAGGCAAAAATGCATTAGTTAGTTGATCAAGTTAAAATGCTCAAAATGGAATATAATTATAAAATCATTGGCAGCGGAAACTGGACCCTAAGCTAAACAATAACTAGCACCAGCTGCGGTCTAGCTTCAGACAAATGAGAAATAAAGAGCATATGTCATGAGGACAGCTCAGTTAACAGAAGAGATGGCCATTCAAAATATTCTAAGTGCAGAAGGATAACCTGGAGATAAAGCAGGAAGTCACGGACATCTCATGGGGTTTCCAAGGCACTCATGGCAAGACTCAAGAGGCTTAAATATTGTAATGGAATTTCACACCTGGAATGGCCATTGTGTTAGCTTCAATGAATGTAAATTCTACATTTTATTAAGCACAGGTGTATCTCTTTCTTCAAACTCTAGCAAGGGATATGACATTTTGAATATAATAAAAATGTGGATGAAGAATTATTCCAATTATAAAAGCGATGACACCCTTATTTAGAGAATGTCAGAAAATTCATAGTACTAACTTACAATTGTAAGTGTTGTATTAAATGTAAATAAGGACTAACGTTCAGAAACAGTGTTTCTGCGTGTTCTACTGCATCTAAAGTTTCACTTCAACTTTTAGATGGGGAAATAGAAGTGGTTGTCCCATACTGTTATGTAGTACTGCTGCAATAACTGATTCTATACATTGGTTTTTGTACTTCCGACCTCCTGTGTGTAATGGAGGCTTCCACTTTGTCGCTCCAAAGTACCAACAGATGTCTCAATCATTATCTGTTCTCCCAAATTTATTTCAGAAGATGATTTTTATCATGAATTTCACTGTACTAGAAAGATATCAACCTCCCAGTAAATGAGATAGTTTTGGGATAGCTGTCCTTGGACGAGGTGGGGGTGAATCTCAAATCAGCCTGTTGAGCCTGCAGCCTGGTGATTGCTGACCTGCAGATGCCATGCTCAATTGGTTGGCTCATTGAAGCAGGACCACAACTGTATGTTAGTTAACTTTTCTCCAGACTAATTCTTGGATGTTCTTCTGTAGGCTGTAAGCAAGTTCTGACAGTGAGATCTATCCATGACCTCGAGACCCTACAGTGACACAGCAGCCCACCGTACTACATCTGAGGCCATAGTAGTGGCGGCTAGGCTCCTGTTTTTCAATGAAAGGAGTGTTGTGTCCTATGGGCAGGATTTACAGGAGACAACACAGATAATATGCTTTGCTATTCTCATATTTCTTATCAATATCATCTCTAGCACATCTTGTTCTGCTACTTCCAGGGGAGCCTGCCTCCACGCTTAGTGTCTCTGCTCTCTGCTTACTTGGAATGCCGTACTACTGCCCACACTTCCGGTCCAGTCCATGTGCAGGAAGTGGTGCCCAGTTCCTGGCTGTGCACCTGGTGTGGGCTGCAGGGTCCTAATATCCGCACGGGGAAACATCCCCCTCCCCCTTGCAGAAAAACGATACAGCACTGACATGACATCTCCACTTTTCTTCTGGAAGGATGATACAACACTCCCTGTAAAATAATACAAAATGTTTCTGGGTGAGTTTCCATAACTATGCTGTTGTAAACTGTGAGTTCTTTGAGTCAGTCATTTTCTGAGGATGGTATAATGTTCATGATTTTGTGTGACTGCACTTGACATTGAGTCTTTTTTTGCACAGCACAGTTTCATCAAGATCTGGTACAACGCTTTGATAACAGGAGAGACTCACTGAGTTTGATGTATTTTCTATTGGTTGTCTTTAAGGACCTTATCTTGCCCTCAGTGTGACTAGTTTTGTTGACCCAAGTGATTGCAAAGACATGCTTTTGACTTTTGATGTGTCTTCAGGAGGTTTCACATGAGAAAGTTACTCTGACAATGGTGTGATAAGTGATTTCATTGATCCACTGGAATACTGCAAGCTGGTCCTTGAGTTAGAGGCATTCTTGGATACCTCTTCTGTTAACGATGGTGATTTCTTTTGTTCTTCCACCTTGGTTGCCGCTGAACTTTGGAGAGTTTTCTTAAGTCTGAGAGGCTCACATTCCTCCTTGTCCCTATCTAACAACTGCATTTGATGGTGTTGGCAATGTCCAGAGGTTCATCTCGGATTAGGTGGGTCCTGCCTCTGGTCTTGTCTCGTGATATTGACCAATGCCTCTCAGTACTGCTCTTCTTGTTGCATCTTTCAATCGTTCGTTGGTGTGCGGATTTCCACAGAGTGGAAGTGTTGCCACAACGTCTGTGGCTTGTCTTATCTTTTTTGTCTGTGCCACTTTCGTGAATTGTATCACTGTTAAAATCTTCTTCTGAGGTGCCTGACAGACTTGACTCCCGGTATGAGAAACAGCATTGTGATGTTGCTAGGGATTGTTTGTCCCAGTCTGTGGTTGCCCAGGAGGCTTAACTCTCTTCTTCTGTCATGTGTGTTATTGGACCATAGCATTGTGATCCAGATCTTCTACTGTGTTGCTTCATCTCTGACTGAGCTTTGTCCTCTTGAGATCTTTCTATTTTTTTATGAGAGCTCACAACCTTCATGTGTTCTGATGAACACCTCATTAAAAAACACTTTTATTGGGGTTTGAAGCATCAATATAGATATATGTTGACAGAAACTAATGAATACTCTAGTTCTCAACCCAGAACTTAAATTTTGAGTCAGTGTTTCTCAAATTGAACTATTATTCAGTCTACATTGTTTATTTACAACACTAGCACACTTGTGTTCACTATCACTGCACCGTTCTGTGGAACACCTACTGTTTTGTACTTACATATTGGATTGACAACAATAACTGTAAATAAATAACTTTTTATTCAGTGTAAAAAGACTGTACAGTTTTCTTGCAAAGGGAGCACAGGACAAAATCTTTCTCCAGGGGAAACACTGTTCTTTTATAATTATTGTGTACCCAAGTTCCCAGGAAGACCTGTTTGGCCTGTATTGTTGTTTTGAAATATTTCACCTCACTGCAGTTTTATGGGGAAGTGAGTTTCTATTTTATTTAAACATATATGCCTATTCTCTATTTCTGAATATTGGTATGTGTGCCACTTAGTTGGTATATGTTCTTCTTTGCTAGTGTTTCAGAGCCCTTCCTTTAATTAATTTACCATTTTATTTGCCACTGCTCACTTTTCCATTTTTGACTGTGTGTTGTGACTGACCTGGTGATGTGTGAGTCTCTGTTGCTTTTGTTCTCCAGCCTATGATTCTGTTAAGATATTTAGATTGGGACGCGTAGTGTTGCCTGTTCTCAAATGGCTACTTCATTCACTTCTACTTGAGCAGCATAACTCTAAGATGGCAGCTCTGTTGTATTCTATGGGCCATCAGGTTTAAAAATGACTTCTCTAGTATTTCTAATGGGGCTGCCTGACCCCAAAATGGCTGCTGCTCTGCCTGCGTTCTTCCAAGACACTGTTCCTTCTCTTGAGTGGTGGTCTGTTTTAGAATGCCACAGCTCTCAGAAGTTTATTCTGAAGCTGTATGCTTACTTACTCCTGTGTTTCCATTTCTGTTTATCAGCCCAATTCAGTCATAGGAGGGCACAGATGCTGGTCCTCTTTGCTTTAAAATGCACTGTGAGGCCGGTGCTCAATCGTGGCCAGGCATCTCCCAGCCCATCTACAGTTTTCAGATTATGCTGCAGCATTGAACCCACTTTTTAGGAACCACAGTATTTCTTCTGCAAACACTGGGGACTGGGATCGTTTGACCTTCTCTGTGCTCAAATCTCTGATTGTGGAGTCCTTGGCTTGGTGCCTTTTATATTCGGCCCCATCCAAAGGTTAAAATACAAAGCCCCCATTGTCAGTCAGGGTTCTCGATCGGGTTTCCCACTGTGCTTTCTCACTTCCGACCTCAGCCATCGAGGGAGTTTAGACTTCTGCCACACCTCCTTGTGCGATGCTGAGTTTCTTACCAGTTGATTGTACAGAGACAGGCTTTACAGCACACATGGACTTGTCTCCAGTACATCACCAGTTGTAGTGTCCTGTTGGCAGGAATCATTTGCAGGGGAGTAATCAATATCAATATCCTCTCTAGCGCATCTTGTTCCAATACTTCCGGGGAGCTTATCTCCACCCACGGTGTCCCTGCTCATCTCTAAGCTGGAGTGCCGCGCTCCACCGCAGACGTCCTGTCCAGTCCCAGGGCAGAAAGTAGTGTCCAGTGTCCTGGTTGTGGGCCTGAGGAGGACTCTATCTGCAGGGGTCCTAATGTCCACATGACACAAATTCAAACTCAGGAGGATGAGTGGGAGCCAGAGGGCCGGAGCTCCATTGAAGCCACTGTAGGCAGCTGCTTTATGTCCACACCACAACAGAGCCCATATTGCAACACATGGCCTCAGAAATGAGTTATTGCTAGGCTAAGAGAAGCACCCAAATGGTAAATTCTCATTTTGTCTGGTCTCTGCAAATCCTTGCATGGGAGCTTGCACCCATCACTTTCCAGGTCCCCAGACATGGATAGCAGGCTAGATTCACGTGTCATTATAAATAAGGGCCTCAGAGACTGGCTGCAAACCCGAACTACACTGTCATTGAAAGAAAGGATTTTTATGGTGGGGACGAGGGTAGCCTGCTAATGGATAGGCAGCTATGATTTGGGTGATAAGAATCTGAGGGGCACTAACCGCACTTTGGTCTTGCGCCACTAAAGAATCTGCCCCTCCTGCCTAGGGAGGGGCAGGAGGGGCAATCCTCCCAACTTGTAAAATGTTGCCTTCTTGCCATGTGGTTGTGGTGAAACCAGAGAAAGCTCCACTCAACACGCTTTGGACATTTTAGATGACCTATTATATAAAATCCCAAAATTATCCAGTCATTTTAGTTTTTTCAATGTGACTTTTGTTACTTTTTCCATGTTTATAGCTGAAGGTTACCGCCTGGCAATCGCTGCCTTTTTCCCTCCTTGATATTCTGTGACACATTTCAAGTGGGAGAGAGGCACAGATTACTTTGTTGCCTTATATGTAACACTCATGCAAAACAGCCACGTGGGATCATACAAATACCCCAAAAACATTATTGGATAGCACTTCCCCTTTAACTATTTGTAAAGTGTGCAGTGGAATAAACTGAAACATTTGGAAAGACAATGATAAAATCATTTTTTTCTGTGGGCGCTATTTCTTTTTCTGTATAATACATTGCAACAGGAAGTGATGGCTTCGAGTTTAACACCCACTGAGAGACAATAAGCTCTCCAGCCCTCTAATAGATGCTGGTATTTCACACTGCATTAATTTTTAGACATATCTTCAGAAGCATCATAATTTTAATTTTAGCCCTTATTTGCATCATATATTCTAGTGTCTCAAAACTCTAGCACCCATTGGCTCACCATCACTCTCGTTTACCTCCTCTTCGATAAATGTTAGACTCCCAGGATGTAGATATTTTTCTTTGACTGAGGTCATAAATCCAAGACAATCTCTCAGTAACACAGATGTTCCAAGTGGTCATCATATGCAGGATAGTTATTTACAGGTTGGCAACCAGACCATACTTAATCATGTCTTAAAAGGCAGTTCTATGGGTCAGATCCCACAGAGAGGTTAATGAATTGTGCTTATGTCTTTCTTCTTCTCTTTCGCTTATAGAGCGCTCTAACATTGACACAGTTTCTTGGTGCCATAGGAATGTACTGACAATCTACTATACATAGGGGAGAACAACCAAGTTTTTAAGTTTACGAATTTTGTTGAACGTACATTAATCAATCAATCAGCATTTGTAAAGCACACTCTGTCACCCCTAGGGGTAACTGGGCGCTCTGTCTATGTTGAAGAGCCAGGTCTTGAGTCTCTTTCTGAAGTCTACCAGCGAGGGGGGGGGGTGTACGGAGCTAAAGGGGGAGGTCATTCCAGGTCTTGGCAGCGACGTCGGAGAAGGAGCGGCTGCCGCTGTGGGTGCGGCGGATGCGAGGGGTGCGCAGTAAGACTGTTCCAGTTCACTGGGGCTAGAATATAGAGGGTTGAATCACACTTTCTCTTTCAGCTCCAGCATAGAATCGTTAGTAGTACTTGATCTGAGTAACAGAGGGTGCATCTAGGAAGCTATGTCCATATGTTGTTAAAAAAGAATTTGGACAGTATGCCATAAATAGCAGAAAGAGCCATTATTTTTCTGACTCTGATGTAAAAAATGATCAATGCCTTAAACAGCAAAACGATTTCTCACAATACACCAGTTGTACATATGTTTGCCTTAAAGCCTACAGCTTTTGGGAAAAGCCCATGATGCCTTTCCTTTAAACCATATTAAGTGAAAGGGTGAGAGTGTCACTCTCCTCTAGGGGTTAATAGGTCCTGAAAACCAGACTTTTCAATGGGGGCTTCGAATCAGATTGTCTTCTCCATGAGGGTATTGAAGGAGGGGGCCTTGCCTGGCAGTTCAGGATAGACTGTTCCCAAGAGGAGCATGGCCAATACTGATTTACATAATGCAGCCCTCTGTCTAGTGTGGCACAGTGGGTGAACAATGATTGGTTCGAATGCAAGTATTCCTCCCATCACCTTTTGTGCCTTTGTTATAATGTCCTAAGTTACCGATGGTATGTCCAAAGATGAGTCCCTTGCACACTGTGGCACAGGACCTAAGCTATACCACACAATGTAGGTCTAATAAGGCCAAAACAGATCTGGGGATCCTTGTGTTACCTTCTAGCCTGCCTAGCAATTCCCAATGGATTGTTTGCAGAGGAACAGGGTCAGCATTGAATTGCATAATATGGGCCTCTGACTAGTGGCACAGTGGGTGAGAAACAGTGGGTTGGAATGTTACACAGCTCTCTCCTTGAAACATGGTAAAATTGGCTTACACACACACTTACCTCAGACTGGGCTGAGGATGGGAACTAGAGGCACGGGGCCAAAGGGCAAGCCAGCCTCCAATCTTATATGCAAACACAAAAAGGCTGCCCCTCACGTGGGTTCCTACAATTTCCTACAGACTGCTGTTGAGATGCAACATCAGTGGGGGCATCTCATAAAAAGTTTCGGACTGGCCTCACACACCGCCCGGTGTCATGCTTCATCATAGGCTGTCCTCGCCCTCTAAAAACTTCGTTTGATAGAGGGCGGGCATACACCTGGAGACAGGGATGCACTTCTACAACTAAGTGATGGCCGTGTGAAAGTGAAAGGTGATTTAAAAACCATCACACCTGTCACTCAACAGTGTTTTATTCAGGGAACAGGTGTGTGGTCACACTTAATACGGTGAAGGGAGAATAATGTCCCAGATCACCGTATAACTATTTTTAATACCATACACCTGTTCCCTGAATAAAACACTGTTGAGTGACAGGTGTGATGGTTTTTAAATCACCTTTCACTTTTAGAGGGCGAGGACAGCCTATGATGAAGCATGACACCGGGCGGTGTGTGAGGCCAGTCCGAAACTTTTTATGAGATGCCCCCACTGATGTTGCATCTCAACAGCAGTCTGTAGGAAATTGTAGGAACCCACGTGAGGGGCAGCCTTTTTGTGTTTGCAAAATTGGCTTACACCCAATTGCCACGTTCAATTTACTTACTTTCGACATCTTTTGTGTTTGGTGATTGAAGAATATCAAGTTGAGATTCCTTTTATGCATTCTGCTATATTCTGCTTGCTTGAACTTTGAACTTCATTACTTTCAATTTTCTCCATTTGCTCAGTGTTTTGAAGTTACTTAAGTACAAAACCTCAAAAATTAACCTATTTAAATTAATGAAGAGAACTGGTAGTTGATTTGAATTTTAGCAGTCATTGTTGCCACTCTCTCTTAAAGCTCATCAAATTGTTTTTAATATATTCGTTCTACTTTCTGGTCATGAATTGTGGCAATTTGCATTTTTTATTGTTATTCTAGGGGTTAGGTTTTACGGGAAGCACTCTTTTTAACTGGTGAATATAGAAGCGGCAGAATTGATCCTCGCTCTCCCGTACAACTTAGCTCGCAGTTCGTTATTTTGGAGAAAAGTCTTGAAAAGCACTCTAGAGACAGGGCCGGACTGACCGTAGCGGGCCGCAGGTTTTTCCCCGGCGGGCCGCCAGGGTGGGGGCCGATTGCTGCAATATCGGCCCCTGTAACAAAATTGGCCGAAACCGGCCCTGGCAAAAAGCTCGGCTGCACCCCCAAGCCCCCCAGGGGGCCGGCCGAGCACTTTGCCAGGGCCGGTTTTGGTTCCCAGTCCGGCACTGTCTAGAGATCTTTTTACTCATTTATATCCTGCCCTGTTAGAAAGTGCTTATGGAGACTGGCTGCACACCTTCACAGGAGGTACACTGGCTGTTAGACCTGCCTTGATGTGGCCTTCCCTCAACTTTTTTGCCTTTTCCCCTCTTGTTGTCTGGATTTCTTTTTGTTGGTATTAGGACTATGCGCACTTTACCACTGCTAAGTAGTGCTAAAGTGCTCGTGCTCTCTCCTTGGAACATGGCAAAAATGGTTTACACCAAAACTGGCATATTTAATTTAGCTATAAGTTCCTAGTAAAGTGGTACTATATGTGCCCAAGGCCTGTAAATTAATTGCTAGTAATGGGCCTGCAGCACTTATTGCGCCACCCACTAAAGTAGCCCTTTAAAACTGCTATTGCAGGCTGAGTGCCAATTCGGCCTGGCAAGATCAACCTTTTGCCAGGCCTAAACCTCCCTTTTTAATACATATGTCACCCTAAGGTAGGCTTAGATAGCCCATAGGACAGAGTGCATTGTATTTAAAAGGTAGGACATGTGTGTTTAAGTTTTACATGTCATGGTGGAGAAAAACTCTCAAATTCGTTTTTCACTACTGTGAGGCCTACCTCTCTCATAGGATAATATTGGGTTATCTTATTACATTTAATAAGTGCCACCTTTTGAATGGGAGCAGGTAGAAATCTCATGTTTGGTCTCCAAAGAATTGTAATTTAAAATCCTCTTTAATGGTAAAGTTAGATTTTAAGTCACAATTCTGAAAATGCCACTTTTAGAAAGTTCATAAAAAAAGGGGGGGGGGAACCTGACACCTGCTTAACTTCTGTGCTGTTTCTTTATAGCAACGGTCAAACAACAACTATTTTAGTTTGATCTGGTTATTTATTTACCCTTATCATTCGTTAGTATTTTATGCTTTTTTTCACAGTAATTCAAATATATGAAAAGAATAACACTTGTTCATTCCAAAGACATGAACAATTTACAAAAACATTCAAAGATTCAACAATATTCATAAACAACAAACATTAAAACATGTGACATCACTACATAAAACAAATGGCTAACACTACAATGCACCATATCATATTTCTAAACAAAGCAAAACCTTGAGGCTACCACTCAGTCTGCCTCAAAGGAATGCTAAACACTGGGAACAATTACTACAAGCAGGGGGAAATACTTTTCATTTCATTTCCCTCCAATTAAATTAATGTTAATTCACAGCTCCTCGGTGTTGCTAAATGCCAACGCGTTTCGAATCCCAGGCAAGAAGTACTGGGGCTCTCATCAGGGCTTCATGTTTGTCAAATGTTGGTATAATCTAAAAATCAAAAAATAAAAAGGTGCAAAAAAAAGGGGGATTTCATTTTAAAAGAATCTTTTATAGCAATACTCCCAGGCTCCAATTACTTCTGAGACTAACATATTTATGTGAACAGCATTACCTGGTGGGAGCTGGTCTCACAAGTCTAACCGCTCACAGGGAATCATGAGGTGAATTTCCTACCCTATTTCAGTAAAAAATGAAATAAACTGTCATTTTCTTATGTTTGTAACGATTATCTAAATGATGTAAGTGCCAAGTTTCCACGCATACCTGCACAAGTGAAATGTTGTTAACACAGGCCGTGCGAGCCGAATCTTCAAGGGATTGTCAATTTATCTGAAAAATTCAAGAGCCCCATAAGGCTGTCACTTGACCTTGCTCTTTGACATTAATATCAGAATTCAAGAATGATTTTAAAAGCTAAAAACAGACGTACCAGAACGGGTGCTTGCCTCCCGAGTAGATATTATTTCCGTCTTGTTCTAATTGCTTTGCATTCCTAAAATGACAAAGCCAACTGTTTAATGTAAATATTCACACAACCACGAGCCGATTAACTACACGGCCGCATCTGTGTCAACTTACTTGAATTGGGTTAAAGAACCTAATCCTTCCTTTCATCACAGCCACACGATTCGAAGTCGGACAGCTTCAGGCATTTCCTGGTAGCGTGAATAAAACCACCTCACTGTGCAATGACTCATGGGGATTGACATGTGACTAAAAAACAACCAATAGCAGCATTATTCCTCAAAGGCTCACACCAGCACATCCCCAGTGTATTATGAGTTATATGGCCCTACCTGACCCTGGTTCTTTGGGCCTAACCCCACTTGTTGGTTGACTTTTAGAAAGTTGGCATTTTCTTGTAAAGACCATTTAGTGCCGGCAGCCTGTGTCCTGAGTCACATGACTGTGAATAGTTGGCAGTCTGCCTTTGTATTTTCCTCCCAGACAGTGAGACAAAGTGGGGTCTAGGTGTTGGGAAATCGACCATCCTTCCAGGATCTGTGGGGTGAAGCTGTTCCCTGTCCCACTTACATTTCAGAGGGCTGCCTCCCGCACACTCACAAGGGAACTTCACCAGAGTTTTGTCACCCCAGACTTCTTCAAACCTTTGGAGAGGAAGGAAAGAACTTTCCATAACCAGATGTGGGTGCAGCCTAGAAGTTTCCCCCACTTCAAAGGCTGACACCGGGTATCAATTTTGGACCATCAGACTAACTCTTCTGTATACTATTGGACCTGCGGAGGACCCTCAGAAGGACTGCCTTGTACTTCAGAGGACTGCTCTGCTGCTTGAGGCCTGCTTTGTGCCTCAGAAGAGGTACAAAGCAGGCAAGCAGGTTGCTTGAAGCTTGCCTTGTACCCTCAGAGGACTGCCCTGTTGCTTGAGTCCTTCCTTACTGCAGGACTACCAGAGTGACTCTAAGAACTAGTTGACTGGCCTCTTGTGTGACCTACAGGGACATAACAAGCTCCAGAGAACTTGAACCTTGCCCCTGGCCTCTGGCTGTAGTGAGCCCTGATCCCCTCAAGTGGTGCCCAACTAGTCCTGGACCCTTGGAAGTGGTGCTAAAACCATGATAAAACCTGAAACCTGGAAAAATGCCACCAAAAAATGGCCTGAGAATCGACAGTAGACCGGGACCTACATGTCCGCCAATCTGCCCGAGGTGCATCGCTGGTTGGCCTGACTTCGCTGTAGCTCCTGCTACGTTTTTCTTCACAGCAGCAAATCCTGTTTAGTGTGACCTTTGAGCAACGGTATCCGGCCTCATGGAGCCCTCGTTGGCTACAGCCTCGTCTGTCTGAATATTTGTGACTTCCAAATAAGTGTCAAAGTCCAAAGTTTTCACCCCGACTTTGTCCAGTGGTTCCCAAACAACATCACCTCCTCCTCGGACACCGAACATTTCTGGCCCTTCCTAGTGCTGGCACACGTCTGGCTGCCTAGTGTCAATACAGGCACCCTTGCGTCATGTTGCAATTGTGCCTGCGTTACAGGCAGGATTGGTTTTGTGCAGGAAGGGATACCTTCCTGCTCAAAAACAATCCTCAGAGGAATTTTCCTCTTTTTCAGTGTGCTGCAGAGTGCAGCACACTTAGGGGCATATTCTCAAGGAGCTATCGCCGAGTTATCGGCACGTTATCGCAGCCAAATCCGCGATAAATTTACCTCCCCATTCCCAAGCTGGTGCTAACAGCCCATAACACCAGTTTACCTGTGATAGCAGTCGCAAAAAACATCACCACAGATGCCCCCGGCAACTAACGCTAATGATATGCAGAGTAGGAGTACCCGTGCAAAAAGCCACGACAACACCACTCCATAACATTCTCAACGACCAGCCCGATCCTCGATAAGACCACAAAACATGTGATAAGGCGCGTTAGCAGCAGGAAATTAACACCTGCTCTTACCTGGTGCAAAGTCGGACGACAACCTGCAACAGACAAGGGAGCACAGCCCATAGCCACACATGAAGAACAGAAGATGCCATGGAGCCACTCACCATGCATCCCGGAGCCCCGAGAGGGCAACAACACCCACCGCCACCACACCCAGGACCCCCCCCCCCGGGGCCCCACTCCGGGCACACCCCACCCACACCCGGACAAAGATATGTCACATCAACCTCACAAAATCATGAACAAAACAATGTGCCCGATGTCGCACAATAACAACACCTAACCTACATGTGTCATCAGAAAAATGAGAATCATACATTCATCTGAGACTCAGCAAATAATTTGTTTCATACAGAATAAACACAAAATAACTATTTTGAAGAGTCATGGCGGGTCCACCCAGGACAATCTGGAAGTCACAGCCTGCAAAACAAATTTCCAGATAAGAAGGTGTGTCATGCACTCATCAAAGAACAGAGAGAGAGAGCGAAAGTGAGAGAGAGAGAGAGAGAGAGAGAAAGAGAGAGTGAGAGAAAGAGAGGGAGAGGGAGTGAGAGAGAGAAATAGAGATATTGTACAAGGAGCGCAAGGCCAATCGGGCTCCTAGCTCATACATGCCAACTGTTGTGTAGCGCTATTGGTGCACACTAAGTCAAAGGCCTGGCATCAATAGCAACGCGAAGGCCACATCACATTTCAAAAATGCAAGCAGTAGTCAGACCAACATCAGGAATGAAAGCTCCATTGTCTCAATACACAAGGCTGAAGGACACCTGAACCCCCGACCTTGGTCCTGAATGCGGCTGGCACTCCCTGCGAGAGATACCAAACCAGATCGTGACGACTCCCACACCATGAACTGCGCGAATGAAAGACCAACGTGTCCACACCCCACACACACTTGTCCCTGCCTGAGGCACACCTGCTTGGGATGCCCCTGACACATAAGTAAGAAACAACCCATACGCCCAAACGTTGCACACAAACACGACTCATTGCTCCGAGCAGTGGCATCTCATCCACACAACTGCCACCTGTCAGAAGTGTGCCGGTGCTACGAGACCAACAAAGGCAATGGCTGGCAATCCCGGGCACATGCACAACCCCTATCACGTGGAACTGTACCGTGCACGAATGCTGCATCTGTTGGGATCACTGCCACTGGCAGTACTGCGCATCAGTTACCGTCTGAGTTTCCGACTTGCGTACGTCACCTGCGTCCAGCCCTGGTTCCACTGTCGATCATGCACATTCGAGTGGCCCATGGATGTCTGCCTATCCAACACAACGGTAGCTGAACTGGATTATGACACGTGTGTGCACCCCCTATTGGCCCACGAACAGGAGTGTAACCGTGACACCTGTGCATGGGATGCCTTGATATTTGGCGTATGTGCAGGCAGTTGGGCATGGGAGATTGCACAACTCCTTGTGTGCAGTGACCACATCGAGGCGCTCCCCTATTGGGCTGTGTTGCGGATTGGTGAAACGGCGTGGACAGAGCAAGGCTGCCCGGACCAGGTAATGGACTGGCTCGCCCTCGCGTACCTTGACCTCGACAACGATGTACTCTTGGAACAGATTGCCCATGAAGCAGCGCTCGCATACATGGGCGAGTAACTAAGTTCCTGCAGCCACAATTGATTGTCACCCACAGCACAGGTCCCCACACCTTGTAGCATCTCGGAGGAATTACCACATATCCCACCACAACAGTGGACATGTCTGCCTTCGCCTGGACTCAGAATGCATGTGCGTGGACCTACGCGTGTGTACACACACCTGTGCAAGGTGATGCAGTCCCATGGGCAGAGCAGCACAGCGTCGCCTGGCAACATTCCAAAAGCGGAGAAACTGCTGGGGGGAGAGTACACACATGGCAATGTAGCACGACATGTGACCTTGTAGGATCCCTTCACCTGCTCACTGTCAGCAGAGCACACAGTCAGCGCAGTCCGGTGCTACAGCACTATGCAGATCCCATGGGCTGTGAGTCGTGTCCCCTGACACGGGCCGATGAGCAGACGCTAAACATCACATGACTCATCCAGCAAGGCAAGGTGGGCTGAGACCGTTGACATCCGTAATGAATTGTGTGCACTTTTGCCACCCCATTACTTGCACCTCGACATGTTCCTAAGCTGCCTGTAAGTGTCTTAAACATTGGTCTGCATGTTGTGGCCCTTGCCTTGCCACGCACATGCTAATAAAGTCTACGCAACTTCACTTGTGTGCAACTGTGATGAGTGTTGATTATTATGAAAGATCATGTGCCTACATGTGCATTGTCCGTACACAGGGAGGCATTGACTGACGCTTGTGAATTGGGGGTGTGTCCCTATTGCCAGCTCCACCTCTGTGAGCCAGACATTGTGGCTGGGATAGTTGGTGGTAGACCTGTGCTCCTACGTGTCCCCGGCAATGTGCGTATGGTGTCAAACTTCTCGCCATGTAGAACAAGGTCATCCATCAAAACAGACTGTGTCCACACAGATGTGTGTGAGTAGGCATGCGAAGAGACGTTCTGTTGTCACATATGATGGGGGACACCACTTAAGGACTGCTACCGAATGTGACATTTCCACACACAGCCCTATTTGATACATGGACGTGGTGCTACGTTTGGGGCAACATGATTGTTGTCACTGTGCAATGTGGCCACAGCTAGTTCACACCTTCACAGTCATCTAAGTGGCCAGGTGGGTCAGGGTCAAACATGCGCATTGATGACATCTACCAGGGTGTACCTTTTAGTGCTATCGATGTCCCTACAATCGTCCAAACATTTATTCGTGAGTGAACATAGACATGACACATCTGTGTGATTTGGAATGTTTTATTCACATTCTGGGGGGTGTCGGACCTGGAGCAGTACATGGCCACTTCAAGCCCACATAACATGGTTGCCCAGTGGTGGGCCAACCAGAGTTCTTGTGGCAAGGCAAAGTTGATCTGAAGAGGAAGGGTGCAGTCCGCCGCCGGGTTGCTGTGTCATTGGTACCAGAGCAGATATGGCAGTCCATGTCGGGGTCCATGTGAAGGTCGCAGAGTGTTTCGGGGACAGTGGGAGGTGTTGTTCCAGGGCATGATGCAGAGAGCATGACCAGGCAGGGACAGGCCATATGGCGGGGACGGATGCTACTATCTCCTTCCTCACACAGTCATTACCCTCCACATCTTACTCCTCTGAGACGTCTTCTGTGTCCGGTGTGTCAGGTGTGTGTGGTGGGGTTATGGCTGCGTCACTGTGTGCCACTGACACATCAGGGTGCGAAGGTGATAGGGCTGCATCACTGTGTGCCACTGACACATCAGGGTCCGAAGGTGATTGGGCTGCATCACTGTGTGCCACTGACACATCAGGGTGCGAAGGTGATTTGGCTGCATCACTGTGTGCCACTGACACATCAGGGGGAGGATATGTGTGTGTCGAGGTTCCTGCAGCAGTGACCTGGAACAGGCTCAGTGGCAGCAATGGCAAGATGAGGATCTGCAAGGCATGGAAGATCGCAGCTACATCTCGCTGGTGTTCAGCAGTGGCAGCCATACTTCCAGCCTGCATCGGCTCCATGGTCTCCATTGACCTCCGCATCTGTGCCAACTCTGTGCTGTCATCGCTTGGGCCTGTCTGCCTAGACAGTTCTTGTAACCGAGTAATGGACCCAGCGATGTCAGCCAAGGATTGTTGGTGAAACCAAAGGGGATGATGGACGGAGTGTTGAACATTGCAAGCACTCACCCCCAGTCAACTGATCTGGGTTTAATCCATCATCATTCTTTAGCTCACTCCGCCACCCCAGTTCAGACATGGCCATATGCAAATCAGTCAGACCCTGTGCCTCATGGGAACAGTCCAGCCCGAACTGCCAAGCCATGTCTTCCCTGGACCGGAAACAAGCATCCTGGGACCGGTTTCGGGTTCATAACCCTCATCAGCCAGGCTATCTTGAATCCAGTGGCAAAGTGAGCAAGGGACCCACGTCTGGGCATACCCTGCCAACTTAGGGCAAACTTAGCAAAACCAAAGGGGATGATGGACGGAGTGTTGAACATTGCAAGCACTCACCCCCAGGCAACTGATCTGGGTTTAATCCATCATCATTCTTTAGCTCACTCCGCCACCCCAGTTCAGACATGGCCATATGCAAATCAGTCTGACCCTGTGCCTCATGGGAACAGTCCAGCCCAAACTGCCAAGCCATGTCTTCCCTGGACCGGAAACAAGCATCCTGGGACCGGTTTCGGGTTCATAACCCTCATCAGCCAGGCTATCTTGAACCCAGTGGCAAAGTGAGCAAGGGACCCATGTCTGGGCATACCCTGCCAACTTAGGGCGAACTTAGCAAAACCAAAGGGGATGATGGACGCAGTGTTGAACATTGCAAGCACTCACCCCCAGTCAACTGATCTGGGTTTAATCCATCATCATTCTTTAGCTCACTCCGCCACCCCAGTTCAGACATGGCCATATGCAAATCAGTCTGACCCTTTGCCTCATGGGAACAGTCCAGCCCAAACTGCCAAGCCAGGTCTTCCCTGGACCGGAAACAAGCATCCTGAGACCGGTTTCGGGTTCATAACCCTCATCAGCCAGGCTATCTTGAATCCAGTGGCAAAGTGAGCAAGGGACCCACATCTGGGCATACCCTGCCAACTTAGGGCGAACTTAGCAAAACCAAAGGGGATGATGGACGGAGTGTTGAACATTGCAAGCACTCACCCCCAGTCAACTGATCTGGGTTTAATCCATCATCATTCTTTAGCTCACTCCGCCACCCCAGTTCAGACATGGCCATATACATCTCGCTGGTGTTCAGCAGTGGCAGCCATACTTCCAGCCTGCATCGGCTCCATGGTCTCCATTGACCTCCGTATCTGTGCCAACTCTGTGCTGTCATCGCTTGGGCCTGTCTGCCTAGACAGTTCTTGTAACCGAGTAATGGACCCAGCGATGTCAGCCAAGGATTGTTGGTGAGCATGGTGCGGACAGTGGGACTCAGTTAGGGACTGTAGGTGCTCCCTGATGGGACTCAGGCACCCACGTATGGCATCGAGTTTGTCTGCCATGAGCTCGAAACCCAGCCGCAGCAGATCTGCCATCTTCTCCTGGCACCCTAACACACAGAGTTTGAAATCCATGTGTTGGTCGTGGGGTTCCTGGGAGGCAGCCGTGGTGGTGTGTGCTTCCTGCGGTGTGGTCTGTGCAGGGTGTGGGCTCACCGCGATGCAGCTGGGCTGCCCTGCTCCTGGAGGTGGGGTGCGGAGGCTGTCCACGAGCCGTTGGAGGCTGTCTGTGCAAATGTGCAGGGTGTCCTCTTCATCATCACTGAAGAGATGTGTGGTCTGCTCTGCAGGAGGTGTTGATTGTCCCTCTGCAATGTGAAGGGGAGATGCAGGTTAACAGTGTGTTCCATGTATGTTGACGCATTGTAGATGTTTACATTCAGACTGCATGACGATGTACATTGTGACTGTTTTGGTGCAGCTGGCTATTTGATGGGAGTCAGTGGACATTTCGACTACATGACGGATGTGTGGTTGTACTCGTACGTTATCAGCTCACAGTGTCATGCATTGCCAGTTTTGATTGGCCAGTTTCTACGCACGAGCGGCACCAGTTGTGTCCTCTGTCCTGTGGTGTAGGGGTTGCACTCTGTCCCACATTGTCGTCAATGTCGATGTACTGTGATTGCTATGTGTGTGTGCTGCATTGTTGGCGATTCGCCCCTGCAGCTCTGCATTAACGGACCCTTATCCCTTTGAGTCGGTGTGCATTTGACTTGTGTGCTTTTAGGGTGCTGGGATGTTTGCGACTTGGGTCATTTGTGCTACTGAAGATATTTGGTACTCTTGTGCATTGTTTGTCTGCAAATGTGTTTTTTACGTCATGGTTCGTAGGTGCACGTGGATGTGTCAGAGTGTGACCTGCTCCTTTACGGATGTGGTCCACACTCAGCCACCTCAGTGTGGCCTCGTGCACCATGTCATGTATTGTGACTTCAGCTATCTGTCATGCAGTGTCACTTGCATTGTCGGTGTGGCTCACAGAGCCACTGCTTTTCGGGATTCAGCACATGTGCATGGGTAGGTTGTGGCATTGGTGATATGGAGGGGGGCCCATTTGTGCAGATTGTGGACGGGGGACTACTTGGTGTTTCTATGTGTGCTGCAGTGTGCCAAGGGTATCAGGGACATGTTCCACAGTCATTGTGGGTGTGCAGTGTGCTGCACATGATTGTGAATGTATGGCATTGTGCCCATCTGCCCCCGTCCCCCCAGTCCCTGGTCGTTACTCACCCTGTTGCTGTTGGGTCAGGTCATATCGTGCTGTGTCCAGACCCCCGACTCCTTGCACCATCTCCACGCTGATGACTGTGGCCACCATTTCCTCCAGCTCATCCAGCTCCTCCTGTGGCGCAGGACTCCCACCTCCAGTCGCCTTTGCTGCCTTCATGTTGGCAGCGAGTTTCTGTTTGGTTTGGCTGTGCACTTCATGCCAGCGCCTCTTGACCTCCTCCATTGACCTCCTCGACACTCCGACTGCATTCACGTTGGTGACGATGGACTGCCATATTTCCGTTTGTGTTGCCAATGACGCAGTGGAGGTGACGAACAGTTGTTGGTAGTGTTCTATCACCTCCGTGACGATGATCCGGTCTTCCTGCGGACTGAACCCCGTCTTCCTCTTCCTCTTCTCCTTGCCCTTCCCCGGAAACGGGGTTCCTGGCTGGTCCTCCGTGGGGCTTGTGGGGTTCGGGTTGTCCTCTGCACTCGGTCCGGGTGCATCCATGGTGCTACGCAGTTTGTTTTGTTTTTGGTGTTTATTTTTTGGTTGCTCTTATAGTGCATTTTCATGCATGACGCATGGGATTTGTGGGCCTTTGGCTGGTTGTCGCTGATTTTTCTATCGCGGTTTGGGACATCGCAGGTTTTTTCGCGTTCGTGTTTTGCATTGTTTCTGCGTCGCGTTGGTTTTTGGGCGGTCATTTGGCACGTTATCCTGCTACTATCGCATGGTGCCGCAGGGTTGGGAATACCACGTTGACACAGTGTTATTTTCCCGCGATGGACTGCGATGTGAAGGGTTGCGTTAAGCAACTTTTGCAGTAGTTATCACACGTTCTTGAGAATATGCCCCTTAGAAAGAGGAAACAGCGAGGAGAAATAAAGATATTTCTCCTCGTTGTGTATCTGGTGGAGAGGCATACAATCCTGACACATTCCCAGGTCTACCAGTGTTGGTAAATCTGAGAATGTGTTAGAATCCATGGGGGAATGCGTGGGAACACCCTCGCTCCACCCATAGCACGCCTTCCTGCCACAGAGTAACACAAAAGCAAAAGGAACAAATGATGGACAGAATGCTGAACAATGCAAACAATCAACCCCGGTCACAAAGATCTGGGTTTAATCCATCGCTCTTTTGCTCACCACGCCACCCCAGTTTGGGTCCCAGCCATATGCAACTCAATCTTGACCCTGCTCCTCATGGGAACAGTCCAGCCTGAACTGCCAAGCCGGGTCCTCCTTGGACCGGAAACAAGCATCCTGGGACCGGTTTCGGGGCATCAACCTTCATCAGCCAGGCTAGCTTGAATCCAGTGGTACAGTGAGCAGGGTGCCCACGTCTGGGCATACTCTTCCCACTTAGGGTGACAAAAGCAAGAGGAACTATGCTGAACAATGCAAACATTCACCCCCAGTCACAAAGATCTGGGTATAATTCATCATTCTTTTGCTCACCCCACCACCCCAGTTTGGACCCAGCCATATGCAAATCAGTCTTGACCCGGCTCCTCATGGGAACAGTCCAGCCCGAACTGCCAAGCCGGGTTCTCACTGGACCGGAAACAAGCATCCCTGGACCGGGTTCGGGGTATCAACCCTCATCAGCCAGGCTAGCTTGAATCCAGTGGCGCAGTGAGCACAGGACCCACATCTGGGCATACCCTTCCCACTTAGGGAGACAAAAGCAAAAGGAACAAATGATGGACGGAACGCTGAACAATGCAAACATTCACCCCCAGTCACAAAGATCTGGGTTTAATCCATTGTTCTTTTGCTCACCACACCACCCCAGTTTGCACCCCAAAGTCTATGTGGTAAACAGTTCTCCGACTACACTGAGCTCGACAAGCAGGGAGAGCTTTTTCTTATCTGGTTCCTAAGCTTTGGATTTCTTTGCATCCCTAACTTTTTGGGGTAACTGTTCAAGCTTTACAAATATCTCTCTATCTACCATCATCAATAAAGCAAAACACCAAAGGGCACTCACCCTCTTGTACATTTAGTGGAAGGATCTCTTTCCACATGCAGTAGGAGCACAAAAGAGGCACCAGGTAGCCTCTCTATAATATACCTTCTGATGATGAGTGGCATCTGAATGACCTCTACAACTTAGTATGTGAGGCATCAGAAAAGATCCCTTCAGCACCTTATTAACTGAAACATTAGAGGCTTGAACCTTTGCGTGACCTCTTCAAATGGTTGGCTGGACCTCACCTCACCTCCCTTCTCTTTTCTTTTCTGTTTTTCCATTTTATTTTCAATAGCTAACAGAATACATAAAAGTAACAAAAAAGAATACATAATATACTGAATTGATGGATGGGAAAACCCAGGTGTGACTTGTTCCTATTGCATTATGTTTCATTAGGGCAAGTAGCAGGTTTGGGGGATAACTGCATGGCTTCAAGACTCTATACTGCACTGTGGTGTCAAAGTATGGAGACTACTACACAGTACTCCCAGGGGTGGCTCTTCCACTATGGCGGAGGAGCGTCGCCCCACTGCTTTCTCGCAGTGCGAGAAGCAAAAACATAAAATGGTAATACCTTTTAGTTATTACCGTTTTATGTTTGCGTTGCGGGTGGGCGGATGGGCGGATGGGCGGGGTTCTGCTCTACTCTCTAAGGAGGGCAGGGGAGGAGTGGTGTGCCCACTCCTGAGGGCATAAAGACTGTTTGGTCGGCCCTCTCGGACCGCCCAAACCAGTCATGCACACTTTTCCCTTCTCCATGCAGGCTGCAATTCAGCCTGCATGGTGAACAATGCAGCCTGCATGGAGAACATGCCCACCCCATAAGCCCTTGGCTGAGCATTGTGTAACGGCACTCCAGACCAATCACAATGCTGTTGCAGCGTTGTGATTGGCTTAGGGGAGGGAGCCTGGCTACCTGCTTCCTGTTCCTGTCATAGGCAGGAGAGCAGGTGAGCAGGAGCCGAGAAGACACAGGACCCGGCCTCAAGGAAAGTTTAAAATAGTTTTTTTTAAATGATGACCCCCGCGCCCTCCCCGTGCTCCCCCGGGCCCTCTGCGTCCACCCCCCTACCCGCGAGTCATGCCAGCCGTGACTGAGTACCCCACTCATACAGAGTCCTGTTGAAGCAGCCTCAGAGGATTCTCCTCTCATCATCATAATACAACAAGCAGCTGCAGTGGAAGACCTTTGCAGCCTTGCATAGGAAGCAACTAAACTCGACTCTCAGCCTCTTATCTTACCTAGGTGCGTAAAGCAACATAGATGCCTTCTTACCTCTGCAGACAGACGCGTTCAGGTCTTCGAAGGCGACACCCGCTCTAAACCCGTCCCCTTCCAGTGTGGAGTCCCGCAGGGCTCCTCCCTGAGTCCAACTCTTTTTAATATTTATATGTCCCCCCTGGCGGATATTACCTCCCCTTTTGGGATCCACACAGTGACATACGCCGACGACACTCAGCTTGTCGTCGCACTTAACCAGAGCGACAAGACGCCTATCGACCTCTGTTCTTGCCTCGAAGAAGTGGCAAAATGGATGAGCTCATCTCATCTAAAACTCAACGGCGGAAAAACCGAACTGCTGCTGTTAGGCAACCACTTAAATTTTAAATCAAACAGCATGTGGCCATCCTGCATGGGTCCGGCACCATCCCCAAAAACAGAGGCATTTGGTTAGACCAAGAACTTTCATTTAAAACGCAAGCCAGGAAGACGGTAGCATCGTGCTATGGGCTGTTAAAAATGCTACGCTAGGTGCTTCCCCTTCTACCCAGCCAATCCAAAAAGCTGCTGGTCCAAGCTCTAATTTTGTCCCGAATAGACTACGGCAACGCCCTCTACTTAGGTGCCCCCAGCTCAGCAGTTATGAAATTACAGATCATGCAGAATTCGGCCGCAAGGCTGCTTACGGGGACCTCCAATCGGTGCTCAGCAAGACCTTCTTTGCGTGCCCTCCATTGGCTCCCGGTGCAGGAAAGGATCCATTTTAAAGCCCTGTGTGTAGCCCATAAATCTCTGAGAGGAACCGGACCACCTATTATCAAAAATTTGATCCGCCCCTACAAAGCCAACAGAGCACTACGCTCAGATGAGCTCTACTTAGCAGTAACACCTAGGATTAAGAAAGCCAGAAGCGGGGGACGGCTCTTTTCCTACAACGCCGCTAAACTCTGGAATGCCCTCCCTCTGGGCCTCCGCAAAGAAACCAACCACCTCACGTTTCGAAAACATTTAAAGACCTGGCTTTTCCCGTAGAGGCGTGTTCCCTCTTTGGTTACTGCTATAGCGCTGGGATGCCTCCGGGTAACCATGCGCTTTATAAGAACTCTTTTCATTTCATTTCATTTCATCTTAGCATTAGGAGAGCAGCATCAGAGGTGGTTTCACCTCTCTACAACCTAGTAAGGGTCCACCTCCACTGTCGGATCCCAGCTACGCCTCCAACCACTGCAGTCACTGCATCTTTGGCTGTTGACCCCGAGCAGTGCTCGTCTACCTTCTGGATAGGTCTTGTGCTATACAAATACATACATACATACATACATACATACTTACATACTTGTATACATACAGGCAAATCTTAGCAGTAGAAGAAATAGACTTCCCTCAGTTTGCATTTAACATGAAACAGCAGAGGCAGGCTGTCCTTTCTGCAGTCTGATATGGAAAGCAGCAGTGACTCATCCTCCTCAGTTCAACTCAGTATGAAAAGAAGTAGTTTCTCTCTATACCGCTCTCTAGGTGGTCATTGCAGAAATATAGTCTCTCCAATCTGAGTAGAGTATGAGAAATGGTAGGGGTGGTCCCTGTCTGCATCTACCATGAGAAGCATCCGGGTAGGGGGGGGTTCCCCTTCTGCAGCAAAGCATGGGAAGCAGCTGCAGAGGACTTTCCTCTCTGCAGCACAGCATGGGAAGGAGCCACGTAGGAGGTATCGCCTCTCTACAGCACAGGATGCAAACCAGCATTGGGAGTACTGCCTCTCTGCAGCACAGCATGGGGAGCAGCAGCAGAGGTCTCACCTCTCAGCAGCACAGCATGGGAAGGAGCCACGGAGGAGGTCTCGACTCTCTGCAACACAGGATGCAAAGCAGAATTGAGAGTCCTGCCTCTCTGCAGCACAGCATGTGAAGCAGCAGTAGGGGTCTCACCTTTCTTCAGCACTGCATGGGAAGCAGCAACAGAGGTTTCGCCTCTAGAGTACAGCATGTGAAGCAGCAACCCAGGCCTCACCTCTCTGCAGCACAGCATGGTAAACAGCAGCACGGTCTCGCCTCTTTGCAGCACAGCATAGGAGGCAGCATGGGGGTAACGCACCTCTACAGTCGAGCATCGGTGGCAGCAGCGGAGGTCTCACGTCGCTGTAGCACAGCATGGGAAGGAGCCACATAGGAGGTCTCGACTCTGCAGCACAGGATGCAAAGCAGCTTTGGGAGTCCTGCCTCTCTGTAGCACAGCATGGGTAGCAGCAGCAGAGGTCTCGCCTCTCTACAGCACAGCATGTGAAGAAGCAACAGAGGTCTCTCTTCTCTGCAGCGCAGCAAGGGAAGGAGCCACTAAGGAGGTCGCAACTCTTTGCCACACAGGATGGAAAGCAGCACTGGGAGTCCTGCCTCTCTGTAGCACAGCATGGAAAGCAGCAGCAGAGGTCTCACCTCTCTGCAGCACAGCATGGGAAGGAGCCATGAAGGAGGTCACGACTCTCTGCTGCACAGGATGCAAAGCAGCATTGAGAGTCCTGCCTCTCTGTAGCACAGCATGAGAAGGAGCCATAGAGGAGGTCTTGTCTCTCAGCAACACAGTATGAGAAGGAGCAGCAAGAGGTCTTGAACTCTGCAGCACAGCATAGGAAGCAGCAGCAAGGTCTTGTCTCTCTGCAGCCCAGCGTGTGAAGCAGCAACGGAGGCCTCACCTCTTGGCAGAACAACATGTGAAGCAGCAACAGAGGTCTCCCCTCTATGTAGCACAGAATGGGAAGCAACATTGATATCTCACCTCTCTGCATCATAGCATGGAGGCAGGAGGAGAGGTCTTGCCTCTCTGCAGCACAGCAGGAGAAGCAGCAGTGAGGTCTTGCCTCTCTGTAGCACAGCATGGGAAGCAGCAACAAGGTCTCGCCTTTCTGCATCATGTCATGGGAAGAGACAGCAGAGGTCTCGCTTCTCTGCAGCATAACATGGGAAGAGGCAGCAGAGGTCTCGCCTCTCTGCAGCATAACATGGGAAGAGGCAGCAGAGGATTTGCCTCTCTGCAGCATAACATGGGAAGAGGCAGCAGAGGTCTCGCCTCTCTGCAGCATAACATGGGAAGAGGCAGCAGAGGTCTCGCCTCTCTGCAGCATAACATGGGAAGAGGCAGCAGAGGATTTGCCTCTCTGCAGCATAACATGGGAAGAGGCAGCAGAGGTCTCGCCTCTCTGCAGCATAACATGGGAAGAAGCAGCATAGGCTCACCTCTCTGTAGCATAACATGGTAAGCAGCAGCAGAGGTCTCACCTCTCTGCAGCACAGCATGAGAAGCATCTGTGGAAGTCTTGCCTCTCTGCAGCAAAGCATTTGAAGCAGCAACTGCGGTCTTGCCTCTCTGCAGCACAGCATGTGACATGGAAACGGAAGTCTTGCCTCTGCAGCACAACATGTGACACAGAAACTGAGGTATTGCCTCTGCAGCAGAGCATGGGAAGCAGCAACGCAGGTCTCTTCTCTCTGCATCACAGCATGGGAAGCAGCAACTGCGGTCTTGCCTCTCTGCAGCACAGCATGTGACACGGAAACGGAAGTCTTGCCTCTGCAGCACAACATGTGACACAGAAACTGAGGTATTGCCTCTGCAGCAGAGCATGGGAAGCAGCAACGCAGGTCTCTTCTCTCTGCATCACAGCATGGGAAGCAGCAACTGCGGTCTTGCCTCTCTGCAGCACAGCATGTGACACGGAAACGGAAGTCTTGCCTCTGCAGCACAGCATGTGACACAGAAACTGAGGTATTGCCTCTGCAGCAGAGCATGGGAAGCAGCAACGCATGTCTCATCTCTGCAGCACAGCATGTTTGTTTGTGAAATGGCAGGGAAGACCATACAACTCTGTAGCTTATCATCATAAGCACCACAGGGGTCTCACATCCCTGCAGCGTGGTCTGTGAAGAGGCAGGGATGGTCTTACCCCTTAGTGCTTTAGAAAGTGCATTTGCATTTCATGGAGGGGAAGCAAAAGGGTTGCCACTCTCATCTGGAAAGATTTGACACTTGCTACAGTTGTTTGCTTGATAACACAATAATTGTTCAAAATCCTTTTGACTTTAGTGAAGTAAAACAACTGACCAGCACCGTCACTCTGAAAATCGTTCAAGCATGACAGTCAGGTTTGTGTGTAGAGGTCGAGATTCTGCTGTGAGAGGAGTTCCTTTGTGACAAGAATCATGTGCATACAAAATATGTTGAAGTGCAATGTACAATGTGTTTTGTGTGGAGCAGATGTGTGAACTGCAAGACAGTGTCTGAGTGGTATGAGTTTGTGTATGGAAACTGAAACGTCTGGTGGTGACGTGCCTTAACATGTGATAAAATAATAAACACTGTTGCTGGTATAGTGCTTCATCACCCGAGTTTAAAAGCGCTATAATTGTGAATGATATTTATATTCGTGTTATTAGGTTATTTATAAACCTTGGACCAAGAGGAGGTGGCTAATTTCATATCAGATACTGAAAAGAAAAGTGATACAGGATGGTATGGCAGTAGTGGGAACGACTTGCGGGTCTGTACATATATGATAGAGTCAACAACTGTATAGTGCACATTCTGGCAGTGGTATGGCCTCGTGGCGTTTTCAGTAGTCCCAAGACCCTCCACATGGTTCAGTGGTACCTTTACAGACGAAAGTCAGACTCAACTTGTAATGATGTGCTACTGGTGTTCTGTTCTGGTCTGACCCTAGGTTAGGTGTCTATGACTTAAATATTGAGCTGTGTCTGGGTGGTTTTGGTCTATTGGATGAGTGGACAGACTGATGGAGGGCTAAGTCCTGCAGGTGCTTGAGACAGTAAAGGAGAGAGAGAAAGAGCACAATGACTTTCTGGCAAGAGGGTGGGTAGTGAGGCAATGGTAGGAAGTGCTGGTTGTGAGGAAACCTCCTTGTAAGTAAGGGCCAAGTGTGCGTAGGGAAGGCTTTGGGGCACATGCATCAAAGTTACAATTTGCGATTACCAAATAGCGATTATTAAGGAATCGCTATTTGGTAATCACAAATGCCTATGCATGTAGGAATCGCCAAATAATTTGCGATTCCTTAACATTAGCTAATAGTGATTCCGGAATTGCGAATCGCTATTAGCTAATGTGACTCCATTCGTTCCTATGGGCCCACAGGCCCATAGGAATGAATGGCATTGCATTCGCTAATTGCGATTACCAAATTGGTAATCGCAAATAGTGAATGCAAATCCAAAGGTGCCCGGGGGCCTAAGGCCCCCCTGAAGCACCCCACAAAAAAAGGTAAGTGTGCACATGTAAAGCCCACACATACCCTAAGGCCATGTGTGCGCTACATGGCAGTTTGAAAAATGCATTTTTGTGCATTTTTCAAAGCATGCATGTATTACCATCAACTTCAAGTTGATGGTAATTAGCGTTTCCTAAATGCACAGTTCGCATTTAGGAAAGGCTACATGCATCAGCATTAGGGAATCGCAAATTGCGATTCCCTAAATGCATTTGCAATTTAGGTAATCGCAAAAAATTGTGATTACCTAACTTGCAAATGACAAAACCTACATGCATTAGAAAAGGCCTTTTTCCAATCGGAAACGGGCCGATTCGCATGGAAAACAGCCCGTTTGCGAACGGAAAAAGGCTTGATGCATGTGCCCCTTTGTGATTGCCAAATAGCGAATTTTTGCGATTCGCTATTTGGTAATCGCAAATGTACAAATTGCGAGTCCCAATGGGTAGGTCTTGGTTTGCAACCCATTGGGAATCGCAAAAATCACAGGGATGGTGGTATGCTGGGGTCAGCAGACCACCATGTCTGTGATTGCTTTTCAGTTAAAGCAATTTTTTTTTTTTTAAAGGCAGCCCGCTTTCCTTATGGGAAAATTGGATGCATTTCAAAAAGAAAAATGAATAGTTTGCTTTTCATTTTTTGAGAGTAGGCACTGGTCCGTGTGGCCACTGCTTGTTCTTAAAAAATATTTTTACAAACATTCACAAAGGGGAAGAGGTCCCTTGGGACCCCTTCTCATTTGCGAATAGGTTACCACCTACTTGAAGTAGGTGATAAAATGTGAATGTTTTGAGACCAATTTCGGTCGCAAAACATTCAGACATACCACTGCGATTCGGTATTAGGGAGGGATGCCTTAAACACGCCACTTCCTAATACCGAATCGCAAACCCAAATTGAGAATAGGTAAGAGGTTACTCTATCACCCAGAGGGCTTGGTACATTTAAAAAAGCCTTTTTTCGTTTGCAATCGGTCCAATTCTGCGGATTGGGCCGTTTGTGTCCGAAAAATAGCTTTGTACATCTGGCCCTAAATCTTTCATTTCTTCAGTCTCACTGGTATTCATATTATAGACTTCTGAAGGATGAAAAGTGGAGCCAGACATGCCCCCTAATATATTCAGTTATGCATTTATTTTATCGTTTCATGAAGTGCTGAAAAGAATCTCAGACAAGGCTCTGTAAACCGAGACACCAGATGTAAGGGATTATCCAGGCAGTTGCAGTTATTAGTGAGTACTTATAATAACATTCCATATCAAAGCTCAGGGACTGAAAGGATGTCTGACACCATGCAGGACCCATCAGAATTGCTGCCACTCTCATGCAGATCATAGCTGTAGCACCTACATGATGGCAACCTACATGGCACCTCCCTCCCTTTCAGTGATGTAGTGCCCAGGGATTCTTCCACTGTGCAGCGATCCATTGCTCTCCAGCCAAGGAAGCACTAGACAAGCACCACTACAAACATACATAGATACAGAGATACATACATACATACTCTGATACTCTGAAATTCCATCTAGGCCCCCGAATGTGGCCCCTAAAATCTCTAAAGTTCCAAAGCCCATGATGTCAGTTGGCTGGATGGCACAAGGGAATATCTCAGTTGAGGCCTGGCACTGAACTCTGGGTGTATATAAAACAAAGAGAGGGACCCTTTGCAACCAAAGGACTGGGGTTCTCCAAAACTGTAAAATAGTTCGTCCTCTGTCAACACAACCAATATATAACCCAAATACACATTAAAAACACCATCCAATCTCACATGAAGGTGAGATATCACACTCAATTACTCTGGGTGTATTGTTTTGTCCAATAGCAAATTATTACCACCAATAAAATCACATCAATCATTAATACAATTATCAAAAATTCAATTTATTAATACATATATGCACCAAGGAATTTTGTCTTTTAATTGTATGAAAAAAAGGAGGAATGTATTATTAAAAAATCATCATTTTTTACTAAAAACATAACAAATTAAAACCATTATCAGTACAACAATTCATCAAAAGCAGTAATCAAAGAATAGCAGCAAGAGAGAAAAATAGCAGCATAAGAGAAGACAGATAAAACTAAAAGACATTCAAATTTGTCATTTAAATTCCACACCCGTTTTTTTATTATTGCTATCAGGGGTCGCTGTTTATACGTAAATCATCAAAGATCAGCAGACCACCGGATTACACGGATTGCATGGATCTTAAGGCGTCGACGCGTTTCGATGGATATAATTTATAAAACCATCTTTTTCAAGACAATAATTAGAAGTCTCTCTCCTAGTTAAAAAAATATACAATACAACAAAACATTATTATACCTGCACATAAAAACACCACAAAGTAAATTTATACAATCCACTAGCTATTTTGAAAATTATACACTTCATTTTTATAAAAACAACATTAAAAAGAAATGTTTTACATTTATTATGTCTATTTATAACTTACTTTTTATCAGTGCAAAGTTTACCATTGGACAAACCCACCCTATCATTTTCATACCATCCAAACTTCAACAGGTGTTGTCCTCATTCTTAAATTCTGTATTTCAGATCCTCCAAACCAACAACCTACCTATTCGATTATCCTACGGTGTATACATCAACACTAACGTCTTCAAATATTCCAGAGGGAGTCCTTATTTAAATCACTGGATTCTCCACTTTCTACTATAATAGTAAAAAGAAAATATACTGTAAACAACAGGTTTCATGGGTCAAACTCGCCCCCAAGATCGCTCTGTTTATTCCACACATGGTGGTCATTATAAACCAGGCTTCTCACCTTTCATTAAACTTTATTGAGGACGTAGACGGAGTATCCTCAGTACTCCTCAGTACACTAACTTCTTAATTCAGAACAATTGCGTCCCGAGTTGATTCTGGATAGGGTTAAAGACCAAATACACTTTGGTCGGGTAAAATTTCTCTGTCCCTACACAGGTTATACCTTGTGTAATTCCAAGCTAAATGTAAAAAAAGATATACAAGATAAACCCAAATTAATCCATTGTTATCTTTATCAATAATTATTCAAATTATATGTTCATTGCTTCACTCCACAAGGAGAGGTTTCCTTAATGTACACTCTCCTCAATAACTATATGACAACTCATTATCTCTACCGCCCTTACTTTATTTAAAAACTACTACGGGTTGTCCACCTATTTTTGTATATTATCTACGACATAACCCGGGAGAGAAGTACCAACATTAACATTTACACTGATATCTTCGATTTATAGTGGCATCTGCAGCAGTTCCATACAGTAACTAACGTCTTTGACCAAATCATATGTTTAATCAACCGCCGTCTCCTAGTCAATACCCTGCCGATTCCCACTTCAAGTACTATATTATTCCTACTACCTTACCTTCCAACACCTGGATTGTGCAGCGTATCGGAACCTCACTCTTCTGCTAGTCGACCGGAATGATCACACCCGCTTTGCCCCGGTCAACTTTTAAACTTTACTAACCGACATGAAAATGGGCACATAAAAGGGTCACGTATCACGTGACACGACAAGCACATGGTAAAATCGGGTGTCACGTGATACGGCAAGCTAGCCTAAAAAATTTTTATATACAGAAAATTACGCGGCCATATTTAAACGTCCTAACTCTCTCGAGTCGACCGGAATGATCACACCCGCTTTGCCCCGGTGGGCTCTTAAACTTCACTATCCGACATGAAAATGGGCACATAAAAGGGTCACGTATCACGTGACACGACAAACACATGGTAAAGTCGCGCGTCACGTGATTACAGCAAATGCGCCTAAGGAGGTTTTATACAGAAAATTGCGCGGCCATATTTAAACGTCCTATCTCTCTCTAGTCGCCCGGAGGTTTCATACAGAAAATTGCACGGCCATATTTAAACGTCCTATTTCTCTCTAGTCGCCCGGAATGATCACACCCGCTTTGCCCCGGTCGGCTTTTACATTTCACTAACCGACATAGAAATGGGCACATGAAAGGGTCACATATCACGTGACATGACAAGCACGTGGTAAAATCGCGTGTCACGTGATGCGGCAAGCGAGCCTAAGGGTTTTTTTGTACAGAAAATTACACGGCCATATTTGAACGTCCTATCTCTCTCTAATTTATTCCAAATATTCTACCAGTTTCCTTAATTACTGCTAAATGTAAAACAATCACACAATAATTAAGAACTGAGTGATACATTCAGACAACTCATAATAAATAAAAATTAACTTATGATAGATATCCAGTCTTCTTTTGTGTTCAATCCTTTTTGTACTGTATCTAATTTGCAAATAAACCATTGTTCTCTAAGTTTCCGTTTTTTATTTAAATCACCCCCTCTCTTATTACCACTGATACGTTCTAAAATGAACCATTTAAACTCACTGAATTTATGACTAAATTTTTTGTAATGTTCTGTGAGTGGTGCATTTACCTTATTCGTCCGTAGAGCAGATTTATGCTCAAGGAGTCTAACTCTAAGTTCGCGACCCGTCTCACCTACATACCCCAATCCACAGGGGCAGATTAAGAGATAAATCAAGTTTTTACTACGACAATTATTAAGTTCTTTACTAACAATATCCATCCCATTGAATTGTAAATTCTTCGCAACTATACAACACTCACAAATGGAGCATGTGCCACATTTATGGTTACCGATAGCTGGAGTACCTCTTATAGTCGTTTGTCTCTGCATATTGGGATCTCTGTAAGTTTGTACTAAAACATTTTTAATATTCCTGTTTTTCCTATATGCAAACAGTGGTTTCCGTAGTTTAATATCCTGTCCATCATTTAAAATTTTCCAATTTTTGTTAATAACATTTTTAATCTGATTGCATTTGTTAGAAAATTGACTAACAAACACAATTTGATCTTGCCTTTCGTTATTATCCCTCCTTCTATTCTGGTTCAACATGTACTCCCGATCATAATATTTGGCTCGTTTGAAGGATTGTTTAATCAATTTTTTAGGGTATCCGCGTTTGGTCAATTTCACCTTAAGGGTCTCAGCATGCAGGTTAAAATCATTCATAGTTGAACAATTTCGACGCAATCGAAGAAATTGCCCAAAGGGAATGTTATCCCTTTGTGCTTTTGGGTGGAAACTCCCATAATGAAGGAGTGTGTTTTTATCGGTCGGTTTTGTATACAATTCCACTTCCAAAACTCCTTCAACCTCTTTAATACAAATGTCTAAAAAGTTAACCTTCTCCTGGCTGAACTGGGCTGTAAATTTCAAATTTGGATCACCCAAGTTGAGCCACAGAATAAAGTCCTCAAGATCTTCTTGGTTCCCTTCCCAGATAAAAATTATATCGTCAATGAAACGGCACCACTCACGTATATTCTCAAAGAATGGTGCCGCCTCATTAAAAACATGCTTAACCTCAAATTCACCCACATACAGGCAAGCCAGACTGGGAGCACATGTGGCTCCCATGCTGGTGCCCTTCACTTGTTGAAAAAGGTGATCTTCAAACAAAAATAAATTATTTTTCAAGACCAAACTAATGCATTTAATAATGAATTCCATGCTGCCACCATGGAGATCCACTCTGGCCAACAATTCAGCTACAACTTTAATAGTGTCATCCTGGGGAATATTAGTGTACAGGGCTTCAATATCCAGGGTGACCAAAAATTGGGTCACCCTATTGAAGCCCCTCCCTTCAAACTTAGAGATAGCATGGGCCGTATCTTTAAGGTAAGAAGTCTGTAGTTGTACTAAAGGTCTTATAAAACAATCTACATATTTACTAAGGGGCTCAAGTATTGACCCAATACTACTAACTATTGGTCTCATAGGTGGATCCTCAAGGTCTTTATGTACCTTGGGGAGGCCATAAATAGCTGATGTAATAGGCTTATCAGTACCCAGAAATCGATACTCATCTTCACAGATCCATCCTTCACTCCGTGCTTCGAGGAGTAATTCATCTATCTCTTTCTTAAGTTTGTTTAACTTACTGAATGGGACTTCTTTGTAATGTTCTGGTATACTAAGTAACCTCATCATTTTATCATGATAGTCATCTGAGTTAAAAATAACCACTCCTCCACCCTTATCGGCGGGCTTAATCGTTACACTCAAATCCGCTTGTAATACCTTCAGTGCATCTCTATGTAGTTTTGATAGATTATTATAAACATAACTACAATTGGATTCATTAACATGATCTCTCAATTCTATCTCAACTACACGTTCAAAAATTTCAACATTCTTGTCTACTGCATGTAAAAAGGGAGTAAATGTGGATTTAGGTTTCAAACCGGATACATTGTGTGTTGGTAAATAATCCTTGTTTTCAAAAAATCTTTTCAATCTAATTTTCCTAAACAGAGCTTTTAAATCTTTCTCAAATTCAAATTTGTTTAGATTCGCACTAGGAGCAAAACTAAATCCCTTTTCGAGGACTTCCTGTTCTACTTTCGTTAAAATTCTATGGGAGAGGTTGATAATTGGGATTTTATTTATCTCCAGTATCTTTGGTTCCGGGTTTTCAGATAGTCCTGTTGTGTATAACTCCTGCCCTGCTCTTGCTGAGGGTAGCCCCGGCCTTGAGCTCCCCTCTCCTGGTTCCGAAAATTCCTCTGACCTCTCCTTTGTCTCTGCCCTAAAAAAGGTTCATAATCGGTACTTACTCCTCCTCTGCCTTGCTTATCTGTATTGAAATCATCCTCTTCACTACTAGACCCTGATGTTTCCGAAAATGTTACTCGTTGATTCCTACCTCGGAAATACATTGGTCTCTGATGTGTGGGTCTATCCCATCTTTGATTTCTTTGAGTATAATAATCTTTACCTAAATACGGATACACAGACTCAACGTTATATTTGTGCAAATCTTTCTTCAATTTATTAGATTTTTTATTAATCAAATAATCTCTATATCCACTCGCTTCTTGCTCTAATTCTTCAATTTTCTTTTTCGCCTCTTCTAGGGCTGTACTTTCCCTAATCATGGTTTCTAACTCCTCAATCTCTTTTCTTTCAATAATTAGGACTTCTTGTGCAGTTTCGATAATAAGAATAATCCAATCTCGACTACATCGATTGGCTATTAGAGTCCAGGTTTCTAAAAACTTTTTATTATCAATAAACAAACCTGGCTCATTTCTAACCGGAAGTCCAATCGGAATAACTCCTGTTTTTTAATTTTCTACAAGGAATTCCGCATGTAACTCTGTCCTAATATATTTTTTCTTAAGGTTGAGGACTTTGATTAGTTGCTCACTATTCAATGGATTAAAATTAGTTCTACCATTAATACGAGGATTCTGATTGATTAATCTGTTAAACTGATCTTCTGAAAATCCAAAAGTTTTAAAACCTTCCATACTAATATGTATATATAATTTTATAGGTATGATAACCACAATAAAAACTGACCTCTCCAACCAATTGGCTGTACAGAAGATATATAAAACAAAGAGAGGGACCCTTTGCAACCAAAGGACTGGGGTTCTCCAAAACTGTAAAATTGTTCGTCCTCTGTCAACACAACCAATATATAACCCAAATACACATTAAAAACACCATCCAATCTCACATGAAGGTGAGATATCACACTCAATTAATCTGGGTGTATTGTTTTGTCCAATAGCAAATTATTACCACCAATAAAATCACATCAATCATTAATACAATTATCAAAAATTCAATTTATTAATACATATATGCACCAAGGAATTTTGTCTTTTAATTGTATGAAAAAAGGAGGAATGTATTATTAAAAAATCATCATTTTTTACTAAAAACATAACAAATTAAAACCATTATCAGTACAACAATTCATCAAAAGCAGTAATCAAAGAATAGCAGCAAGAGAGAAAAATAGCAGCATAAGAGAAGACAGATAAACTAAAAGACATTCAAATTTGTCATTTAAATTCCACACCCATTTTTTTATTATTGCTATCAGGGGTCGCTGTTTATACGTAAATCATCAAAGATCAGCAGACCACCGGATTACACGGATTGCATGGATCTTAAGGCGTCGACGCGTTTCGATGGATATAATTTATAAAACCATCTTTTTCAAGACAATAATTAGAAGTCTCTCTCCTAGTTAAAAAAATATACAATACAACAAAACATTATTATACCTGCACATAAAAACACCACAAAGTAAATTTATACAATCCACTAGCTATTTTAAAATTATACACTTCATTTTTATAAAAACAACATTAAAAAGAAATTTTTAAAGCTCTGTTTAGGAAAATTAGATTGAAAAGATTTTTTGAAAACAAGGATTATTTACCACCACACAATGTATCCGGTTTGAAACCTAAATCCACATTTACTCCCTTTTTACATGCAGTAGACAAGAATGTTGAAATTTTTGAACGTGTAGTTGAGATAGAATTGAGAGATCATGTTAATGAATCCAATTGTAGTTATGTTTATAATAATCTATCAACACTACATAGAGATGCACTGAAGGCATTACAAGCGGATTTGAGTGTAACGATTAAGCCCGCCGATAAGGGTGGAGGAGTGGTTATTTTTAACTCAGATGACTATCATGATAAAATGATGAGGTTACTTAGTATACCAGAACATTATGCTGCTATTTTTCTCTCTTGCTGCTATTCTTTGATTACTGCTTTTGATGAATTGTTGTACTGATAATGGTTTTAATTTGTTATGTTTTTAGTAAAAATGATGATTTTTTAATAATACATTCCTCCTTTTTTCATACAATTAAAAGACAAAATTCCTTGGTGCATATATGTATTAATAAATTGAATTTTTGATAATTGTATTAATGATTGATGTGATTTTATTGGTGGTAATAATTTGCTATTGGACAAAACAATACACCCAGAGTAATTGAGTGTGATATCTCACCTTCATGTGAGATTGGATGGTGTTTTTAATGTGTATTTGGGTTATACATTGGTTGTGTTGACAGAGGACGAACTATTTTACAGTTTTACTGAACTGTGGGTGGCCAGCCTGTTATAACGACACTTTCATTACTTACTTGTAATCTTCCTTACTCCAAGTACTTTGTGAATGTGAAGTTTTCCACTGTGGCGAACTCCAGCATCCACACATTATATTGTTTGCAGGGATTCCTGCTAGAGAACTTTCCTTGTCTTCTGCCTTTGATTTCTATATATGTAAGGTTTGTGTGAGTTGGGATGTTTGGGGAAAGTTGGTTCACTGCGTGGATCATTGGGGATGCATGGTTCTGGGGAAGGCAATGCCGCCAACTGGGGAGGCTGACGGTTGAGTAAAGCTTTTGCTTTAACTTACTTGTGTCTTTATATTTTCAGTACAATGAGTTGATCGTTGGTCTCGGCAGTCTTTTCCTGTGGTTCAAGTCATATTCCCCAGGCAGGGGGATTCTTTCAGGTCGGTGAGCTAAGGTGCCGCTCCACGGCAGTTGTTGGAAGAACAACCAGTTACCCTGCGTGTTGACGGCCATCTGATAGCTGCCTAGGTGGGGCACATGGCATATTTGGTGCCTTTTGTGCCAAATGCTGATGAGACATGTGTTTCCCTCTCATCAGATTGAGGAATGCCTGAGCCACACCTCCACACCTCCATACCCCAACAGCTTTAGAAACATGTTGAGTGTATTGCTTCTGCTAGCATTTTAATTGATTGGGAAGCTTCCCACTGCATACTTTAGAAGTTCGCTGGTTTTCGCTTGAGAAGGACCCTCCACATCACTACTAGCAACCATTTTGTGCAGTTGTGGAGTGAACCTGTGCCCAATCTGCTTTAGAAACTTATGCTCCTATGTTTTGGTGGCCATCTTAGTTGTTTGGGGAAGCTGTTCAGGTTTTCTGTGGAATGAGCCACCATTTACAATGTCAGGCACACCTGGTTAATTTGGTCATCCAGTCAATAAAGGTTTTACGTTTGGGCACTAATTTAGAAGTTGGAAATTGGAGATAAGCCTGCATCCACTGAGACAGGTGCACCTAGTTACTTTGATTATTTTAAACTTGTCAATAAATGTATACCAAGTGCGTAATTAGTCGCAGCAATTCACCCATGCAAGGCCACACTCATGGAGAAGATAGAGGTTCCCGCACCATTTTTACCTGTTTTGGGAACCCCCCCACTTAATTGGCCACAGTGGAGGGAAGCATTTCAGGCATATTTGGTGACAATCGATGGTGATACGTACACTTCTAAAAAGAAAAAAAGCACTGTTGATATACAATTTGGGTCCTGGAAGCAGGAGCATTTTTAAAACACTACCCTTGGAAGTAGTCAATTTTTGTACAGAAACTGGTGAGGGGGGTGACACGCTTGATGTTATGGATGAGTATGCATCTATAATCAAGACTTTTGATAAGAGATTTAATCTGAAGAACACTGTTCTGGAAGAGCATACGCTTTTTCAGTGTTCGCAACTTCCCGGAGAGTCTATTGATGACTTTGTAGCAGCTTTGAGAACTCTTGTACCCACATGTGAATATTGAGATTTCAACGATGAAATAATTTGTGACTAGCTTCTTGAATGAAGCAATAATAGGAAAATTCAGGAAAGACTTCTAGCCACTGAACATCTCAATGTGGAAGCAGCATTGACAATAGCTAGAAGCATTGAACACTCGGAGCAATGCATGAAAGAAATTAACAATAGTTATAAACCTTGTGAGGTTCAGCAAAATTCTAAACAATCTGATATGCGGTTGCCTAAGATAGAAGGTGGAAAAGCTCCACAGAAAGTGGTCAATCCAAGCCAAGTCTACCCAGGAAAGGAATGTTGTGTTGTGCTTCCGCTTTGGCAGCAAATCTCATTTGAGCAATACTAAGGGGTATATTCACAAGAACGTGTGATAACTAACGCAAGAGTAGCGTAACGCAACTTTCAATATCGCAGCATATCGCGGGAAAATATCCCCGTGTCAACGTGGAATTCACAACAAGGCGGTACCATGCGATAGTCACCAGATAACGCGTCAAATGTCAGTGTGAAAATCAACTCCATGCTGAAAAAATGCAAAACGTGAACGCGAGAAATCATGCGATGAGGCCAATCGTGGTACAAAAAGTAGCAAAAACCTGCCTCAGGCCAGCAAATCCCACGCGTCTGGCAGGAAATTGCACCATAAAAACCACAGACACAACACACCAGAAACAAGCCAAAGCACGTAGCAACATGGATGTACCCTGACCCAG
Organism: Calotriton arnoldi; assembly: GCA_963921515.1. NCBI lineage: Eukaryota > Metazoa > Chordata > Amphibia > Caudata > Salamandridae > Calotriton > Calotriton arnoldi. The sequence goes on along the minus strand of CAWUFW010004011.1, from coordinate 1,608,385 downwards.
CGCAGAGGGCAACGCGAACCCCACAACCTCCACAGACCACCAGCAAGGAACAACGGGGTCGGGGAAGGACAAGGAGAAGGAGAAAAGGGAGAGGAAGCCGGGGTGCACACCGCAGGAAAACAAGCCCAAGGCCACGGATGCGACAGAACACTAACAGCAACTGACCCACAAGCAGACCACCTGGAATGCAGTCCGAGTGCCCAGGAGGCCAATCCAGGAGGCCAAGAGGCGTCGGCAGGACGTGACAACCTAAACCAGGTACAAACCCGCTGTCAACAGGAAGGCAGCAACGGCGACAGGAGGTGGCAGTCCAGCGACACAGGAGGAGCAGGAGGAAACCCAGGCCACAGTCATCAGTGTAGAGAGGGTGCAAGGAGTAGGGAGTACGGACATAGCTTGACAGGACCTGACACAACAACAACAGGGTGAGGATCCAACAGGGACTGGGGGGACGGGGGGGTGATGGGCACAATGCCACACATGCACAATGAGGTGTAGCACACTGCACATCCACAACTACCCAGGGACATGACCCACATCCCCGTAGCACATTGCAGCACACACACATAGCAATCACAGCACATACCACGACAATGTGGCACAAAGTGCAACACCCACACTGCAGAACAGGGGACACAACTGGGTCCACCCAAGCGCAGAAACAGAAGAATCACATTGGACAGAGCAGGGAACTGTGAGATGCACATCTACGGCTACAACCCCACATCAGCTATGTAGGTCAAATGTACACTGTCCCAACTCAAATAGCCACCACCGCCCAAACAGTCACAATGTACATTGTCACACAGTCTGCATGTCGACAAGAACAAGGCACCAACACAATGCCAACATGCACTTCCCCTTCACAATGCAGAGGGACAAACAACACCTCCAGCAGGTCTGAACAGACAACCTATCAGTGATACCCGAGACAAACACCACACCCCCGACGCCCTACAACAGCCCATGGACATCCCACACAACCCACCACCAGGACCAGGGCAGACAAGCTACTCAGAGGAGAACCCAGACCCTGCAACAGACCACACAGCATGAAGCACCCGCAATCACGGCTGCCTCACAACACTTCACCCACCCACACATGGCACCCCAATGCCAGGTGGCAGAACGCCAAAAGGAGGTGGCCCAACAGGTGAGGGTGTTGCCTAACCCATGGAATGCGAACTAGAACACATACGTACCACCTACACCCCACAAAGGAGACCCACACCTCCACAGAGACACATGCACATATCATGTTGAACTGGCTAGGGGCACGTGCGCCCGGCCCCTTTATTGACAGGGCCACATGTACAGTGACGTCTGTGCTGGATGTGTGTTGGGTGAGTATAAGCCAGCCCGCATGGAGTGCTTGGTGCTGGCAACAACCTGAAAAGAGGACACCAGTGTAATGGAAACAGAAAACACCAGCATAACAGAGTCAAATGCAGAGCAACATGGAGGGATCCGGAGTAAGGACAGAGGTCACACAATATTCAGTCTGGACGTTCTGTGAGTTGCAGTGCACTGAGGTAGGGGCACTAGAGAAGAGCGCGCTCATGTGAAGGAATTGCTAGGATTGTGTCCCTTCGGGTTAGTCCTGATGCAGATGCAGTGGGGTGTGGTACACCTGCATCAAATTCCTCATCAACGTCCCAGGTCTCCCACACTGCCTGAGGTGACAGTTGCATCCGCAGTCCACAGCGCAATACCCAGTATTAGATCCGGGTGTGTAGCTTGACTACCGCCACCAGTCTGCATTTCTGCCTTGGGGAAGTTGCCACCTGCCCTCCCATTGTCTGTGCCTTCTCCCGTCCGCACACTTGACACATCCTCCTCCTCATGGTCCCAGGTCTTCCCCACTGCATGAGGTGACATTGCTGCGCAACCTCACAACAGCACAAAACTCTATCAATTATGGACAATGGCTTGCAGTGCACCTAGTCACTGGCACCTGGAGTGCTGAGCAGGGTATCAGGCCGATGATGGCATCCACGACAGGTCTGAGCAACTCCGAAGGTCTGTCAGGACCACCCTTTCGACTCTGGCAGATGGCGGTTGAAGATGGTCCTTGCGGTGATGGCGTGTGCCTCCTGCGGTGATGCGACGTCTGGGCCGGTCAAGACTCAATGCCATGTGTGGGCCCTTGTGGCCCGCAGTTGGGACTGGAGGAGGCGGACAGCGCAGGGCCACAGACACATGGCGTTGATGACCCCAAGACCACCGCTACAGAGGCCATTCAATGTCTCAGTAGAAGGGGTCCCAGGCCTTAGCAGCACAGAGTTAGTGGCCCCGGATGCACTGCGGCCGGCACAGGCACCCAGCCACGGGACGGTGACGTGCTGTGCAGTCAGATGGGCCATGCGACCTGAGCGGGTCCCCATCAATGTCCGAGGTGTATGTTGCGGAGGGTTTCGGGGGACAGTGGAAGGTGTCCTCCAGGGCATGATGCGGAAGGTCTGATGTTATCTGGAAGCAGCAAATGGAGGAGTGGAAAGCGCAACACTCGTTTGCACCAACAATTCGGGATCAGCTGCATGAGGATGAAAACTACCCCCTAGTCCATAGACTCAAACGCCACCAATGTACGACCAGTGAGTGTCCATGAATGTCGGGGAACATGCTCAGTGGCACAGGTGCTGGGAGGGGATTCAGTCTGCGATGATGCCTGTACACAGATGCGAACTCCAAGAATGCCAAATCAAGGCGCTGTGACCTACTTGACCGCAGTGTAGGCCGGAGGAGCTGTCAGCAGTGGCCCACAGCCACGGGTCGTTGGCTCGTGAGTCACAGAGCTAGTGACACAGTGGCAGTTGTCGGTAGTGTTTAATCACCTCCGTGATGATGATCCTGTTCCCTCCGGACTGCAACGCGTCATCCTCTTACGCCCCTCCGTGCGTGTGAAGAAATGTATTCAGCCTTTTGAATTACCGATGTTCAGTTCCAATTCTGTGATCCCACTCGTGCGCAGGGTAGGCCGAGGGCAGTGGTCCGCGTAGGCCCACAGACACGTGTGGTTGTGATGCCATGCACAGACTTGTTGCCACCACATCGAAGGGTGTATGGTGAATAGTTCTCTGCCTTAAATAATGTTCACTGCCATGGTGTAATCAAAACTCAGTTCCAAATGTGTGACCTATCTGACCGTGGTGTAGGCCTGAGGCAGCGGTCAGCAAGGCCCATTCACCGAGTGTCGCCGGCATAGGTTGGATGGCCCCACCGGCCTGCGTAGTTCAGGTTCAGTGGCACCACGTGTTCGGTCACCTCCGTTTATGTGACCCAGCATTCGTCCGGACTGAGCCGCGTCTTCCTCTTACACCTCTCCATGCGACCACTGGTGTGGACACCGCCATTCGTGCTTTGCGACTAGGTGCTGGATGTGTGACCCACTGGTCAGCAGGGTAGTCCTGGACCCTCATCCACATGTCGCCGGCTGGCGTTGAACAGGGTTAGTGGCACCACGTGTAGCCGGCTGGCGTTGCACAGGGTTAGTGGCACCACATGTAGCCGGCTGGCGTTGCACAGGGTTAGTGGCACCACGTGTCACAAGATGCCCATATGGATCTATGCCTCACTGATCGGAGGGGTCTGGTGCTGTGGCCGTTGGGCCGGATTTGGGGTCACTGCCATTTATGACTCAGGACACAGTTTCACATATGGGACCTACTGGTCCGAAGAGTAGGCCGAAGGCGGCAGTAGAGTACGTCAACGAAAAAGGAATAAAGCGGGCCTGTGTCGTGGAGGTCATGATGGTCTGAGGTGGCTGCCAAGGTCGTGGGCCTTGGGCTTGGAGCTTGCGCCGGCACGTGGTGGGCCCTCCTTGACACACGCCGGTGTCGGCAGGTGATCAGTGTGGCCTGGCTGCGCAGGGGCGGGCCTGACGGGTTCATGGTCCAGCGTGCCGGGGTCCGGCAGGCGCACAGCATCGCAGGCAACTCTGCACACGGGGACGGCGTTGGCCTCGTGGCGGGGAGGGAGGCGCCGTCCTGGCAGGGACGTGGGTCTTTCCGGAAGAGGACCACGCCCAGGCCTACGTGCTTTTTATTCACACCCCTACGCTGGCGTGGCGTACGCTGGGCCACCCCACTCCGGTGATGCTTGGGGGGGGCATAACAGGCAACAGTTCTGCGAGGTCCCCCACTGGCTGTGGTGAAATGGTGGCGTCCACTGTCCACTACACTCCATGCACAAGCGGTGTATGTCGCCATAGATATGTGTGTGTTCTGCATACTGCGGTGTGTCCAGCATATCTCCAGCACTCTTGGCATTGTGTACTTTCCCAATCATGGTTCTACTGCATCCTTCACACATGCCTGGTTGCCACCTCTCCCCACATTCGGCTATTATGTGGCTGTGGTGCCATGCTGTTGCTGGCTCATGTTCAGAGCTTGCCAATGTGTACATTGTAAGTTGTTCTGTCGTGTCTGGTGGGTGGGCATGTTGTTGTGCCTGTTGTATGTGATTCTGTGACGTGTGCATTGCCAGAGTTGTGATTTGCATGGTTGTGGAGTTGAGGTGTGTGGGGTGTTCATTTGGATAATGCCAAGGGACTGTGCAAATCCCTTGTTGCCATCCGGGGAACGCTGGGTGATGATGGACTGTCGAAGGATGAAGGTAACATGCACACTGGCTGTGTATTTGAAGGAGACATTGTTGGGGGTTCCACGGTGTTCTGTTGTTGCCTGCACATTGATGTGAGACGTGTGCTTCCTGTTGCAGTGATTGTGTGTTGTGTTACCAGGGGGCACAGGTGGTACATGTGTGCTGTGTATTGCCCCCAACACGTGCGTGCGTCCTGCTTGGGCGTATGGTCCTTGCTTGGTCTCCAGTGGATCCTGCGCATTGTGTTGTACGTATGGGGACTGGGGTACCAGGGTGATGGTGATGTCCAGGACAGGTGTGGGGGACTTGGATGTGGCTGGCTGTGAGCCTCCTCCAACTCTGGCGGGTGTTGGATGGGGGTCCCAGGGGCCAACAGGTGCAGTCACGCCATCAGCTTTGTGTGGGGTGGGATGTTGGTTGTCCGCTGTGTTGTTGCCGTAGGTCTGTTGGGCGAGGATGGTCAGGATGCGTAGGTTGGTTGTCCCTTTCAGCCTGTAGTGGAAGGTGACATTGTCAGATGTTGGGTCTGTGCGGCTGATACGTTTCCTGGGGTTCCGCTGTCTTTGTCTGCGCTGCGTCTGTGGTGGTACGGGGGGGGAGAGGGGTGTTCCGGGTGTGGGTTGGGGTCCTGGGGTGGTGGAGGTGGGTGTTGTGGCCCTCTTGGGTGTCCGGGCCGCATGACGGGTGGCTCCATGGCATCTGTTGCCCTTGGGATGTGGCCCTGGGCTGTGCTGCCTTTTGTGGTGCTGGCTGTCGTCCGAGTTTACACCAGGTCAGAGCAGGTGTAGATTTCCTGGTGCTAACGCGCCTTATCGCCTGTTTTGTGTTTTTATCGCGGATGTGGCTGGTCGTTGTGAATGTTGAGGTGTGCTGTTGTCTCGACTTTTGTCACGGGAACGCCTACTCTGCATCTCATTAGCGATATTTGTGGGGGTCCTCTGTGGCGATGTTTTTTGCGGCTGCTATCGCTGGTAAACTGGTGCTGTGGGCTGTTAACACCGGCTTGTGAATGGGGAGGTAAATTTATCACGACTTTGGATGCAATAAAGTGCCGTTAATTCGGCGATAGCTCCTTGTGAATATGCCCCTAAGTTTTGTAATGCTGTCAATCAAACTTGTTTTAAGTGAGGAAAGAAAGGAAATTGTGTACATGTGTGTGAATCAGCACCAGGGGAGAAACAGCATAGTTCAGTGATGGTTATGTAATTGTAGTATGTTTTATCTGATGATGGCTATTGCATATTAATATTGGCTTTGCCAGAGTATAATTAAACTGTGGAGATATCTACTATGAGTGGGTTTCGCAGAAGGAAACCTCTTGACTGTGGAATTGCCATCAATGGGAAGGCCATTACATTTATGGCAGATTCTGGTTCCCTTTTACACCCATGAATATATAGGATTTTGAAGAGTTTCAAGGTGTACGATTACAAGCTTCATGTATTAAAATATTTGCATATGGGGAAAAAAAGTAGAAGTTGAGGGTAAATTTGATTCCATGTTGGAATTTGAGGGCAGTTCCACCAAGGGACTATTGTATGTTGTGAAAGAAGGAGCCAATCTGCTAGGATGGAATGAACAGTGAGATTTGGATATTGTAGTGGATTCAAATCATCCTGACATGGCTGTTTCAAGGAAAAAAGTGTAATATTCTAGTAGTGTGTATATTGGTCACCTTGGTGAGAGTGAGTGGGTAACGGAGTATCCTGATGTGTTCAACAAAATTTAGGTAAATTGAAGGGCTTCCAACACTGCATTATTTTGAAAGACAATGCCCGAGCAGTCGTGCACAAGGTATGCAAGGTACCTTTGGGGTTACGGATTGAGCTGTAATTGGAACTTGAAAAATTGTGTGATCTGTTTGTCATTGAACCAATTGAAAATTCAGAATGGCTTGCTCCCATGGTTTTGGCACACAAGTCTGACAAGTCCATGAATTTGTGTGATGATTTAAGGGATTGGAATGCTAATATTTGGATTGATCGCCAACCATTGCCCAATATTAGCGAAATGTTGGCAACTCTTCAGAGGGCAGTGCTTTTTGCACTGTTGGATATGTCAGTTGCTTACCACTAGATAGAGCTGTATCAAGAATCCAGACATCTCATGCCTTTTTGATACAACTGAAGGTGTGTATTGCTATATTCAGATGCCATGTGAATTAGCATCAGCTTCAGCTGTTTTTCAGAGACTGATGGGTAAATTGTTTATAAATGCATATGGAGTCACTTATTTTCTAGATGATGTTTTGGTATATGGTAAAGATAAATATGAACATGACCAGAGGTTGAGACATGTTCTTAACATACTGAGATCTAGTTGGCTGACATTAAAGAAGGATAAATGCAAGTTATCTTTGGATGGGGAATTATTTAGGACATTGTGTGTCAAAGGAAGGGGTAAAAACTAAAGTCAGAATTTTAGAAGCAATTGAGAAGGCCCTAAATCTATCATCAGAGATCAACTTAGATCTTTTTTGGGCTTTATAGAATAGTATGTGTGTTTAAGGGACCTGCTTATGAAGAACGTGAAGTATGTTTGGAATGATGAGTGCAACAAAGTGTTGGAGTCAATTAAACATATTCTTGCAGCTTGCCCTCTCAACCCATTCAATAGTAATGGCACCTCCATCATTTCCACTGATGCCAGCAATTTGGGCTTGGGGCTGTGCTTACACAAAAGAGGAGCAATGGTGGCGAGGAAATCATTACATTTGCTGCAAGGCCTTCAAGAGGAGCAGACTCCACTTATTCCACTATAGAGAAGGAGGCCCTTGGTTTGTGGTGGGGTGTGCAGTACTTCAAAAAATGTCTGTGGGGCAGCAGGTTGGTGGACCTATTTCCAACTGTTGGTGGAACAATTTAGCAGACGTGGGGGTGGGAGAGCTACTCCTTGTATCGCCACATGGAAATGACAAGAGTTGCAGTGTAAGCTAGAGTATGTGGCTGGTGCCAGAAATTAATTTGTTGGTTGTTTGTCAAGACTACCATTGTGCGAGTCTCGATGCCATTCGGAAATGGATGATGACTTGGATATGGTGTATGTGGTAAGTTCTATCGAAGGTGCTATTATTGGTGCCCTCTCTGAAGGGAAGTGAGTGGAAGTGTTAGCAGTTGACAGTGAGAAACTAAGTATGATGGAATTTGTTGCCAATCAATGGTCTCCTGCTAAAGACGTTTATGGGAACTTAGTTCCATATTTAAGAGTTTCTGATGAGTTGTCAGTTGTCAATGGTGTTTTGCGTAGGTGTGGATTGTTAGTAGTTCCATTGGAATTGCGCAACAATGTTTTGATTTTAATTCAAGATGGCCATATTGATCTTCGTGCCATGAAATGTAGACTACGTGAAGATTTTTGCTGGCTGGGGATTGACATGGCTATGGAACGTTTTGTCTGTGATTCCGATCGTCTTATGAGTGACAATTCCCAAGTGACTTGTCCTAGTCTGTTATCCCCCCATAGCCATGGTTTAATTTGGCTGTTGACACATCTGGACAATACATTGTTTTGGGTAGCACACCAAAATATGCTTGTGCGTTGATTGATTTTTTTACTAAGTGACCTGAAATCAAATTTGTGGACAGTGTGAATTCTAGTGTGGTCATTGTTTATGAGGGAAGGGTATCCTGAAGAATTGGTGACTAATAATGGCGCCCAGTTGCTTGGTGTTGAGGGAAATGAACAGTTTTTACAACTGACTGACGTAAAACACATCAGAACGTTCTTATATCATTCCCGTAGCAATGGTTTGGTGGAAAGGATTAATCGTATCATTAAAGATCAGCTGCAATCAGCATTGGTAAGTGGTTTGGCATGGAAGTCTGTGTTGAGGGATATGGTTTGGGCCATGAGAACCACACCTCATATTAGCACAGAAATGTCACCTTTTACTTTATTAAGGCTGCCGGGTCAAAAGTGAAGAAAGATTGGATGGACCAGAAAGTGTTGATGCTGTGAAAGTTGGCAGTGCTGTGGATGTGAGACATGAAATACAAAGGAAATATAACATGATCGGCAACAAATTGCTTATTAAGGCGGGTGACGAGGTGAGGATTAAAAACCTGGTCATATTCAGAAAGGATTTTCCCATTATTCAGCGCCAGTTCAGGTTAAGGAAGTGAAGGAACGTGATAGTTCTCAAGGATGGGAGGGTGTGGATCAAGAGCTTTGTTTCATTGGTGCACATCTCCAAGTGCACGTATGTGCATGAGAAAATGGGTGTGAGTACAGAAGAGTGTGTTGAATTTGAGTGCGACTGGCACCAAATGAAATAAATATGTATTGTTTTATTGCGTACATGAGCCATTGTTTCTGGTTGGTTCACTCTTCACCCATAAAGCTACAATTCGTAACGTGCTGTATTTATATTTGCCTTTTGTTAGTGCTCATGTCTTATCATTGATGCTCTTCTCGGATTTTTGGTTATGTTTAATCAACTTCTGTTTTATGTTGCATGCCTGTGGCTTACCATGTTGCCTATCTCATAAGTTGAAGTATTATCATACATGCAGCTATTTTAGTTTTTCTGTTTTTTATTGTCACATGTAAAACATGTCACATGTTTGTTTTTCTGGTTGTGAAGTAAGGGTGTGTGTGTGTGTAGGGTTTGTGTAAGTTGGAATGTGTGTGGAGCAATGGGAATGCAGGGTTCTGGGGGAAGGCTGTTGCCGCCAACTGGGGAAGCTGACGGTTGAGTAAAAGCTTTTGCTCCAACCTACTGGCATCTTCATCTTTTCATTTTCTTCCATTTCCATCACTGAAACCAGGTCTCCTGGTCTACGTCTGCGAGCTTGTCTGCCTCTGCTTTTTTCCCTGGCTTCCATAGTTGTTCGCTTCTGGTCACTTATCGCGCCTGCTGCCAGTGACAGGCCTGGCATGTTACCACAAATCAGCGCACTGCAAAATGTGAAGAAAAGTACTTTTGATCCAGCTACTAAATGGCACTTTTCACAGTGGAATGGGTTTGTAAGTGAGTGGCTGTGAATCACATGCCCATATCCCTCCCATACTGAAGTGCTCTCTTTTAAGAAAAAACACTTGAAAATAGCAACAACAGAAACACGTCCAAGTATAGGGCTTCTAACGTAAGACTGAGAGATATAAATACTTATCCAGGAAACAGTTCTGTATCATAAATATACCTTTCCAACTCATTTAGTGTGGACATGGCCTTATCCAAAGGAGCACTGCAAACAAAACCACCAACTACATACATCACAATATTCATTAAAAATAGGTATTTTATTTTTTACATATAATAAAGAACTAGTGCCCCTACTAATATCTCCAAGTCACTCAACCGACCTAAGCAATATATACCAAATTTCGAAGGATAATTCAATGCTAGCTTCTTTTAGCTCAAGAAGCACCCCTCCCTCCCCCAGCTCACTGCATGCTAATCTATCACAGGCAAAGGCAAAAACAATCCATCAAAGGCCATCTGAAAAGGACATAACTGTGAACCAAATGAATTATCCTTCTCTGTCCACTGAAACCCTGATGGGGACCTACACAATATTAGCTCATAACAGCAATCAGCAGAGCATTAGGTTAATAACGAGGTGACAATGTTAATAGTACAGGATAGAGGTGATGATTCAGAAACATGGAATGAGATGGCAGCTGCTTCAAACGTAATGTGTTTGGCATTCTCTAAGCAATATTCTACCCTGGGTAGGCAGTCAACCAGGCTGTGCAAATTGGAGAACTTTCTTGCGACTGTTGACAATAAAATGAGCAAACTGAACTGCCTGATAAATTGGGCTAAGGAAGAAGTAAGACAGATGAATGCAACATGATCACTGTTTTTGATAGTTTATCAAATGTACCTAACAAAATGAGGAATTGCTAATGTTTGGTTCAAATTAGAGCTAAGGCAGGAGGTACAATGGAAGGCTACGCTGCTATGCCGCCTGAGTAAGTGGCACGCCCTTCCTGGTTCCTGCTAGTCGACCTCTCCTGCTGACAGTGAGGTAGATATGATGGCGTGTTTCAGGTCGTACACTGTAGACCCCAAATGAGATCGAGCCCCCTCCGAGGCTGTGAATGCATTGACTCCCCCCACCACCTGACCACATTCCTGTAGCCTGGCCAGATCTGAGGTCAGAGAGTGGGCATTGTTATTCTGGCCGGTGGAACTACTGAAGAGCCGAGAGAGGTAGGGAGAGGTGAAGGCTGCGCACTGTATGGTACAGGAGGCTTCAATCAATCAATCAGAGTTTTGTATAGAGCACTAATCACCCTGAGGGGTATCCAGGTGCTAGCGTGATGTGAGTCTATTCGAACAGCCAGGTCTTGAGTCCGCTCCTGAACTCGGCGAGGGATGTTGATGTTCGGAGGTGGGTGGTGATGAGGAGGTCGTTCCAGGCTTTGGCTGTGAGGTGGGAGAAGGAGCGACCTCTGGTGCAAGCTGGTGCAACAGAGCAGTGTAGAGAGGGGAGCAGGGAGCAGGCGAACTCCCCTCGACTGATGGCTATCCAGACAAAGCGAAAGGTGATGATAGGGCGCTGGATTCTCGCATACCCCGTTTTATGGCGGTGGATTGATTGGCTGTATTGGCTGAATTGTTGGGCTGGATTGACTGTCTTGGCTAGCCCTGCACCAAGGGGTGGAATGGCTTCTAGTGCTGCTCAGCTCAGCTGCTTAGACTTAACAATAATACAAGTGCACAGGGTTCCAACCCGTATCCCAGCGAATGCAAAGTACCCACGTACTATCCTGGTTAATTTTGCAAACTACAGAATCCAAGAATTGCTTTAAACAAAAGCCATTAGGGAAAGTACATTTTCAGTCCAGAATAAGTGTTTGTTTCAGGTATATTCAGATATGACCATGGAGATTTGTAGTTTAGATCTGTGATTCCTTTGTTCCGTGCTGCAGGTGTTCAGGGCTCGTTAGTACAGTTATCCCAAACTAAAAGTTCTCTCGATGGGATGAGTTTACATTTTTCTCAAGAGACACAGATATTTCTTACTAATTTGAAAGCAGCAGGAGGAGTTGGATGGCAATCCTCAGAGATGGGCTTAATAAGATTGAGAGTCTGAGGCGAGGAGAAGGTTATCTTAGATACTGAATAGCTTGGGGCACGTGATGATGAAAAGATGGGATGAGGGTTGGGCCTCTCATGGCATTGATCACCTCAGGGAGGGAGGAAGCCATGAGTGGGAGGAGGGGCTGGCCCCCATTGTATCTCCAAATCGGAGTGAATCACATGGAGGGGGGGGGGGGAGAGCTTCAGAGGAGGGTTCATTTCAGTGAGATAAAAGGAGGTCCTAGTGAACGTTATATACGTATTATTTGGGTCTTAAATCGAGTCGCGATCATCAGAAGTATGATTTCAACATCCAGGATCCTTAGTATGGTCATGTCTCCACCCCAAATAATTCAAGTAAATAATCCGTACCAGACAAAGGAAGGATACATTTTGGTACTATGGTATCTTTACCATAAGCAGGAGAGCTGAAGGGGATTCTTTTATGCACTTTATTTGGGGGTTGTTTATAAATGTATGTACACCTCAGTTTGTTAAGCATTTTAGGCACTTTTGGTATGCCATGCCCTTTATGCACTTTACGCACTTTTAAGCCCTTTTTCTTTCCCATAATGAGATGGACAAATTGAGAGAACACCGTGGGGGGCAAGTAATGAGCTTATGTGATTGCTTTAGGGGAACAAAACAGAGCTTTCTTTTTTAAGGCACGTAGGCACTTTTACGGTTGTTCATAATTCTAACATCTTTTTGTATTGGGCAGTTCTCTACTCCTAGGTCGCCTTTCTCTTCCCTTTCACACTTCATTTCGCAAGGATCTGAATGCAGGTGTATATCTATGTTGCCACACACTTTGGCACTTAGGCACTTTAAGTAAGTTAAAGAACTTATTCCTCATAATATGAAGGACAATTGGAAGGTCATTTCTTTTAATGTCAATGGTGTTAATAATAGAAAGAAAGCCCAGGCTATTGAAATGTGGGTGCTCACACACAATCCTGTGATTGTATTGTTGCAGGAAACCCACATTCCTTTTTCAAATCCAAGTAAGTTTAAGATGTTCTCAGCCTGAGCAGATTTTCAGTGCTTTTCCCCATCAGGGGCGGCCCACATGGGGGTCGCAATACTTATAGCTAAGCATCTCGATATTAAAGTCCATGCTTTGCTGAACGATAAAGACTGTCATTGGTGTTGGGTGTATTGTACACTTGCAGCAGTTTGCATACCTATTGCTGCTTTTTATGCTCCGGTGGAAGGCAATACGGATTTTTTGTCATCCTTATTTGACTCTCTTATAACTGTCCCTGGGAGGGAGGTGATGGGGGTATTTTAGTTTTTTGCCAAACCCAGCTCTCGATTCCACAGTTCCACTGAAGAAACAACTTAAACCAAAGATTAATAAAACAATATCAAGCTAATCTGATGTCGGTCAATGCATGGCGGGTGATATACCCCAATGAGCGCGAATATACATGTACGCTGAGCAAGTTTAAATCATCAGCCCAAATTGATCTTTTTTTGGTTAGTTCAGATTTTCAGCTAGCCGATATGCAGGTCTTATCCAATGGGTTTTTAGATCACACTGCTCCAAAAACCTGGAACTAGAAACCCTGGTCAGGGAAAAGTATGGAAAAGTGATAAAAGTAGACTCAAAGGAGAACAGAGGAGCTCTTGCCCAAGTTAAAAATCTCCTCCGCCATCCTTATGGCACTGGAAGTTATTTGAACAATCCTTCTACTTACAGAAGTTATATTAAGATGGTAACTATGCAGGCAGATTTCAGGTCTGGAAAGGCGGGGAAACAAAAGCTAAGAATGTTATTAGCACTTTATATGCCCTATCGCTGGAGTGCAGCTAACTGCCCCAGAAGAAATTAGCAAAGCCTTATTTATGGACAATCTCAGGCAGTAGAATTAGAGCAGTTATCGGATTTTTTTAGACTACAATGTATTCCGCTTAGGACAAAAAAGGTCTGCTGGCCCACCTCTGTATAATGCCCGAATTAGAGGAAATTATCTTAAACCTTCCTTTGGGGAAGGCTGCCAGTCCAGATGGTTTCCCAGCAGATTTTTTCCGGCATTCTTTCCAGTTTTAAGTTGGCATCTGCTTGAATTGATAAAGTTTATTCTTGGGTGTGGGCGATACCTCCATCCTTTCATAATAGGGCAATTGATAACTTTTTAAAAAAGGACAAAAAGTCGTCAAGATGTAAATTTGTATCAACCAATTTTACTCTTAAACTCGGATCATAACATATTTGCAAAATTCTTAGCCAACAGATTTAACAGATCATTCATAAATTGATTTATCCGGACTAAAATGGTTTTATCATGGGAACGTACCTTTAAATGAACACTAATTGTCTGATTGAAATCCAGGATGTAATAACTTTCATCAAAAGCCAGCTATGATATACATATTAGATGACGAAGAGGCCTTCAATTTGGGAACATGGGACACTCTTTTTTATATCTTCCAGGAATTTAATTTCCCTGACCAAGTAACAGGAACAATTCAGATGCTTTATAGGGGCAGAGAAGCAAGATTAATAATCAATTCCTTGAACTCCGTTACTTTCAGGGTAATAAAGGGTACAAGGTAGGACTGTACCTTTTAATAAAACTCAGCAATAGTTATACAGGAAGATGGTATTATTTTCCCCCAGATCTGCACCTGACCTGCATAAAACTCCACTGTACTGATATGACGCTGTTTTTGGAGCCTAATAGAGTACGTCAGGACACAATCGTCAAGATCTTTGCATTTATAAAACACTTGGAGGGTAGAAGATTAATAAACTAAAGCAGAGATAGCATGTCACTGCAATCCCCGATTTATTGCTACCCAAACCAGAGTTGCTTCAATACCACTTCAAAAATATATTTAGGCATTAAATTGTCTAAACACTTAGGGGACATATGTTTTCAATTTTAAACCTCTCTTGGCTCAAATACAACCTCTCTACTAAAGATGGAATCCTTTACCTCTTACTCTGCTAGGGAGAGTAACATTGATAAAGATGACAGTCTTGCTGATGATTAACTTTTCTCAGTGGTTGTCCTTTGTGTGTTATTTGACTCATTGTTTTAGGAAATTTGAGAGTGTAATCTCTTCCTAATTATGAAGAAATGGTTGCCCTAGGTTAGCGTTAGAGACACTGTACTACCCCACGGCAGAAGGTGGACTATCCTTACTCAATTTTAAGATATACTATTTTGTTTATTTTGCTCAGTACTTAACTTCAACCAATATTCTGTGGGCCACCACGATTCTGAGTTAGTGGAAATTATGCTGAGAGAGAATGATGTGTCGGACCTCCTATGAGCTACAAGGTACCAAAAGAAAGTCTGATATAAGATCTTAAATTGGTTGATGAAAAAGAAAGTGCAGTTTTTTTTAACATTGTACAATACCATAAACTAATATAACAACTCATTTAGAAAATCTGGATTTTGAGAACCATGAGGTTATCTCTCATTGAGTGATAACAAGCTGTAAAGCTGCCAATCTTTCCAAAATTATACATTTTCTGTCCGCCGATCATAGGAAAACCTGGACCGAAATAGAGGATATAGTCGGAGCAGGTTGTAAATTGCTTTAAGGGTCATATACGTGATATATGTCACCTGAGGTTCTAGAACAGAAAGAGCTTGTGATGAACCTTTTTGAAAAAGATGTGTGTAAACAAATTTGCATGGGCAAATGACTCTTAGAGAAGATTAAGCAAACTGACTTTTAAAAAAATATATTAGCTAGGTGGCTACAATGAGAAGATATAGGGGCATATTCTCAAGGACTCATCGCCGAGTTAACGGCACTTTAGCGCAGCAAAAGTGGCGAAAGAATTATCGCCCCATTCACAAGCTGGTGCAAACTCCCCACATCGCCAGTATACCAGCGATAGCTGGCGCAAAAAACATCGCCATGGATGAGAGAGACAACTAACGCTAATGATATGCAGAGTAGGCGTTCCCGTGCACAAACACACGAAAACACCACTTCGCTATATTCTCAACGACCAGCCAGTTCTGGGATGCGACCCAAAAACAGGTGATAAGGCGCGTTAGCAGCAGGGAATTAACACCTGCCTTCTGCCGGTGCTAAGCAGGACGACTACCTGCAGTATGAAAGGGAGCCCAGCCTAGAGCCACATCTGAAGACCCACAGATGCCATGGAGACAATGAACATGCAGCCCGGAGTCCCAAGAGGGCCACAACACCCACCGCCACCACCCCCAGGACCACCCCCCCCTCCGAACCCCCTCCGGACTACCACCAAGGCAGCGTAGGACAAGACAGCGGACCTTCCGAAAACGGCATGGCCCCTCAGCCACACAAGTGCAGAATGTGGGAAAAGGTGGGAACCAAGTATGTGTGAAGGAGGCAACTCACCCATGAAGAAGAATGTACACAATGACAAGTGTGGCGGTGATGTGCCGGACAGACCACAGAATGCAGAGCACAGACATGTCCATGTGGACACATAATGCTGGGGTATGTAGTGTTGTGGACAGTGGACGCAAACATGTCACCTCAGGCAGTGGGGAAGACCTTGGACATGTAGCTGTGCCATCCCCCCCTGTAAGCGTAAGTGCAGTGGGCTGGGCCGGCGTACGCCACTCCAGCGTAGGAGTGCTGATAAAAAGGCTGGGGCCCTGGGCATGGTTCTCTTCCATGATGGGCAATGCGTCTGCCAGGGCGGTGCACCTCACCCTGCCACGAGTCCGCCGCCGTGACCTCCAGACTCCGCGACACAGCCCCCAGCGCATCCAGCGGCACAGCAACATGGAGTCATGTGTGTGCCGGATACTGCCTTAGTCCTACACTGCGGTCAGCAGGTCCCACAATTCAAATCGTGCCACATTTCTGTCAATGGAGGAAACCACTAGTCAACAGACATTGCCCCCAGTGCGGCCAGCCCGGACGACGCATCGTCGTTGGCTGTGCACCTGCTGAGCGCTCCAGGTGCCACTGACCATGTGCAACACAAGCCGACGCCACGTGGCAATATTGAGGCAGAATTCAGTAGGCGAAAAACATTGCCCCCAGTGCGGCCCGCACAGACGGCGCATCGTTGTTGGCTGTGCACCTGCTGAGCGCTCCAGGTGCCACTGACCCTGTGCAACACAAGCCGACGCCACGTGGCAATATTGAGGCAGAATTCAGTAGGCGAAAAACATTGCACCCAGTGCGGCCCGCACGGACGGCGCATCGTCGTTGGCTGTTCACCTGCTGAGCGCTCCAGGTGCCACTGACCCTGTGCAACACAAGTCGACGCCATGTGGCTGTGTGCCCTTGCTGACCGCTGCCTCCAGCCTACACTGCGGTCAGCAGGGCTCGCAAATCAAATTGAGTCTTGATTCATTTATGGCAGAGTCCAGTAGGCAACAGACATTGCTTCCAGGGCGGGCCGCCCGGACGACGCATCAGCGCAGGCCGCGCACCCGCAGAGTGCTCCAGGTGCCACTAACTCAGTGCACCACTAGTCATCGTCATGTGGCTGTGTGCCCCTTCTGACCGCTGCCTCCGGCCTACACTGCGGTCAGCAGGGCTCGCAAACCAAATCCAATCCTGACCTGCAAGGACACGCCATCATCGCTGGCTGCACACTCGCCACCACCGCCAGGACCATCTCCAACCAACAACTGCCAGAGTCGGAGGAGTCTCACAGCCAGCCTATTTAAGTTGCTCACACCTGTCTTGGATGCCATCATCAGCTTGATACCCTGCTCAGCTCTTCAGGTGCCACTAACTCAGTGCACCACAACACATGGACCCTTCATGATTGAGTTTTGTGCTGTGGACAGCGGACGCAACAATGTCACCTCAGGCAGTGGGGAAGACCTGGGACGATGATGATGAAGATGAGGCAGGTGTACCACACCCCACTGCAGCTGCAGCAGGAATAACCCGAAGGGACCAAATCATTAACAATTCCTTCAAATGAGCACGCTCAGCTCTGGTGCCCCTACCTCAGTGCACTGCAAGTCATGGACCCTTTATGATTGAATCTGTGTGTGTGATCCGATGATCACTGTTCTAGTTGTTGCCAGCACCAACCACTCCCTGAGGGCTGGCTTACACTCACCCCACACCAATCCAGCACAGGCGTCACTGGACATGTGACCCTGGTAATAAAGGGCCGGGCGCACGTGCCCGTAGCCAGTTCAACTATCTATCTAAGTGTGTCTGTGTGGTCATTATGTATGCATGATGGGCCAGGGCCCTACCACATTACATTGTGCTGTGGACAGCGGACGCAACCATGTCACCTCAGGCAGTGGGTAAGACCTTGGACACGTAGCTTTGTCCCCCCCCCTGTAAGCGTAAGCGGAGTGGGCTGGGCCGGCGTACGCCAAGCCAGCGTAGGGGTGTGAAGGATTTCCCCGGGGCTCTGGGCGTGGTTCAGTTCTAGCCTGGACAAGGAAGTAACTAATGAGTGTGTCACTGTTGTAGTGTCGGCGCCACCCAGTCCGCAATCGACAATGTTGCAATGTAGCATGCACCCAGAGGGCGGGCTCGCACGAACGGGGAAATGAAGGAGCGCAAGACCGCTCGGGGTCTTGGCTCATACATGCCAAGTGTTGTGTGTATCTGTATTGCCGCAGCATGAGCCAAGCCTAGCCTTAATCGCAGCGCGAGTTCAGCCAGGCATGAACTCTATATCTGTGTCCGCCCTATCCTTCCCACAGGCCTACACTCACGTGGCCGCCCACCTCCAATGGCCAACATCACAGTGTCGTTGTCAGGCTTGTGGACATGCGCAGACAGGCATGACAATGGTGTGCCGTAGGAGTGCCAGTGATGCAACCGCGCAGCGCAAACAAGTAAATAGGCTCGGGGGAGGGAGGAGCAGCTGTGAGGCAACGTTACACACGGTGATGCCGCTCGTTTGCCACAGCGATACCAAAGGGGATGATGGACGGAGCGCTTGAGCTAATCAAACCCTCACCCCCAGTCAACTGATCTGGGTTTAATCCATCATCATTCTTTAGCTCACTCCACCACCCCAGTTCAGACATGGCCATATGCAAATCAGTCTGACCCTGTGCCTCATGGGAACAGCCCAGCCCGAACTGCCAAGCCATGTCTTCCCTGGACCGGAAACAAGCATCCTGGGACCGGTTTCTGGCCATTCAGCCGTCATCAGCCAGGCTAGCTTGAATCCAGTGGCAAAGTGAGCAAGGGACCCACGTCTGGGCATACCCTGCCAACTTAGGGTGAACAAAGCGATACCAAAGGGGATGATGGACGGAGCGCTTGAGCTAATCAAACACTCACCCCCAGTCAACTGATCTGGGTTTAATCCATCATCATTCTTTAGCTCACTCCACCACCCCAGTTCAGACATGGCCATATGCAAATCAGTCTGACCCTGTGCCTCATGGGAACAGTCCAGCCCGAACTGCCAAGCCATGTCTTCCCTGGACCGGAAACAAGCATCCTGGGACCGGTTTCTGGCCATTCAGCCGTCATCAGCCAGGCTAGCTTGAATCCAGTGGCAAAGTGAGCAAGGGACCCACGTCTGGGCATACCCTGCCAACTTAGGGCGAACAAAGCGATACCAAAGGGGATGATGGACGGAGCGCTTGAGCTAATCAAACACTCACACCCAGTCAACTGATCTGGGTTTAATCCATCATCATTCTTTAGCTCACTCCACCACCCCAGTTCAGACATGGCCATATGCAAATCAGTCTGACCATGTGCCTCATGGGAACAGTCCAGCCCGAACTGCCAAGCCATGTCTTCCCTGGACCGGAAACAAGCATCCTGGGACCGGTTTCTGGCCATTCAGCCGTCATCAGCCAGGCTAGCTTGAATCCAGTGGCAAAGTGAGCAAGGGACCCACGTCTGGGCATACCCTGCCAACTTAGGGCGAACAAAGCGATACCAAAGGGGATGATGGACGGAGCGCTTGAGCTAATCAAACACTCACCCCCAGTCAACTGATCTGGGTTTAATCCATCATCATTCTTTAGCTCACTCCACCACCCCAGTTCAGACATGGCCATATGCAAATCAGTCTGACCCTGTGCCTCATGGGAACAGTCCAGCCCGAACTGCCAAGCCATGTCTTCCCTGGCCCGGATCAAGCATCCTGGGACCGGTTTCTGGCCATTCAGCCGTCATCAGCCAGGCTAGCTTGAATCCAGTGGCAAAGTGAGCAAAGTGAGCAAGGGACCCACGTCTGGGCATACCCTGCCAACTTAGGGCGAACAAAGTGATACCAAAGGGGATTTCTGTCCATCAACTGTTGTTTTTGCATTTGTCACCCCGAGTGGGATGGGTATGCCCAGACGTGGGTCCCGTGCTCTCCATGCCACTGGAATCAAGCTATCCTGGCTGAAGAGGGGTGAAACCCCGAAACCGGTCCTAGGATGCTTGTTTCCAGTCCAGGGAGGACCTGGCTTGGCAGTTCGGGCTGGACTGTTCCCATGAGGCACAGGGTCAAGACTGATTTGCATATGGCTGGGTTCAAACTGGAATGGCATGGTGAGCAAAAAAACGATGGATTTAGGCCCAGATCTCTGTACTGGGGTGAATGTATGACATTGTTCTGCATTCTGTCCATCAACTGTTGTTTTTGCATTTGTCACCCCGAGTGGGACGGGTATGCCCAGACGTGGGTCCCGTGCTCTCCATGCCACTGGAATCAAGCTATCCTGGCTGAAGGGGGTGAAACCCGAAACCAGTCCTAGGATGCTTGTTTCCAGTCCAGGAAGGACCTGGTTTGGCAGTTCGGGCTGGACTGTTCCCATGAGGCACAGGGTCAAGACTGATTTGCATATGGCTGGGTTCAAACTGGAATGGCATGGTGAGCAAAAAAACGATGGTTTTAGGCCCAGATCTCTGTACTGGGGTGAATGTATGATATTGTTCTGCATTCTGTCCATCAACTGTTGTTTTTGCATTTGTCACCCCGAGTGGGACGGGTATGCCCAGACGTGGGTCCCGTTTTCTCCATGCCACTGGAATCAAGCTATCCTGGCTGAAGAGGGGTGAAACCCCGAAACTGGTCCTAGGATGCTTGTTTCCAGTCCAGGGAGGACCTGGCTTGGCAGTTCGGGCTGGACTGTTCCCATGAGGCACAGGGTCTAGACTGATTTGCTTATGGCTGGGTTCAAACTGGAATGGCATGGTGAGCAAAAAAAACGATGGATTTAGGCCCAGATCTCTGTACTGGGGTGAATGTATGACATTGTTCTGCATTCTGTCCATCAACTGTTGTTTTGCATTTGTCACCCGAGTGGGACGGGTATGCCCAGACGTGGGTCCCGTGCTCTCAATACCACTGGAATCAAGCTATCCTGGCTGAAGAGGGGTGAAACCCGAAACCGGTCCTAGGATGCTTGTTTCCAGTCCAGGGAGGACCTGGCTTGGCAGTTCGGGCTGGACTGTTCCCATGAGGCACAGGGTCAAGACTGATTTGCATATGGCTGGGTTCAAACTGGAATGGCATGGTGAGCAAAAAAACGATGGATTTAGGCCCAGATCTCTGTACTGGGGTGAATGTATGACATTGTTCTGCATTCTGTCCATCAACTGTTGTTTTTGCATTTGTCACCCCGAGTGGGACGGGTATGCCCAGACGTGGGTCCCGTGCTCTCCATGCCACTGGAATCAAGCTATCCTGGCTGAAGAGGGGGGAAACCCCGAAACCGGTCCTAGGATGCTTGTTTCCAGTCCAGGGAGGACCTGGCTTGGCAGTTCGGGCTGGACTGTTCCCATGAGGCACAGGGTAAAGACTGATTTGCATATGGCTGGGTTCAAACTGGAATGGCATGGTGAGCAAAAACGATGGATTTAGGCCCAGATCTCTGTACTGGGGTGAATGTATGACATTGTTCTGCATTCTGTCCATCAACTGTTGTTTTTGCTCATTTGCCACATGCAAGACATGTCGAACATGAATCCCAAAGTCGCACACATCCCACCCCACCCCCAACAAGCCACTTCACAGTTCCTGAATGCAAGCAGATGAGAAACTAACATTTGGGATGAATGCTCCTTTGTCTGAGCTATCAGGTGGAAGCACATCTGCACCTCCGACCTCGGAATTGCATGTGCCCGGCACCCCCTGACAGATACTATAGCAGCTGATGACTACTCCCACACTACGCACAGCCCGACGAAAGACCAACATATACACACCCCACACACAGAAGTCCTTGCTCGAAGTTATCTTGCATGGAATGGCCTTCACACTTACTCCCACATTAACCCAGGCGTACAACCGTTGCACACTAAAACAACTCATTGCTCCGAGCTGTGGCATTTCATCCACAGAACTGGCGCAGGTCAGAACAGTGCCGCATCAACCAGAGCCACCAACGCAATGGCAGACCATCCCGGACACTTGCACAACCCCTGTCACGTGGAACTGTACCGTGCACGTATGCTGCATTTACTGGGGGCACTGCCATTGGTAGTGCTGCGGATCAGTTACCGGCTGAGCTTCCGCCTTGCCAACGTCACCTGCGTGCAGCCTGTGTTGCATTGTCGCTCGTGCATATTCGAGTGGTCCATGGATGTCTGCCTATCCAACAGGACGGTAGCCAAACTGGATTTCGACATGTGTGTGCGCCCCCTGTTGGCCCACGACCATGAGTATCACCGTGACACCCGTCTATGGGATGCCTGGATACTTGGCATACATGCTGGCAGCTGGACCTGCCGAAGGCGCGCCTAAGGCAAGCCCGTCTGCGCCCGTCCGTGCCTGGACCGCGCCCAGCACCAGAACCCCTGGGCCGTGCGCCCCCCGCTCCAGCCTCGAGGACTAACGCCGATACAATGCCACCACACTCCACGCTCTCAACCCCGGACGGACTGCACAACTGCTTCAAGGCCGCCCCGAAACGCACCCATGGTCCCTTCACCTGCCGGAACTGCAGCTACACCAGCCTCAGAGCCACCGAGGCGCCCGCCAAGAAGGACCTCAACCACCTCCGGTGCATCCTACTGAACACCTGCTCCGCACGCAAACACGCCGTCGAGCTCTGGGACCTGCTCGACACATCATCACCAGACGTCGCCTTCCTGACAGAGACCTGGATGAACGACTCCTCCGCCCCCGACATCGCCATAGCCATCCCAGACGGCTATAAGATCACCCGCAGAGACCGCATCAACGCAGTAGGAGGAGGAATCGCCATCGTCCACAAGAACACCATCAGGGTCTCGACCAGCACCGACAACACTCTCAGCACCGCCGAACACATGCACTTCCAGATCCACACGGACCCCAACACCACCCTCAGGGGCACCCTCGTCTACAGACCCCCTGGGCCCCGACCCCAGTTCAGCGACTCCATCGCCGACTTCATCAGCACGCACGCCCTGACCTCTACCGACTACATCCTCCTCGGAGACCTGAATTTTCACCTGGAGAACAAGAACGACAGCAATTCCACCACCCTGATCGACAACCTCGCCAACCTCGGTCTGAGCCAGCTCGTCACAACACCGACCCATTCCGCCGGCCACACGCTCGACCCCATCTTCTCCTCCAGCTCCCACGTCTCCTTCAGCCACACCACGGAACTCCTCTGGACCGACCACCACTGCATACATTTCACCTTCCAGAAACCCACCACACACCACCGCACCCAACAGATCCCACGCCGCTGCTGGAGCAAAGTCACCGAAGACCAACTACGGGCAACCCTCGCTCTCAGCCCGCCCTCCGACCCATCCAACACCGACGACGCTGCCTGCAACCTCAGAAGATGGATGGACGACTGTGCCAACACCCTCGCCCCGCTGAAAAAACCCACCTACGCTGACACCACCAAAAGAGCCAGCTGGTTCACCTCGGAACTCCTAGCTTCCAAGCGCACCTGCCGGAAACTAGAGAAGAAATGGCACAGTGATAAGACACCGGACAGCCACGCAGCCCACAAAGACGCCATCCGTAACCACCACCACCTCATCAAGTCCGCCAAGAGAACCTCCTTCAAAGACCGCCTCGACAACAACGCACCCAACAGCAAAGGAGCTTTTCAACATCGTGAAGGAACTCTCCAACCCCAGCTCCAACACCAACGACATCCCACCGTCGCAACCCCTGTGCGATTCCCTCGCCACCTTCTTCCACCGCAAGATCGCCGACATCCACGACAGCTTCAACACCCAGACAGCCCCAACTAAGATCGATGCACCAGACCCGCCGCACACCATCGACCACGATCCCCTGCCAGCCTGGGCCAGCGTGAACATCGAGGACACCATCAAGACCATGAGCACAATACCTCCCGGCTCCCCGTCAGACCCTTTCCCGCACCACATCTTCAACAAAGCCAGCAGCTCCATCGCACCCCACCTGTGCAACATCATCAATCTCTCCTTCGAGACCGCGACCTTCCCAGAGAGCTGGAAACACGCAGAGATCAACGCCCTACTCAAAAAACCCAAGGCGGACCCGAGAGACCTCAAGAACTTCCGGCCCATCTCCCTGCTTCTGTTCCCAGCCAAGGTCATCGAGAAGATCGTCAACAAGCAGCTAACCTGATACCTCAAAGAAAACAGCATCCTGGACCCATCCCAATCGGGGTTCCGCAGCAACCACAGCACTGAGACTGCCCTCATTGCCGCCACCGACGACATCAGGATCCTGCTGGACAACGGTGAGACCGCAGCCCTCATCCTGCTGGACCTCTCCGCCGCCTTCGACACTGTCTGCCACCGCACTCTACGCGCACGCCTCCACGACGCAGGGATCCGAGACAAGGCCCTGGAATGGGCCACCTCCTTCCTCACCGGCAGAACCCAGAGAGTCCGCCTCCCACCATTCCGATCCGAAGCCTCCGAGATCATCTGCGGCGTACCCCAGGGATCGTCCCTCAGCCCAACTCTGTTCAACATCTACATGGCCCCGCTCGCACGCATCGCCAGACAGCACGACCTCAACATAATCTCCTACGCCGACGACACCAAACTGATCCTCACCCTCACCAAGGACCCCCTCGCCGCCAAATCCAACCTCCATGAAGGGATGAAGGCTGTCGCCGAATGGATGAAGATCAGCCGACTAAAACTGAACACGGAGAAGGCAGAGGTCCTCATCCTCGGCTCCAACTCCTCAGCCTGGGACGACTCCTGGTGGCCAACGACGCTGGGAGCAGCCCCGACACCCACCGACCACGCACGCAACCTGGGAGTCATCCTCGACTCAACGCTCTCCATGGCCAAGCAAGTCAACGCAGTCTCATCCTCCTGCTTCAACACCCTCCGCATGCTTCGCAAGATCTACAGGTGGATCCCGACAGACACGAGAAGAACAGTCACCCAGGCCCTCGTCAGCAGCAGACTCGACTATGGGAACGCCCTCTGCGCGGGAGCCCCGGCCAAGCTCATCAAGCGACTGCAACGCATACAAAACGCCTCCGCACGCCTGATCCTCGATGTACCACGCCACAGCCACATCACCCCCCACCTGAGGAACCTGCACTGGCTCCCCGTCGACAGGAGAATCTCCTTCAAACTCCTCATCCACGCACACAAGGCACTCCACAAGACTGGCCCAGCCTACCTCAACAGACAACTCCTCTTCTACATCCCCAACCGCCAACTCCGCTCCGCCGACCTCTCCCTCGCCACCGTCCCTCGCATTCGAAGAACCACCACCGGTGGCAGATCCTTCTCCCACCTCGCCGCCAAGACCTGGAACACCCTTCCACTAAGCCTACGACAGACCCAAGACCTGCTGACCTTCAGGAGGCTACTCAAGACCTGGTTGTTCGACCAGTAGCAGCACCCCCCCCTTTTTTTCTCCCCCAGCGCCTTGAGACCCTCGCGGGTAAGTAGTGCGCTTTACAAATTCTGTGATTGATTGATTGATTGATTGATATTGCAGAACTCCTCGTGTGCAGTGAGCAAATTGAGCCGCTCCCCTATTGGGCTGTAGTGCTAATTGGTGAAAGGGGGTGGACGCAGCACATCTGTCCGGACCTGCTAATGGTTAGCCTTGCCGTCCTGTTCGATGAAGTCGACGACGACCTCATGTTGGAAATGATTGCCTACGAAGCTGCACTAGCTTTCATGGACGTGTAACTACGTACCTGCAGACACAACAGTTTGGAACACATTGCACATGTCCCGACACCTTGTTGGAACTTGGGGTTCTGGTCACATCTCCCACGACGACAGTGGACATGGCTGCATTCGCCTGGACTCCGAATACATGAGCGGACAACAACGCGGGTAAACACACACCTGTGAATGGTGCGGCACTCCCTCGGAGTGGACAGCGGCGCTTGGCAACGTTCCACGTTCTGACATACTGCTGCATTCGTCTGCATGTTGTGGAACTTATCTTGGCCGTACTGACATGCATATGCTAATAAAGTCTACGCACCTTCACTTGTATTCAACTGTGATGAGTGTTGATTTGCATGACAATGTGTGTCTCACTGCCTATCTGGGTCACGGCCATACATGCATTACTACACCATAAGGGATGTGGGGTTGTACTAGTACATTATCATCTCACAGTTTCCTGCTATGCCACATGCGAATGGCCATTTTCCACACACAAGCGGCAGCAGTTGTGTCCTCTGTTCTGTTCTGTTGTGCTGGTGTTGCTGTTCGTTCGACATTGTTGTAAATGTTGAGGTGCTCTGATTCTTATGTGTGTGTGCTGCATTGTAGGTGAGTTGGCCCTTCAGCTCTGATTTGGCTGGCCCTTATCCCTTTCAAGGCGGTGTGGCTTTCACTTCTGTGCTTATGCAGTGCTGTGATGTTGCAGACTTGGGTAACTTGGGCTCTTGGTTGGTGTTGTGACTCTTGGCCATGGTTTGTCCGCAGATGTGCTCTACTTAATTGTGCATGTGTGCCATTGTGCCCATCTCCCCCCGTCCCCACCAGTCCCTGGTGGTTACTCACCCTGTTGCTGTTGTGTCGGGTCATGTTGAGCAGTGTCCGGTCCCCCAACTCCTGCCACCGTCTCCACACTGATGACTGTGGTCACCATTTCCTCCATCTCATCCAGCTCCTCCTGTGGCGCTGGACTCCCACCTCCAGTCTGCATTGCTGCCTTCTGGTTGTCTGCGAGTTTCTGCTTGGTCTTGCGCTTCACATCATTCCAGCGCCTCTTGACCTCGTCCATTGTCCTCCTCAGCACTCCGACTGCATTCGCCTTGTCCAGGATGGACTGCCATATTGTATTTTTTGTTGCCAATGACACAGTGGAGGTGACGTACAGTTGTTGATGGTGTTCTATCACCTCCGTGATCAGGATCCTGTTTTCCTGCGGACTGAACCGCGTCTTCCTCTTCTTCTTCTCCTTGCCCTTCCCTGGCCCTGAGGTCCCAGGCTGGTCCTCCGTGGGGCTTGTGGGGTTCTGGTTGTCCTCTGTGCTTGCTCCGGCTACCTCCATGGTGCTTCACAGTTGTTTGTGTTTTGTGTTGCCGCTTTTATTGTGCTTTTTGCAGCCTGACTTGTGGGACTTGCAGGCCTGGCGCTGCTTCTCGCTGGATTTTTTATCGCGGTTGGGCACATCGCAACTTTTTTCACGTTCGGGTTGAGATTTTTATCGCCGTCCTGGTAGTGTTATCGCGGACATTTGCCGCGTTATCGGGGTACTATCGCATGTTACCGCCGTGTTGTGAATCCCACGTTAACACAGGGTTATTTTCCCGCGATAGACGGCGATATGAAAACTTGCGTTAACCTATTTTGGCGATGATTATCGCACGTTCTTGAGAATATCCCCCATAGTTTTAAACTCCTCGGCTTGGATAAAAGTCAATGAATTAAATTATTCTATCCTGCTGTGTGCTAATTTTCTTAGGATGCAATGCTATGCAAAATGGCTGATATATTACACTCCATCTTGCTTGAGTAGGTTCAATCCAGGACATCCCAATCTATGTTTCAGATGTCAAACTCCAGACTCTGGTAACTAGTAGCATCTAGTTGGGCTATGCCCCATATTGAATATATTTTAGGATTCGATCTTCAGGTATCTAGAAAGCATATTGGGTGGGGAAATTAAACAAGGCTTAATCACTCAGTTACTAGAATTTTATTTGAACCAGGATATACCAGGCAGATATCAAAGGCTAATTTAGATCACTAGGTTGGAATCAGATTCAGTGATACTTCAAAAGTTGTGGGCCTGTCTGACCCTATGATTCCAGAATGGTTATGTAAAATGTTTAAAGATCGCAAACAAGAAGAATTGTATGCAAAAGAATGACGGTTAATTAGAAACATCAGCGGCTCTAGGGGGACTTGTTTCTAGAGACAAACAGCAATAATGTAATATATATGTTTAGATTTTGGGTGAGGATGAGAAGTTTTATATATTCATTTATTACAATGCCAAGGACTGCCTCAACAAGATGCCCGAAATGTTATTTATTATTATCATGAATTGGAATTGTTATGACGGGTGAATGTCTAATGGTCTTTGAAAGTTATTTCTTATTGTCATGAATTTTCTTCCACTCTGTATGTCTGTGCATAAATAAGTATGAAAAAAATAGTTGAGGCACGCGAAAATGAAACTTGCCAAGAAAATCAGGCAAGCAGTACTCAAAAAGGACACTCAGATTGATTTCCACTCAGGAAGTTACAGAGAAGAGCCACCGCTATAAGAAATTAATTTGGGAAGCCAAAAAAGCTACCAAAGGAATACAAGTGGTTGCCTTCTATAAAGCTTGCTCTTCTGGCAGTTCAAGAGATTTTTGGTCTGGATAAATAAAATTGATGGTTCAGTTGGAGGCCTGGCAGGGAACAATGTCACTTCTACTGCTTGGACTTATGTTGAATCGATGTATCTATCTGATCACAAATTAATGATACTCAATCAATTCCAGCAAGCACAGCATCTAATTTGATTGAAGAATATCCAGCATCATACTGTGTATAATCAGCACACCTCCAACGAAAACAACGATATGCACCAAATGTGTGAATCACAACTCAGCAAATTTTACCTGCAATTTACAATAGTATGAAGGATGCAGCACCAGTCCCAAATGAGGTGTCAGCAGCAATTTGTAAAATTGATTCAAGATATTAGCTCGAATCGCTGTATAAACATTTTAAGTATTGTTATTTCTCTAGCACGGTGTCTGAGTATTAGAAAGGCTCTTTTTTACACCCAATCCAAATGAAAGGATCCAAGCTAGACCGAGCCAGCTATGAACTTGTAGCCTTCTTGGACATTGATGCTAAATATTATGCAGCCTAGGTTTAAAAACAAAACTTTGCAGTTGGGCAACAGAGTGTAGTCTACCTCTATGATTCCAAACTGGATTCAATTGCCCTCTACCTATTGATACATAGAACATTACAAATATGGCTCCTTATATGCTTGTTTCACCAACTTCAAGAATGCATTTGACAGCATTTATAGAAGCCTGCTTTGGGCAAAATTGGTTAAGTGGGGTGTACCAACTAAACTACTGAATGCAAGTTTTTTCCTATACTCAAACAACTGCATACTGATCTAACTGGATGATAATTTGACATTATCTGTAAGAAATTGCCCTTTTTGTATGGTCAACCCTCACGTTTTGCTCCAATGTTGATGGTTATGAGTGCACTGGAGCCTGCTAACCAGGCCCCAAATCCAGTGTTCTCTCCCTAAAACTGATATGTGTCATTTGGTAACCTCAATTGGCAAGGACTTTAACCCCCTTATAAGTTTCTAGTATATGGTGCTAGTGGTACCCAGGGCATGGGTGTTAAAGGGGTTACATGGGCCTGAAACACTGTTTGTGCCACCTTGAGAGACCCAAATAAAATACTGACAACAGGCTTGCCAATGCAGACTGCAGGAGCAGTGCAACCGGCTCGAACTCGACATTACCCTCACCATGTATAGCAAAGTCAATTATTCATTTTTAAATTATGCCATTCACCCCTAAGGAAGGCCTTCTAAGCCCAGGAGGAAGGGTGCAATATATTAAAGATGTGGACATGCAAGTGCAAGTTTATATGTCCCTATAGTGGCCTTTACCATTAAAGGCTACTATAAGTGATAGACTCTCCATAAGATAACATGGGCTGGCAACCGGGAAAACCCGAGGTTTTCAGCTCCATTATGGTACTGCCTAAACATGTCATGTTTGATATCAAACAACATGCCTCATAACCTCTGACATGAATCTCGTGTCGAGGATGGTTTGGCATTCACCCAGGTGGCTACCTTAGAGGTTGCCCACCTGGTAGCCCCAGGTTTTCCTGTGGTCTGGCTGCCTGGACGGGAAGGAGGTCACACCTCCTCCCTGACAGGTTGGCTGGTGAAGTGGCACATCAAGGCGGTGAGCTTCAAAGGCTGCACCACCTGTGATATGCAACCAGGCTGCCTCCCAAAGGAGGAAACAGCTTTTTCTCTGCCCCCAGGCA
The DNA here is from genome assembly GCA_963921515.1 of Calotriton arnoldi. Taxonomy (NCBI): domain Eukaryota; kingdom Metazoa; phylum Chordata; class Amphibia; order Caudata; family Salamandridae; genus Calotriton; species Calotriton arnoldi. Next base: position 1,578,438 of record CAWUFW010004011.1, on the reverse strand, counting down.
CATTTGCACCCGGGCAGGTGAGAAAATTAGGTATTCAGGAAGTGCACACCCCCAGAAGGCTAGCCAAACCTCTAGGGTGGGCTACCTAGTCTGTACAGCTGAGAAATACTTCTACCATTTTTAAATGTGGTAGAATAGAGCATTCTGGGTAGAAAAGGTGACCTACATCCCCGGATGTAGTCACCTCGGGGGGTGGATGAGCCACTGGGCTAGTAGCCCATTGGCCACTTGCACCCACACCCCTAACGCCCCTAAATCTAGGATTTAAGGGCGACCCCTGACACCAAAACCTCAGTTCTCATCTGACTTGCATCAAGGACTCAAGAAGAGACCCGAGTCTGTGACAACAGGAGCTGCACAAACCAAAGGCGTGATACTCTGCATCTGTGGCAACCTTCCTGGAACTGCATGACTGTGACTCGTCCTGGATCAAAGCTCAGTTCCCACAGACAAAGGGACCCCTTTGAGAGCCAAAGGCATCCCCAGACTCCCTTAGACTGGTGGCACTAGTCCCCCGTAACCGCAGAAAAAAGCAACGTACCAGAACCAAAGAATGCCTGGCCATCGGGCCCACTGAGGGACTGCCCAGAAGTAGATGATCCAGTGCATTATGGGAAACATAGTCCTGACCTCCACAAAGTTTTAGGAGGCTACCGTGTTCCCTCAGACCTCTGGACCTCGAATTATCTTTGTGCTGTGCTTACTGGTGCCAAGGCTTATTGGTCGCCATTCCGGCAACCACCTCCTTTACTCGACGCTGAAGGTTGAAAGAACTATGCAAAACCATCTTCCGACGTTAGCAGTGGCTTCGTTGTTGACTTTTTGCACCATGTTACCCACCAGCACTGTGTAAGCGGAAAACTCAGCTCCCCCACTGCTCCCGCATCAGCATAGAGGACAGCCAGGACAACTCAGCACCGGGGCTTGTAGAGCCAGGTAAAATCAAACTGACTGTTGTGGCTTGGTCCTGGGACCTGCATGACATTTACCCTCCTTGGGTTCCACGCAACTCGACCTGCAAGTGACCAATTGCCACTAGTGTTTGTTCCCATTGACAGCAATGATAAAGTTTTGCAGTTCTGTTTTGCACTGATTTAATATTACTTCTAAAATCCATAACTCTGGTTATACTTATCTGATTTACTTTATTTTGATGTCTACATTTATATAAATATCTGCTTTATTCTTATAAATTGGTGTTGGATTTCTTTCGAGTTGTGTCAATTACTTATCGTTCATGTTGGTACTCTGAACTGCTTAACACATGTTCCTCTAGTAAAGCCTGACTGCTCTTTGCCACTCTATCAGGACTGAGCTAAGGATTTATTACTGTGAGTCCAAGGACCATATTTGGGGTATTGTGAGAGTATTGTATGGTGAAGCCTAACTAGCATCACCACATAATACTCCACCTTCCTACACTAACGAAAAAGATTGTTATTAATAGGAGACTCATAAAGGGCTGCGTGAGGGCAACACGTCTAATTCAACTTCTACATGAACGATATATTGCAAGCACCAAGTGGGCACTCCTTCCCCATTCTACAAATTACTGATGACACAGTACTTCTATCTAATGCTATCCTGGTTTACAACACACGCTAAACAAGTTGAACTCATATTGCCAGCTAAATAAACTAAAAATAAACTATGAAAAATTAAAAGTGTTGTTTTTTCTGCCCACAAAATTCCAAAAGGCAACTAGTTGTTAGATTCGATACTTATTGAAAGCACTCAATCATATAAATACTTGGTGGTGGAATTTCAAGCCAAAGGAACATCAACACTTCACCAACAACTATTGGAAAACGAAGCAACCTTCATAAAGCTACCCAAACATCTTGATGTTCTATCATTAAGTCCACTCCTTAATGTAATAAGAATAACAATTCCTTCTTACTTTAACTTATGGCTGAGAGACATTCCCAGGAGCCCTAGGAGGTTAGAAGGCTATACCAGGCGCAAACCAAACTACTCAGATACCTTTTTCGATTACCACAACTAACAACTCATGATCAAGTATGTTGAAATATAAACTGGTTGACTAGTCTTTGACACACAATGCAGCTGTATTAAGATACTGGTTCGAACTGAAAAACTTCCATGAAGGATCCTTTTGGGGCATTATCAACACGGAATTTGAACTGCTAAATCACTCTACTAAAACCCTGTGGCATAGAATCATCGACTTAACGCTCAAGGAATTCGGTATGGAGCCACCAGGAAATTACAGTATGGCTTATTAAAGTTTTGTAAAAATATTGCAGAAAAATGTTCATCTAAAACCCAGCAGAAATTACCTCGAAGCCTACATAGACCGATCTCACAGAGAAATAGTCACAGAAACTGATGAAGAAAGGAAGCTCCAACCATATTGGGATCTTTGTATTTCATAAACCCTGAACATCAAATATCTTCGCTTGCGCTGTGGACTATTCGATTTGGGAGAAATTCTTCAGCAATGGAAGAACAGTGGACCAAACGTAAGCTGCAGATTTTGCAACTATAAGACTGAGGGGTATGTTAACTAAGGTTTTTTGATGTATGGGCGTCACAAATGTGAGACAAATCGCTGCAATTTTTTTTTTTATCAATTTCATATTCCAGCGCAAAACCTGTATTGAAAGTTGCACAAAGAGGCGCATACCGCTGCTTTGCATCACTTAGCGTCAAGGGGTGTTTCATAGGTGGTGCTTGGATGTTCCATGCAACCACCCATGGTTTTTTATGCAAATCCTTAGCTACTAACAAAAAATAGAGATGGTTTTGCATCAAACAATCAAACAATAACGCCCTTTTGAAATGGCCGCTATCAAGGAGAAATGCTTTTATTTCTTCTTTATTTTCCGAAGTTGCATGTGTGCTGCACTGTACAGCACACATACAAAGTAGCAAAAGTTTTAAAGTTACTTTAAGCATAGTATTTTGTACTGGAAGGGTATCCTCCCAGTACAAAACACATTTGGCGATGCAGCGCGAGAAACGAAATTCGTTTTATTTATTTATATGTGTACTTACCTGTAATCGCCCGTAATCCGTAGTTTACTACCCCCCACCCTGCCCCTCCCCCGCCCCACGTCAGCGCCCGGCGGCACTCCCACCACCGACCGCTACTGAAAGGTGTGTTCCTGTCGCTCGGCAGCCTGATTGTGCACTGACGCTGGGGAGAGAGGAGGAGAATGCCATATCTCTGTAGATATGGTGCTGTCCTGCGGTCTTTTTCTCACGGAACGCAGCATTTTGGCTGCTGTGCTGCATTGCGTGAGAATCTAGTAAATAGACTCCTGAGTTCTTAGCCCAGGTTATTCGTTGCTGCCCAGATTTTTCAATGAACCAAAGAAACTTTTAGCTCTAGTCTTTCAGCATATAAAAATACGAAACTGTAGAGCAGAGATTGCTGCGTGTTTTCACAGCACAGACGGCATTTTTATCAATGGCTTTACAAAATATATGAACCTGGTAATATCACCTCTGGACAAATCATTGTACTTTGCAAGGACTGGATCCAGTATAATTCGGTCAACCAACTGCATTAAAGAGCCACATATTAGTCTTGGATTGACAGGGTTTGCTGTTTATAAAACATAGTTTTCAATGCAATCTTGCAGATATTGAATGGGGTTTTATAGAAGGCCACTCATTGTATTCCTTTGGCAGCATTTTTGGCTTCCCTAATAAATTTCTTATAGCTGTGGCTCTTCTCTGTAACTTCCTGAGTGGGAATCGATCTGAATGTCCTTTTTGAGTACTTCTTGCCTGATTTTCTTGGCAAGTTTCATTTTCGCGTGCCTCAACTCTTTTTTTCATACTTATTTATGCACAGACATACAGAGTGGAAGAAAATTCATGACAATAAGAAATAACTTTCAAAGATCATTAGACATTCACCCATCATAACAATTCCAATTCATGATAATAATAAATAACATTTTGGGCATCTTGTTGAGGCAGTAAATGAATATATAAAACTCCTCATCCTCACCCAAAATCTAAACATATATATTACATTATTGCTGTTTGTCTCTAGAAACAAGTCCCCCCAGAGCCGCTGATGTTTCTAATTAACCGCCATTCTTTTGCATACAATTCTTCTTGTTTGCGATCTTTAAACATTTTACATAATCATTCTGGAATCATAGGGTCAGACAGGCCCACCACTTTTGAAGTATCAATGAATCTGATTCCAACCTCCTAAAGAACTGACAGCTTGGGCTGAAGCACAAAATCTGATCCCGTTTACGCTTATCGCCCAAATTGTTCTTTTTACATTCCTACTATTGAAGAGTTTTTATTATAGTGTTATAGCTCGCCGTGGCAGGTTATACCAGCCATTAAAGGCCTGCTCCAGAGTTAAAGGCCCGATAACAAGGGAGCGGGACTTTAATGCCGGTATAGCCCAGCTACCAAGGGCTATACGGCTATCAGAACATCCCGTCACTAGAGGGCAGAATGTTTTAACAAATAAAACTGAGGCCTCAAAGAGCCCCAGGGGGTAAACTTGGGTTATTAAAGCTGGAAATATGCCAAAATCCATTGGTGGATGCGTGGGAACACCCACGCTCTACCCATGGACTGCCTTCCCAGGGCAGAGTAGCACAATGCAGCGATTTGCACTGCGTTGCGTTACTCTGGATTTATCAAGCCATGGTTTTGCATCGCCCTTGCACCCCATTGCGTGGCGCAAGGGCGGTGGAAAACCTTCATAAATATGCCAGAAAATTTCTTTTCTTTTCAATTAAGCAGTATTTCTTACCTACTGCCGCTCTGAACATTTTGCAAATGTAAAATTGAGAGTACAACTCTCAAAAAGGGGGTTATTACCTGGGAGGTGGACTTGCAATGTCACCAAGCTACAAGTGCCATATTTATGAAACAGCCATAGAAACACATTCTAAATAATGCATTGGTTTTATATGATCATCTGTAAGCAGCTGTACAAATACACTGCACTGTACAATGAAGCACATCTAACCTCACTCAACATGGAAATGGTAAATTGCATGTATATGTGTCCTGCAGACCATCTTCCCCAAATGCCACCCACTATTTCACTGATCAACATTAAAAAGATTTTGCAGTTAACACACTTTCATGAATATAGGTGCAAAGGAAAAGAGCAAAGTAAGGTAATGGGAGATACCAAAACAAAACAGTCTCCATATTATGCCTCTTGTAAAGAGTCTGTCTATTTCACCTCTTTATGTGCAGAACTAGTTATTTTATCTATTAATTTTTTATTTCGGAGTTTTATATAGCGCAAACTTGACCCGAAGTTATCACAGCTCTTTACATGAGCACCAGTTGCGTTACAGACGGACACGTTCGTTTTTGTTGGGCACGGGGAGATGAAGTGATTTGCCCAGAATCACAGGATGTTGAGCATCCCTGCCGAGACTCGAACCCGGTTCCCCAGCTTCGAGGTCGACCGCTCTAGCCGTAAGGCCACATCCTCTCCCCTAATTTATAATTTATAATATCAAGTGCATTTCATTGGAAAGCTGAAAATGAAAATTCTGAAGAGACGCATCAAAGTGGATAGTCTAAGAAAAAATTGTAACAAGGGGATTATGAGCAGGTATGACATAACTGTAAAATTTTGACATGAGGATGCATTTTGCGCAAAAAAAATTTGCAAGAGCACCATGAACAACTGCTCGTGTTCTGTTGTTACCATGTGTGTACAGTACATTTTTATTGCAAATGGTATGTTCACGTTACATTTTTACTGCAAATGGCGGAAAAATGCACGAGATTGTATTGTATTGTATTGTAGTTGCATTTATATAGTGCTTACTGCACCCGACGAGGCATCGAATCGCTTTTTCGGAGAGTAGCACGCTACTCCAGAACCCATAAAGGATTAGTGGTGAATTAGTATAGTGAAATATGAAATTAATTTGAGCGGTGGATATGTTAGTCTGTTATTTGGATTGAGAAGGATAGTGGAGGGATAGAAGAGGGCAAAGGTTTGCATTTATATAGCGCTTGCTACCCCTGATGAGGTGTTGAAGCGCTATTAGGCGAGTAGCACGCTACTCCAGAAAAAAAAAAGGATTAGTGGTGAATTAGTATGGGAAAAAATGAAACTAATTTGAGTGGTGGCTATGTTAGTCTGTTATTTGGATTGAAAGGAATAGTGGAGTGATAGAAGAGGGAAGGGTCTAGAAAGTATGTTTGTTTTTGGGAGTTCATAGCAGTAGGAGGGGGTTTGGAGGGGGAAGAGTCAGAGAGAAGTTTTAGAATGACTTGTTTGGGAGATCTGAATAGTAAAAGAGGTCCGAGATGATGCAAGGAGGGGTAGGGGAAGGAAGAGTTTAGAAAGGGTTATTTTGGGGGTCATAGTAGTTGTATGGGGTTTGGGATGAATGAAAGATTGGAGGTAGAGGATATATTGATGGAGGTATAGGGTGAGAAATAGGGCAGTGCATTGGAGATAGTAGTAGAATGAGGTTTGACATGGGTCAGAGTGGAGGTAGAGGTAATATTGCAAGAGATATAGGGTGAGATAAAGGCTAGTACATTGGATATGCTGAATTAGAAGCAAGGTAATAAATATAAAGATACATAAGTACATGAAAGATATATATACATGCCTAAGGAAGGTAATATATGTAGATTAAAGTTGCATTTAATGAATCCAGACTTTCAAGTGTTGTTGTATTTTAAATTAATTTATTTGTTTTTATTTTTTGTAATTCAATAGTGAAGAAATTGTAGAAAAATAGTTATGAAAAAAGATTTACTTATTTATGCAGTCATTTATATACATGTTAAACATAGAATAATGGAAGTATAAGTAATATGTAAATTTTTTAAGCAGAACTAATGAATATCTATATTTTTAAAACATAATTATTATACACGTTTATACGAAGCAATGCATATATGTAGGTACACATCTATGGTCCAAATTAATGCTTATATATAGAGGGATATGCTGTATATTTATGTTTGAGTATTGTGATTATGTGGGGAAGAGACAATTCTAAGGTGGTAATCCATGGATCTTATGTCCGGGAGTAAAGAGTTCCATAGTCTGGCTGCTAGAACAGAGAAGGATGTGCCACCCATGGTTTTTTCTTATACGGTGGGATTTTGAGGCAAGGTGGCACTCTAGAGCAGAGGTTCCTTTGTTGAATGTACTTTGTGATTTTATTCCTGATGAAGAGCTGTCTTGTTCCATGTATCGCTTTGTGGGTTATACAAAGCAGCTTGAATGTAGATCTTCTGGCAACTGGTAACCAATGTAGGGCTTTCAAGGCAGGGGAGATGTGGGCTTGTGGCTTTATATGTAAGAGAGTCTGGCAGCCGAGTTCTGAATCCATTGTAGTCTTTTCATAGTTGTTAAAGGTGATCTGTGGTAGAGGCTATTGGCGCAATCGAGTTTGGACAGAACAAGAGAGATGGTAGTCTGGACCTTGTGTGGAAATCCCAGGCGGGGGAAGATGCATCGCATAGTTTTTATAGTAATAAAGCATGATCTTGCTAGTTTGTCCACTTGGGCATTCATTAAGAGCTTGTAGTCCATGGTCATTTTGAGGTTTCTTACTTACTTTGATACTTTAGGTGGTGTTTCCAGATCATCAGGCAATGCGGCGAGGGGGGTCATCATTTTTCCAATCGCCACGCGCGAGTATTTCCGTTTTGGAAGTTTGAAATTGCTCCATGTCATCCATTGATCCACGGCTCTGAGACAGCTGTTAATTGGCGAATTTCCAATGTCTTTGGGGCATTCCAGTTGAAGGAGTATTTGTGTGTCATCTGCATAGTTATAGCACGTGAGGTGAAATTGATTGATCAGTGCTGGTAATGACTTCATGTAGATGTTGAAAATCATGGGTGAGATGATAGAGCCTTGAGGGACCCCTGTTTTTGTGAAGTGTGGTTTGCAAGACAGGGGCGTAACACAGGCCCCTGCAGCCCCCAAGCTCCAGGGGCCCCCTCAGCACAGCACTTCGGCCGGGGAGCTCCTGATAGAGTCCAGAGGGGGCCCCTCCACGTACCTTGCAGGGGGGCCCCCCTCAATTTTCATTACGCCACTGTTGCAAGAGAAAGGGGGGTATGGATGACATTAGTTCTGCCGTGAAGGTATGAAGTGGTCCAGTCTTGAGCAGTCCCCTCTATGCCGGCTAAGTAGAGTCTTTGTATCAGGGAGTCATGGTCAACCATGTCAAAGGCAGCTGAGAGGTCCCAGAGAAGTAGTGCAGCAACCCCGTTGCGGTCAACTGTGTTCTTAAGGTCATCTCAGATGGCAACGAGGGCAGATTCTGTGCATCTTCCTGGACGGAATCCCGTTTGCAAGTCTGAAAGTATGGCATTATCTTCAATGAAATGTGACATCTGGGTGAATGCTTCTCTTTCGTTTGCCCAGGAAAGGTCCATTTGTAATCGGTCTGTAGTTGTCGGGGTTCAGTGGGTCCAGGTTTGTTTTCTTTAGTAATGGGCGTGTGTATGAATATTTTAGTTCATCTGGAAGTATTCCCGTAGTTAAAGAGTTGTTGATGATTCTTCTTACTGGTGTGGCAGCAGAGGTTGCTAGAAGAATTGTCTTGAAGGTTTGTGGTGGACAGGGCTCAGAAGGGCTGCCAGCAGGCCTGCTTGCTTTGACAAGGTCCATAAATTCATAGTGTGAAATTTGTTGGAAGGAATAGAGAGGCTGGTTTAGAGTATTCTTGGATTGTTGTTTTTGAAAAGGGTCGGTACTGGTGCTTTTTCTTTGTTTTAAATATGAGTCCAACATGTCTGCTTTGGCCGGATAATGATTGGCCAGTTTGTCTGTGAAATCTTGAGTAATGGGATGAGCAATTTGGTTTACAAAATTCAGTGAGAATTTTATAGAACTATTTTTTTGCACATTTGGCATTTTGAATTCTGTCTGAATAGTACCTTTTCTTAGCTTTTTTGATAGTTGACTTGTATAATCTGTTAAATTTCTGAAGGTGAAGTTTGTCTTGATTGGTGTTTGTTTTGAGTCAGTCCCGCTGTAGCTTTCTAATTTGCTGTTTTATCTCTTTTATCTCTGTATTTCTCCATGGTGCCTGTTTTCTTTTGTTCCGTTGTGTAGTTTTAGTGGTATTAGGATATCAAAAGCTTCCTGTAGCTACTCATATAGTTTTATAACAGAATTTATTACGTCTAGGTCTGTATTGGATGTTAGTTGTGTTTCTAAGTGTCCCAAATTATGTTACTCGTGGAGGTGGGGGCAGGACTACATGCCCCGGCAGCATTCGCTGCACTCACTGCATCCGCGGCTCCAGCCGCCAACGTTCCCTCAGCTATTCTGCGCTGAGAGGCACATACTTAATCAGGCCCAAGCTCCCGCTTCGCGGGAAGCCGTGTTACTCGTGGAAGTTGGTGTAGGACTACACGCCCGGCAGCACTTGCTGCACCCGCGGCTCCAGTCGCCAATGTCCCCTAAGCTGTTCTGCGCCCGGAGGCGCATACTTAATCTTCCCCGGGCTCCCGCTGCGCGGGAAGCCGTGTTACTCGTGGAGGTGGGGGCAGGACTACACGCCCCGGCAGCACTCGCTGCACCCGCGGCTCCATCCGCCAACGTTTCCTCAGCTGTTCTGCGCCTGGAGTCGCATACTTAATCGGGCCCGGGCTCCCGCTGCGCGGGTCGCGCCCGGGCGAAAACCAGGCCAAGAGTGGGCCCGTCTGCGCACATCCACGGCCGAACGAGGCGGGGCCGGGCCTACTCTCTTGGTCCCTTGGTTGGAGATGGACAGCAGTGGAAGACGGTCTCAAGCATTTATACTCGGCCTGGTGATTCCGGAGATCCACCTGGTGATCACGCTAAGGGCAATAGAAAGTTTCAAACAGTGAGTACTCAGCCCTCACCTGTGTCATAGACCCTGCTTTGTGCCTTTATCCACTTTGCCTTTTCTTGACAGCGCGCTGTGGCCAGGACATTATGGGGAAGAGAAAGGTGGCATCGGCGAATTCCCCGCTGGGTTCAAAACATGGGACTATTGGCTCTTTTCTGGCTAAAGCAGTGGGTGCCATTATGAAAGAAATAGATGCAGCAGAAAGGCGACTCTCCTTGGATCCAGGTGGCACTTCGCTCCCCTTGTTGGGTGAGACATCAAAATTGGGCTCCCAAAAATCACCGGATGAAGCTTCAGATTTAGCTCAGGAGGGTCTAGATGCTGCTAGCTCCGGGCCCAGTAAGCTCATCCCGGGACATACCAGTCGCAATATGGCACATATGGTCTCTAACACAGATGAAGTTCTGAGTAGTCCTCTGGCAACAAAGAGACTGCGGCGAGTTAATAAGAAACTTGAGTTGGTGAAGTTTGTGTATAAGGGGGTGGGCTCTGCTAATGCTGATTTTTAGGACTTTAATGGTTTTGAAGACTTTTGAGCTCCCTTAAAACAAAAAATTGTGGATGTCTTGACTGGCATATATACTAACTTTGTAATGAAGTCACTAAAGTTATGTTAGGAACTAGAGTCACACTTGGTAGTGTTGAAAAAACATTGGCCTCCCTTAACCAGGTTCCCCAGTTGGCTAGCCTGCAGTGAGAGACAGCCCAATCGGATAATCCCCCGACAGGCATTCAAACTAACACCAAGTCTCCTAATGTTATCCCTAGTACTTCAGGGCCCACGCTATGTGGCCCTGATCCCTTGGTCACTCATTTACGTCTGACAAATCCTTGCCAAGGGGTCCCAGAATTGAATCAGTGCCCTTCTAAGCCTCACCGGGTAGTAAGTGCAGTTAGCTCATTTGCTGCAAATAGCCCTGGGCTACCAGTAATTTACTTCCCCCCAGCGAGCTGCCCCTACACTGTGGTTATGGTAGGTGTACCTGGCCTTAGTTCTCTAAGGGACAAGACCATGGACCAATTGATTAACCAAGTAACCCACTGGCTAAGTAAATATGCCAGGTTCAATGTGGTGGATTACAGGCATATCCTGATGGCTAGGCGGGTTTCCTGGATTGGGTGGTCCAGGAAAACATTTGAAGGTGACAGCGTGATTGTCACGTTCAGATTCCCAGCACTGGCCCGCAGGATTTTATGCCATACCTCTGAATCTTTTTTGTGTGAGTCTTGTATTAAGTCGCTCCCACTGGGTTTCATTTATAGGTCCCCTTACAATCCTACACCTATCCACCATTCTGTATCTCAGGAACTGGGTCTCCCACTGTGTGGGGGATTTCCAATCTCAGATAATCCTTTTCTGCCACTTAGGGACCTCAATGACCGATATTGACAGTAAGAGTCAAGGGGCACAAGTGAAGCTGGTGACATACCTGTGGAGAGGTCTGACAATTGTGTGATAATTCACAGAGAAAATATAGGCCCTGGACACAAACGCCCGAGTACTCTGGGGACTGGTAGCCCAGGGATGGTTTCTATTGTCCCTCAACCCATTCAGACTCAGGTTAGGGGGGCTAATCTAAATATTATCTCATGGAATGTGGCTGGACTAGCGGCAAAATTCTCTGATGAGAGGTGGCTTCAATTTTCATATAATTTGTATCCAGGAAACTTGGGTGACTGAAAACATCTTTGTTCTTGAGGGTTACAAAACGTTTTTTTGCCCGGCAGAGGGCTCGAGTCCAGGCAGAGCTACAGGTGGCTAAATTAATATTTTCATAGATCTTAGAATTCAGGGCACAATGAAGTCCTTGATGTGGGACTCGAAAGTTGCACAAGGTTTCACATTATCGAGTAAATTGTATCGGTTCACTTTAATTAACTTCTATAACTCAAGAGAGCAGCACCAGGGGTTATCTAGCCTTGTAGATTTAAGAAGGTGCCTTGAGCAAACACAGGGAGAAGGTGTGTCACAGGCCCAACTAATTGTAGTGGGAGATTTTAACTGTCACCTATGTCCCAACTTAAATGTGACTAATCGGGACTGGTCCACTTGTACAATCAATGAAGGATTGCACATGGAACACACTGTGGAAGGGCGGGATCTGAATGCCCTCCTAAATACATATGGCCTAACACACACACTGGACCTGCTCACTAACCCCCAGGATACCCCTGTGCCCCCGACCTATAAAGGCAGGGGCTGTGCATCATTTATTGATTTTATTTTTGTTTCACTCTCCCTGAGGCGGTTTATATCTTCCTTTAACATACATTATAGTCCTTTCAGCGACCATAATCCTTTGATCCTGGTTTTCGAGCTCTCGGGAATCCAGCCTACATCCTGTAGGTTAAATATGGGCAAGATCTCTGCTACCGAGCGAGGGAGGCGCCTAAGATGGTCACAGCTGGATGATACTGCTTTTAATAAATCCTTGTTTAGAATAAGTCAGCCAGATATCCTGACCTGCCTAGATCCGATGGCCCACGGGGAAGAAACCATCGAGGCATTTATAGCGATTGCAAAAACAGTTGCGGGTTTGTTAACATCCCCGCTAGTCACTCCTCAAGTGGAATTCCCAAGGTGGTTTAACAGAGAGTGCTCCCGGGCTCTTAGAGAACTCAAGAGGGCCCTGAAACAGACCCCGCGAGATAGATCTAGGGTGGCGGCCTGCCAAAACACTTTTAAAGCGGCTGTCAAGGGACGGAAGCGCGTGTTGCAAAAACAGGCTTGGGATGATTTAGCAGAAGCATGTGAGCAAAAGGACTGTACTCGATTCTGGAAGGTTAGCAATAGCCCTTGTTTTTCAGAATCTAATAAACTGGGGTTAAGCCACAACATTCCCCCAGACCAGTGGAAGGCCCATTTTGAGGCAGTTTATAATTATGGTTATAGCGAACCATCTGCCCAGAACCTAATCTCCCTCTATAGAACTGAACCCATTGTTTTTAGTCATCTTGATGAGGTTAGACTGGGTATTGACCGAATGTCACTGAATAAAGCCCCTGGTCCCGATGGGATTCCCCCTGATCTTTATTGTAACAACATAGAGGTATGGGCACCACTTTTTGTTAGGGTCCTAAACGCGGCAGTCACAACAGTAATGCCCACTTCGTGGTCTACCCCCACAATTGTGTCAATATTTAAGAAGGGAGAGAGGGACAATCCTCAGTGCTACTGCCTTATATCTCTTATCGATGCCACTGTGAAAGTACTTGGCCGGATTTTACTAAATAGGCTTTCCGCCTGGGCAGACTCCAACCATATTATTTCAGATGTGCAGTATGGGTTCCGTGTAGGCAAATCCACTACAGATCAGTGCCTTAATCTCTATCTTTTAATGGCGAAATACACAATAGCAACACCTGGTGCGCTGTATCTGGGCTTTATGGATCTCACCTCGGCCTTCGACCGGATGAACCGTAGTAAACTATGGATACTACTTGGTGATCTTGGAGTCGACCCGGCGATAATTAACGTCTTAATGACATTACATTTTAATACCACCGCTGTGGTCAGATATACCCAGGAAGGGAACACTACTGATCATTTTAAATGTTCAAGTGGAGTTAGACAAGGATGCATATTGCCTCCATTTTTATTCACGCTTTATATTAATGGCCTCGATTCATTCCTGACAGCCCTACAGGCCGACACTCCCAGGATAGGCACCAGACCGGTCTCCGTATTGTTGTATGCGAATGATCCGGTACTGCTAGCTCGAACACTGAGGGGTTTGCGTCTTTTATGACCGAGATGGATTTATCACCGAACCTATCGAAATCATATGTTATGGAAATTGGGAAGCAGGCTAGTAGACATAACACATACAAAGTAGGTGCACACAGCATACGAAGGTTCCGGCCTTTTCCTACTTAGGCATTTTATTAGATGATAAGCTTAATTTTAAACACCTACAGGAGGGGAAGCTTTTAGAAATGAACAGGTCCACGGGTGCTATTGCAAATTATGCTCACAGGCTGGGTACATGGTCACCGGGGATAATTTTAAAGTTATATAATTCTTATTGTATTTCCATGGCCCTTTACGGAAGTGAGGTATGGGGGACATGGTGGTTAACAATTAACAAATTGCAGAAAACAAATACTTTAGGCGTATTTTGAAAGTTCCCCAGGGTACTCCATCGTATCGCTACATGAAGAATTAGTGGCTAAGTACATTATAGATATGGTGGCTGTTAAACCACTCTTATGCTGGGTGAAGATATGGTCAAATGAGGAGGTTTTAACAGACTAGTAATCCAGGACTGCCTCTCACTTGACCATGCGCTAAAAATACCATGGCTAAGATACATTAAGGATACCCTTAGTGCCTTAGGTAGAGATAAAATGTTCTATAATCATGCGAACATGAATCCACAGGATAAGAACAATATTAACGAGTTGTTTTTTAAATATATGGTAGCCCACCAAGAAGACAAGGAGCTAAAAAAACCATGGTCAGAGCACACACCCTAGTACTGTCTGTGCAGGGCATGGAGCCTTATTTATCGATTTGAACAAGTGCACATGACAGATTTTTAATCACTCGTTTTAGGCTGAATCAGCTCCATCATTTACTGGCTTCCCCCTCTGAGTTTGACCTATACCTAGAAGATAGGGGTCTGTGTGGCTGCGACAATAGGTCTCCACAGGATACCCTACATTTTACGTATCTAGACGATTGTATCTTAAAAAGCTTTTAAAAGAAGTGAGATTCAGACACGCCTGTGTAGCTTTAATATATCTACTGCTATTACCTAATGCCTACACACTCTTTTGTGTCATTAATTTTTTAAGATCAGCATTAAGGTCAAGAAACAATAGAGGTGATTGAAGTAGCGACATTGCGTACGGCCATGTTGCTATAAACGTAATGATCTATTGATGATCCTTATAGATCTTTTTATGATATTAATTGTATGATGTATGTGTGGACTTAGACTGTTTAATATCCAACGAACATGGTGAACTTTTAAGAATTTCGTATGTCTTAAAGTATTCAATAACGGCCAAGAAATATGGTTGGCTCAATGAGAATTTGGACACTGCGATTTTGCACATTTGTATGATATGTATTTACTCAATGAATTTGAGGTCGTTTTTTAAACTGTTCACTTTTATGGTTGTTTTAACTGCTGAATAAAGATTATTATTATTATTATGTTTATTCCACGGTCGATAGGTGGATGCATGTAAGGTAGTTTTAGGTGCATTGCTTTGTGTTGTTTTATGTTGGAAAGCAAGCGGATGGTGGTCTGACCATGTGAGTAGAGTTATTGTTTGAGAGGTAACTAGTTCTGTATTTGAAAAAATGACATCTAGGATGTGTATAGCAATGTGTGTGGGTTTGTGGACGATCTGATGCAGGTTCAGTGCGTCTAGGCCAGTGATGATTGTTTTTGGATGGGGCATATTGGGTTTGTCAAACCAAATGTTGAGGTCACCAAGAATATATAGGTTGGAGTGGAGTGTAGTGTTATCAGGTTTGAGATCGTGTCTAGAAGTGTGTCTGGGAATTTTGCATTGTTAATGTAGGTCTGTAAAGGAGCAGGAAGTTACAGGAGGAAGATGGTGTAGGATTGCATCTGGTGAAAAGGGCCTCACAGCCTTGTAGGGAGTCGTCATCAGCTTTAGTGATATGTAATGTTTGCCCGAACACAACAGCTAGGCCACCTCCTCTTTTGCCTTGGTGATAGTGTGACTTTGTTTTGTAGAAGAGTGAGCAGTATTTTGTTTTCTTGTAGCAGGTGTGTCCTTAGTGCTGGTATTAGCTGGTGCAATGGCATAATTTTGTGAATTTCATGTAACACGCATAACACGAGTTATGCAAGTTGCACTTGTTTAACTTAAATTTCACCTATGCATAGCACATAATCAGATACTGAGTGCCTGGCTCGCTTTGCATATTGTACTGTTGCATTCATACAACACCTACTAACCCTGTGCAGGGTGTGGAAGTGCTTGCCCACATGTCACGAGTGTGGAGCACATCCACTGGCAGGACTTCATAATGAACCAGCATTAACAAGGTGTTAGTGCCCCACGCAGACCCCCACTATGCAGGTTCAAAAGAAAGCCTCTTTCATTTGTTCTTGCTGCTTACTGTACAATGCTGCAAAACGCAGGGTTCCTAAAACCCTAACCGGCTTATGGCGAGCAGTTAATTGCAGTTAGTGTTCTTGATAATTCATGTGTAATCATGCTTAATCCTTAAAGTGATTTCAATGCCGTGAATAGCTGTGCGTGGTCCAGTCATGTGTGCATGGTCCCGTCAGTAGGAGCAGTCAGCGCTCAATAGATGCTGAAGGACCCCTTAAGTGAACAGCTGATAAGTAAAGATTGGGGAAAGAGTGGGCACCTTTGAGCTTTTTGCACTCTGCTCTCTGAAGGCGTGCTGGGATTTTCAACACTGCCATGAGTCGCTGTCAACAGGGGCGTAACCCAGGCCCCTGCCGCACGGAGGGCAGGGAGGGCTCTACCTTCAGGGTCCCCATATCCCCAACTGTTCTGCTGAAGGTCAATGAATATCTGTGAGCTATGGGAGACTCAGGGCCATTTTCAGATACTGCAAGGGGGCCCTTCATTTTGCGAGCAACTGACGTGTAAATGGCGTCTACTGTGCCTCTCATGCAGGAGCTGCAGCCGCACTGTCAATAGGCCAGTGGCGCTGGAACAATTTTCATAGTGGGAGGTGCTGGTGTTAATGTTATATCACTGAACAGATAGGAACTGTGCAAAATCCAAACATCTCACAAATAACAAGTGTAACAAATGAGTCACACCCATTCAGCAGGAGAGTAGTAAGGGTGTGGTATGCAGCTGGTGGTGCATTTTGGAGCACATTGACACAAATATAGTAATAAAGCATGGTGTGGTAGCACACTGTTGTTTACAGACAACACATTTTCCATTGAAATGGCCACAAAATTCGCACTGGCTAACAGTTTTACTGATCAAACCTATAGCGCACAAATAATAATCTATGGAAATTGGTTTACAGCAAAAATTAATCACTTGGGCATCAACAAGTAAGTTATTTGATTTCTTTGGATCCTATTAAAATCATTGTTTCATCAACTTCAGAATAACAAAATATGTGCTGTATTTGTACTTTAACTGCTGTTTTGTGGTTTCTGGTGCTCAGCATCGGCACTTAATTAGTAACACCAGCACTTTTCATGAGCACCAGTTAAGGACATTTATGGTAGGCATGGGGGGATTAAGTGATTTGCCCAGAATCACAGGATGTTGAGCCGTCGTTGAGACTCGAACTTGGTTCCCCAGCTCCGAAGTCTGCAGCTCTGGTCGTTACGCCACATCCTCTCCCCACTTTCATGGTTAGTAGTTGGTTCTGTTTTAAGCGGCGCTAACAGGAGAAATAGGCTGGTGAAGCTGCATCCTGACGAGAGCCCTGGCACTTACTTCTTTACAAATTAACAACTGGCTGTGTGTAAAGGACAAGCTATCACAATGCTTTGTGGCATTTTTGTGTCATGAGGCCTGCTCAGGCAGGGAGAAGTAACTGACTTCAAAGAAGGTTTTCTCAGTAAAGTCAGCTTGGCCTTTCGATGAAGAGTCCTTGTCTTTGCCAAGTACACATGATATTAACCAAAAGCACAGATAAGCAGCTCTAATTACCAGCTTAGGGTCTTAATTAAGCGGAACCCCCCGAAGTCCACATTTGCCTTCCTTTGCTGCTTGTTCCCTCTTTGTTTTGGCCAAAGTGGCGGATGTCTCATTAATTCCAAATGCTGTGTGGGAGAGGAAGATCTAACAGCGTCTGCGTCATCAGAGCCGAGGACAAGGGCAGTGGTAATAATCACCCCGCAGACTGAAATGCTTTGAATTATGTTATAAAAAAAAAATGTAAATCCGTATTTGTAAAGCGCGAACTACTCACCCTTACGGATCTCAAGGCGCTGGGGGCCGTCGTGGAAATTAAGTGAGCTATTGCCCAGAGTCACATGGTGCTGAGCTGAGCTGCCGCCGGAGCCGGGGAACGAACCGTGAGCCCTGTGCTCCGAAGTCAGCTGCCCTGGCCGCTGCACCACACCTCTTAAGAGTGGCCCCATTACTGGGATGTGGGGTCCGCAGCAAGAGGTGGGGGAGCCAACAAATTAAAGGGAAAAGCCGAGCCAGAGCCGAGCCGAGGGTCAGCCTTGGCTCTAAAAGCCCTTGCACTAGCCGAGCAATGAAAATATTTCAAAATTCAAAATAGTGTATTTCTTTAACATGTCAAAACATATCAAATTAATTCACTAGGTGATATCATTGCATTGAGATGCAGTTATTCAGGGGTGCCTGGGATGTTTATGCATCGGTGGGGTGGGCAACTAAGTGTGGGTGCGTGCATTCAGGCAAGACGAGTGACAAAGAATAAAAAATAAAGTCACTTACCTTGCCTGCTGCACGTCTGACGTCCTCCTCGATTCCTCTTCTGTCGGCTCTGCGGGCTCCAACCTCCAGAAAATTCCACTAACTAATCCTGGCGCTACTCTCAAGGTTATTCTCTCAAGGTTCGCGCCGGGACACTCTTGTAGTATCTGTGGGCGCTAGAAATGGAAATAACATAACATAACATAACTCTCACCAACATGAGAGTAGCGCCAGGATTGTATGGAGCGTCCTGGCTGGATGCTCCTTCAGGTCCTATAGGCCTGTGCTTGGTCTCCACCAAGGGGTGGAGAGCTTCAAAGTGCGCATGCCACTATGGCTAGTGCAAGACAGCTGGCCAAAGTGACATGCGCACTTTGGAGCGTACAGTCAGCCCTGCTTCAGTCCGCCTCTGCTGCCAATCGGCAGCAGGAGGAGGACACCCCCCCCCATTTCTCCCGGCTGGAGGCAGGCTGGCAGCTGCTGAACGTTAAACATGAAAAAAGAAATGGTCCATGAAATAATTTCATTGCCATTTTATTTTTCAGATTTAGTGCCGCTGCAGCGGGCCGGGGGGTCTCGCTCCCACGCCCCCACGCCGAAACTGCCCCTACATTTATTAGAAGTGTTCCTTTGTTAAACATGAACTTAGAAGCATTTATGCTTCCCCTTCCACTCTGATGAAGATGCCATTAGCTAACCAAGAAGCAAATCATTTGTCATGTGCAGGTCGGTTGTGATTTTATATGCAGGAACATCATAGCCTATTAAATCAAATGCAAGCAGGGCTTTAAGTTGACCAAGTCTTGCCGGGCCATTTAAAAATCAACATTGCAACATGTCCCTTTTGGCTCTATAATCATGTCCTTAACTCTCCTTTCAAAAACACTTTTATAGTTCTCAACAAATGCTGTAAAAACACTCAAGGTCAGCGGAGCAATCTCTGTTTACATTTCACGTTTTACATCATCTTGCATTCCCTAAGAGTATTTGCTTTTTCCAAGAAACTACTGTTTTTTCATGAAACGTGTGCAGTACACACTTTGAACTTAGTTGCCTCCTGGTGCTCGTGAGAGCTGAAGGGGTGTTTACGACCATGAACGATTAAGAGCTCTTGAAGTCAAGGCTGAAGGCAGTGTGAGTCCCTTACAGTGCCTGCCAGTGGATCAAAATAGTGTGCAGACTACTTGCACTTCCAATCCTTGGCCTCTCTGCAGGACGCACAGAGCGATGGCCACATATGTGCCACCTGTAATTGTGGGTAAGTGTTTGAGGGAAGCATAGCACTTTAGTTTACAAGTTTTAAGCCACACCCTTAATTACATAGACCATACCCTTTGAAGGGATTCCTGGTTACACTTGTTTGACCAATCCCCTTTTAGAAACTGTCACATTTTTCATCTCACTTAAAGCACTTAATACAAGAGAGGTTTTTGTACAGTGCACAACTTGAACTCTCATAGTTCCAGGTGCTCTCGTGTGAGCACAAAGAAAAAAGGAGGAACTCTGTAATAAAATAGTTGCCTAGGAAACACTATCTAGTCAAACTGGGAAACTGGAAATGATTCCAGGTTTTCTTGTTTCTCATTGTTCAATTCAGCCACTTGCATATTTTACAACAAAGGTCACTGCTTTGTCTTTAATTCTTGGTGCATGAGATTAGAGCATGAGTAGACCAGAAGGGGTAGGGAGTAATAGTCTATACCTCGTGATGGCACGTGCAGTGTGTGCTAATACTGCCCTCACTCACACAAATGTGTGACATGCTTCATCATAGGGCTGCTTACAATACACCCTGGCGTAGCCACGCACAGGGTGGAGCAATAGGGTGGGGAAAGACAATACAACACAGAGAGAAATACATTTATTCCACAGTGACTGGGAACGACGGTAGTGAAAAGTGCAGTGTTAAGTGAGCCTTTGCCCCGAGCCTGGCGGGCCTGTACGTGGGTGCATTTGAGAAAACCAAGATCTTTGACCCACTATGCCCATGGACTGAGAACATAAGACTGTGGCGTCGCTATATCGACGACGTGCTTTTGATATGGAAGGGCGATGAACCATCGGTCACCCGATTCCTTGAATGGTTAAACCATAGGAACCCCCTACTCCATTTCACATCGACTGTCACTAAGACAGGTCTACCATTTCTGGACCTAATGATTGAACCTAAGGAAGGGAAACTTCAGACAAAAGTCTATCATAAACCCACAGACAAGAACGCCCTACTTGCTTATGACAGCTTCCACCCTAAATCTCTCAGAGAGAATTTGCCAGGCCAATTTTTCCGGTTGAGATGGAATTGTACCAAGAAATCAAGTTTTAAAGAGGAAGCGACCCTCCTCTCTAATAAACTTTCACACAGGGGGTATCCGGAGCATACCATCAAAAGAGCCAGGAAGAGATCCACCAATGCTAACAGGGAGAATCTTTTGGAAAAAACTGTCAGACCTAACATTGACAAACCAGTGTGTGTGACTACTTTTAACACAGCGTCGCACCAAATCAGACAAGTGATATTGAGACACTGGAGAATACATACCTCCAATGGGTTGAGTATTGAGAAAGCCCTGTTCTCCTTTAAACGTAGTGCTAACTTAAAAGATATGTTAGTACATACCAGACCAGGTTTCCCACCATCTAGGAGACCGCTGGTACCTGGTCAACTGCCTCCAGTACAAGGCCATTCTAGGTGTGGCTCCTGCAACGTATGCCACCTCACTAACAACACCAAATCCATTGATGTGGGACTGACCTACCCTTGGGAACAGAGGTCACAGACAAATTGCAATTCTGAGGGCGTCATCTACCTCATTACCTGCCCATGCCGTATGCGGTACGTTGGCATGACTAACTGCAAGGTAAGACACGCATCATGGAACACCGCAGCACAATAAGGTGCATGAGGTCCAACACTAAACTCACTGCACACTACTTGGAGAAACGTCACACCACCGAGGAGTTAACGTGGACCGTTATAGAGAAACCTAGATTGAACACCTCCACTGGGGATAGAACCAGAGCTCTCCTACTTAGGGAACAAAAATGGGTGTATCGCCTTAAGAGTCATCAAGTGGGTCTTAATGGCGACATCCCATGGCACTCCCTGAATAGACAAATACATTTCCCACTACCTGAGACCAGTCCATCCTACATTATACCGTGTAACCTTTCCCACTCTCATAGTACATAGTTTCCTCCTTATATTTCTCTACTGACATTATGTTAGAGAGGGATCTGTTTCACTAGGTATACACTGTCACATCTCTCTGACCATGTTGGGGTGTTACCAATCAAAACGCCTTATGGTGTCTTTGGCGGCATCTATATTCAACTGATCAGGGCACTTTTGGGAGCTGTCAACAGCGTGGGTCGTCGGTACACATTGTTTGACATTATTTAATTTTGGCAGACCGGCTATCCAGTTTATTCATATCAGGGATCCCTGTACCATCTTATACACATACACACACCATCCTTCTGAGATTAGTGGGGAGGACAGCTCACACTGTTGTAGACAGTACATCTACTGACCATGCACTGAATGGTCATGACTCCTTCCCCTCTGATGTATCCAGGACGTTGCAGGGTTTACCATCCTCCCTGAGCTCGGTATCAGGGATGCAGCGCTACCTGTGCCTCGTTCAGCATATGGTTAAACTTGACCTCCTCCTATCCGGTTTTGCCTTTAACACTTGCCCTCGCGGCTCTATTATCATCAGAACGCGCTAGGCATGCACCTCTTATCAGAGGCCTCCACCATCGGGCCATACGCTCCCGTGCACTAGACTGCCAGCCTTGTTTCCATGACATCCTAGCGTCATGTGACGTAGGCGGCCACGGCCCTCCGGACGCCGACACTCGTCATCATGCGTCTCTCACGGCACACGTGACTGGAACGATGAGGACCCGGAAGATTAGGATATAATGTCGGGCGCTCGCCTTCACCACCACAATCCTACACGGCGGATGAAGGCGAGCAGCGTGGGAGGAGCACCACCCTTGGAGTAGTAAGGAGTGGGGGGAAGCAATGAGGGCAGTGTCTGTTTCAAATTTATTAAATGGTGCAGCCATATCTGTATTACCCAACTGTAGAGCTACCGTGGGGGCAATGCGAGTTTACTTCCTTTTGGCCTTATCGATCTGCCTAATCATGCATGGCCGACTTTAGCTCACTACGGAGATTGGCTTGAAGGTAGCAGGGCGATCGCTACTCACCGCCCCATACTTCTGTTTGACTCGATGCCATTCACTTTAGTCATGCACAGATTAGCGCGTTGCACAGCGGACTTTTACCTAAGAGCCCCCAGATAACAGACACGATCTTCTTACTACTATGAGTCATTACCTCTACCCGAAGTGCTTTTTACGCCTTGAGAGAATCCTGCTATTACTTTGGGCACAGTATGAGGTGACTGTAGGTCACAATCGCAGGTCTCTTCTCATTTTTTCCTACACTATGTCTCCCCATTTTGTGATTATTAACATGACGATCTCTCCTTGTGATTTCTTTTTCCCTCTATTAAGAGTGTGACTATAGGGGGGCTCTCCTTGCCCGCCGCCAGTTCTAACTCGAATTAGGGGTCAACTCGGTGAGTAGAAACGCACCGTACTCCCTTTGGGCAGTGGATGTGACTAATTGGACTATAGCTGTATGTATGCAAACGCTGATATTTTAATTGTAGATAGAATAAAATACCTGTTTAGATAGTTGCACCTCCAGTTTTGCGCACTCACGTGAAAATAGGAGGGCCAAGCACTATTGATCTCTCGTGGGGAATGAATGATACACTAGAGTGCATTCGTGTGTAGACATCACTATACACATAACTTATGATGTACTGAGGAGAAGATTATTTCTGATTACTTGTATCTTCTCTTTTTTCTCTCCCGGTATTCTGGTGTTCCCCTTTTATAGCAATTCCACTACTTGCTAGAGGAATATCCTCGAAACGGATGAACTGAATTTTAAAGACACTCTCTTATCTCAACTGGAGGTGAGAGTATCAATACACTGGGACAGGTAGAGTCCTGAGGAAGGCCGGCGTGACCCTAGACGTGGGGCACACACACACAGCCGAAACATGTCGACCACCTGGCAGTAAAGGAGGGGTGTTAGGAGCACATAACATCTCCCAATCACCACCATCCTTCACGTTTTTAACCCTAGCCGGAGGGTCCAGGAATAAAGTCTTAGGCACAGCGACACTTCCGAGCTAGTTTTAACTCACTTAACACTGCACTTTTCACTACCGTCGTTCCCAGTCACTGTGGAATAAATTTATTTCTCTCTGTGTTGTATTTTCTTCCCCCACCCTATCGCTCCACCCTGTGTGTGGCTACGCCAGGGTGTATTGTATGCAGCCCTATGATGAAGCATGTCACACATTTGTGTTTGAGTGAGGGCAGTTATAGCACACATTACAAGTGCCATCACAAGGTATAGACATTTTATTACTCCCTACCCCTTCTGGTGTACTATGTATTGACAGGGGGTCCGGGGTAGGTGAGTCCGTACCCTCACCCCTTCCTTTTGTGTGGATTAGAGCATGAGTGGCAGACAGAAGCCGCATATTTGCCTGGTTCATTTTGGGCTAGAGGGTCCAAGAGCTGAGTCCAGATGAAGAAGAGCTACACATTTGGCTCTAGCTGGCTGAAGCCTTCAGTGGCTTACCCATCTCTTTCCAAAGCACAGCACTCTTCAGACACAATAGGCCTGTTCACACACATTTAACCAGTGAAAGTGGAATTTTTTGCCAACATCTTTAGATTGCACCAATATAAAAGGCTTATTTAAAACATTATTGCCTTTTCACAAACATAAATTGACATATGAATAAACCTACCAGTGTAAATTTACTCTTACAATTTATAGTAAATTTACTACATTTGGCTTTTCGGTGTAAATTTACTCTTTCACTTTATAGTAAATTTACTATATTTGGCTTTTCACCATTCCAGAGTGTATATTTATTACATACCCCCTCGAAATGGGGAGAGAAGCAAATCTATGAGTGTAAAGTTACCACAGACAAATGGACTCAAGAGTAAGTGCAGCATCACACATGAAAAACCACTGGTAGTGCAACACCCTCCTATTGAAAATAATGGAAGCAGGGACTTAAAATATAAAAATTGAACCCCATAGCAAATAATGTTAAAATATATTAATTGATTTAGACTTTTTGACAACATTCAGGATTTTCTCTAAGTGTGTTTGGTGATTCATAGTAGGTGGGACATGAGGCGCAAGAGATGTCAGGAGGATTGTCCAAGGACAAATCCCACTTGGGATTGATGAATTAATGAGGGAATAACTCTTCTCAATCTATCCACCAGTATTTTTGCTATTACTTTGATGTCTACATTTAATAAAGAAATTGGACAGTAATTGCTAGCAAAAGAGGAGGGATTTTTATGGCTTTGAGAAGACCATATAATCAGATCTTTGTTAGGAATAGCCGTCAGGGGTCCTGCAAACTCTGTGTCCTTAAAGGGCTCATATATCATCTCAAGTAGGTCATCCTTGCAACATTTATAAAACTCACCCGGAAGCTCTTCTCACCAGGTGACCCTTATGGTAGATCTGAGATTGTAACGTCTATGATAGTTTCAGAGTTTTAACTCTCTAGAGCAAAGATTCTCTGGCACAAGGTTGTTTGTGGATTCTGACTATTGGAGATCTTTATAGTAACTGGTGAAAGTATTTATGATCTCTTGTGGGAGACATATCAGGATGCCCCCTTTATTGTGTACATCGGGTGTTGCCACAGCTGCCTCCCTTTGTCAGAATTGTGCCACTAGCAATCTAACAGCCTTTTCCCCCTGCTCATAATAGCAGCATGCAAATGGTAAAGTGCATATTCCGCTTTGAATATGAATATGTTATTATAAGTCAGTTTTACCATTTCTAGATTCCTTATGTTTGCAGGAATTGGAGATTTTATGTAATTCTGGGTCTGAAGGTTTATGTCCCTGTCCAGTCCTGCTAACCTCGTTCTTCTGCTCATTCCAAAGAGCAGAGACTCTCATAATTTGACCGCTGACTGTAACCTTTCTGGCAGCCCTTAAGGCATAAGGGGAGTCATCTGGGCTCTTGTTATCCTCATCCTTATTGAACATGTGATTTTTAACTGGGCTTTTTCTGTGAGTAACTTATCTTGGGCTGTATTCACTCCCCATGGCTTCCATATCAGTACACGTAGGCCCCATTATATCTGCAATTGGGCAAGGGAATGATCAGTTAGTGAACTCGCCAGTATCTTGCATCATAGTATTCCTGGTGTCAGGGAGTATGACATGAGAAAGTAGACTATTCTTAACATGGTGCTCTATGTACATGAAAGAAAAGTATATCCTTATAGATGAGTCGCCATGCGTCAAGAATACCATGATCTTATCTTACATCCTCCAGGATTGACCTGTCATTATTATGCGCCTTGTCTATCGGACCAGCTCTGGCCAGGACTGGGTCTGGGGCTGGATTCCATTCTCCTTCTAATATCCTAGGAGTCCCTCCTAGTTCACAGACTTTAAACAGTTTAGATAGAAAGTGCATCTTTGCAGACTTCGGAACATAGACCGAGCCTACTGTAATTTTGTCAGCGTCTACCCGAAGTTTGATAATGACATATTGTCCTAATAATTGTTCTTGGTATAGTTTTGCGGATCAGAACAGCCACTCTGCCTTTCTTCAAGGCAGGATGTTTGCAAGTAGAAGTGTAAATGCCACTGTCCAGTCTCTGTTGAGCATTTGTGATTAGGCACTCAATAGGTGTGTTTCCTGTAACAACGCAATGTCAGTACGCTTCAAGACCAGGTAAAATAATTTTCTATAATATTAATTGGACATGCCATTGACATTCAACAATTTAATCGTAAGGGGGGTCAGTGTCAGGGTAATTGAGTACCCTGTCACTTTAAGGAAGTCTGTGTCATAAGCAGTAGGAGCTTGTCCCGGGTATTCCTGAACGTACTAACAGTAACAATTTGGAAACCAACAGGAGTGAGCTGATGGACCACAATGGCAGTGTGCAATACCAAAGAGGCTAAAATACTGAGTTGAGATATTGGTCGTTGTCTATTAGAACAGGATGTTAGGATTCAAAAAGTACTACCATATAAGAAGTATACTGTCACCGGGGTAAACCTGCCAAGGAGGAAGAGGGAAGTCGGGAAATTTTCCATGCGTCCAGTAGAGAAAAATTGTATGTTCTGCTGTCAACACCTTAATTTAACTCTAACTTTCATCAAGGTGCTGACCTCTTAATGTCCGACTCTACACTCGAGTCACCCAGGCATCAGTCCTCCTAGCAGTACAATTTCCCTGTTGGAATAGTTGAATGAACTAGGTGGGAGGTAACAGAGTAATGACCTTTCAAATACAAAACAATGTGCCTAGTTGTGCAAACTTCAGGAGCTATTACAAGTAGCCAACAATGTAATGCAACAATAATCGTATTAGGTATACTGTAAAGAATGCATATGTACAATAACTTTTCTTCTGACAACATCCTTGTTTGCAAAAGGTTTCAGTTCAGTTCTACCCTGATATTGTGTTCTCAACGGCATGAGTGGCAAGAATCGCGTGGCCTCCGGGGAATCATCTAAAGAGTTTGTCTGGTCTGTGAGGCTTTGAAACAGTTGGGAATGCAGACACCCAAACGCCATACTCTTTGGGGCCGATTCCGATCTCGGTCGGAGGCGCACCCAATACCATTCGGTCGGGAAAAAAGCCATGCGAAAGCCTGTTTCCCGACCGAACCGTACGCTGGTCCGGCCGAGCGAGTACGATGCGAGTCGCCGACCGACTCGTCCGGGCGACCCGACCGCTCCGACCGACTCGTACCCGGATCGTACCGCTCCGACCGACTCGGTCGGACCCGGTCTCGCACCGCGCAATGGAGACGTTTTCCGGCCGGGTAAGTACGATGCGCACCTCGGCCGCTCCGACCGACTCGCGCCGTCCGACTCGAACTCGCTGTCGGAGCCGTACTTTGGGGTCCGTGTCGGACCCCCTGTACGCGTACCCGTGCGAGGCGCACACAGGGGGACCCATGGGTCCCCCTACCTGTGCGTGTACGCCGCGAGCGCCCGCGGCGTACTCGCTGTAGGGGCGCCCTTGTCCGCCTCGCACCCATTGAGGCAATGGGAGCCCGCGTACGCGTTGTACGACCGGCTCCCATTGAGTTCAATGGGAGTCCGACCGACTCGTGTCCGATAACATACGGACGCATCGGACTCGTTCGGTCGGACTGCACGGGTCCGATTCGGTCGGAAATCTCTCCGGGTCCGGCTCGGTCGGAGAAATTTCCGGCCCGAATCGGAATCGACCCCATAATGTCAAGAAATTTTAGTCTTAGCAAAATTCATACATATAATAGCAATAAATAGGGCTAATAAATAAGCACCATAAGGATGTGTTTTAATAGCTTCTTTATTCTTGGTGATTGCCTCCAATCAGCATCTCTAAGTGAGCAGCCAACACATGCTTTGCCCCATGTGGCCTGCAGGCCTGGGCTCTTTCAAGGCTGAGCTGAGAGATCCTTGTAGTTTTAGATGCTGTTGTGACTACTAATGTTCAACTCTGGTCAGTTACAAAGTCGAGAGAGTGAGAAATATCCTTCAGAGATGAATCCTAGGTGGACCTGTTCAAAGTCCATCAAAGGTCCCATGTAGCAGACTAGTAAATATTACTGCAGTCTGCAGGTAAGTGAAAAGGTCTGTTTAAGTGTTGTTTGCTTGAACGATTGTGGTCTGGATTCCACGAGGCTGGCCTCCGGGCTAATCAGGAAGCATTTGAGATGTTCTGGTTCTATATGGTCTGTTGATTTTCCATCAATTGTGATCCATATCCTGGCAGCTTTTAGAAGAGCAAACTTTATGTCACATTTTCGGAGTTTGGATTTGTTTCCAGGGTAGTTCAGCCGCAATCTGGATTATATTGCCCTCTATGAAGGACGGTATATGCTGGCTTTCATCAATTGTCTAGGTTGCTGATGTTTGAGGAAATAAGCTATGATAGGCCTGGTGAGGAACTGGCTATGGTTGGGAGCATCAAAAGGGCAAATTCTGTGGGCCCTTTGTAGCTCTAGGGGTGGCATGAAAATGATGTTCAGGTGTTTTGAAGGCATATTCACCAAGAATGCCCTCATATCTCCATTTTCTAGTTTCTCTGAGATTCCATAAAAAAAGAGCTGTTATCCCACCTCGCCCTACCTTCCAGTTGAGCGTTCCTTTGTCCTAAGTATCGCCCCCCACAGTCTGTGACTTTATTTTAGCGGTCCGCCAAATATTCTACCCTTTTATCCACTCCATCCAGCTTAACGGGGAATGCTGCCATGTCGCATCTAGTAGATTTTGCTTCCGCTGTCAGCAGGGCAATTCCAGAAACTACTGACCCCTGTGTTGCACCTATCGGCAAGATTTCCCTCATGATTGCGTCTAATGTGGGGTCTTGCAAGGCTGTCAGCAATACTGTTTGTGAAGTTTGATTTGGCTCCCCCAACCACCTCTGTAAATAGCAGTTGTTGTGAGTGTTGGGAATTGGGTTACTGGCTGGGGGGGGGGGGAACGTACTCAAGCAAAATCCCCAATCTATTTCAAGGTGAAACCACCAGTCTGCTCTGTAATGGACACCGCTGTTCGGCATTCATCTACAAAAATCGGGATCCACCCAAGCAGCCCTGCGGAGCTCTACAAGCAAGCAGCCATCTTCTTCAGTGGCCAACTTTGCCCCTGCTCTCTTCACTTTGAGTGATTGCACTAAGACTTTGCCTATTTCCCACATCTGTATAAAAGTAGCTCTCTTCTTTTCAGTGACAAAGCTAGTTTAAAGTGTGTATTTTTATTTTATTTATAATAACTTTATATATCAGCTATTTATTTGCCTACACTATTATCTAAAGTTTGCTATAAAGTTTTTAGTTGACATTTTTTCATTGTATCTACCTCCGATTTGAGTGATTGGCTATTTGGTGATTTCCTTCTTGGCTCCTTAAAAAATATGAATAATAAAATGTAGGACGCAACTGAAAAAGACTTCCTGTTTAAACACATCTGTAGCAAAAGAGCTCGATCAGTGAACATTTCTTAAATGTAATAGTTTTATTGAAAGCATACAGTGACCATGCCTAAGTGATAGCTTTCTTTTTTACATTTTCTTATTGTTGCTTATGCTTACAATAAAAAAAGAAATAACCATGGCACCAGCCTGCCTAAGCCAGACCTATTTGCTTTGCCGGTGCTTGTTTGTTTGTTTGATTGTTTGTTGGGATTATTCGTCTAATCTCAAAAGACACCATTCCATGCATTTATCCCAGTTTCTTTGTGATGGAATTTAAAGAGTTGTATCTGATTACTAGCAGGGTGTTGGGGGTTATATACTCAAATGAATGCTAGGTGGAGAAGAGGAGGATTAAAGTATTGATAGATTGCAAGCAAGTGATCACCAGTTTCTAAAGAAAGGAGCTAATATAGGCTGTAGGTCGAGATATAGACAATTCACAGAAATAAAAATAGTAAAGAAGGGGCGTGGCTTGGCGCCCAACGGAGATGGCAGCACACGGGTGAAGCTCCCCGGTGTGTCTCTGAGGAACTGCACTTCTAGACTAAACGGGGACTAACGGAGGGCAAATACAAGTGGCGGAAGATGGAAGGAGCACCATGGGACCCTTGCAGCACCTGAATGTCACCAGCAAGTAACTCTTTTTTGCATTTTCTGCTAAATTTCGGCCGCGATTTATCGCGGCCGCCATTTTGAATTTTTTACCGCGATCGCGGCATTCCTGCACTTCAGGCTGGATCCCTCATTAAGTACTTCATACCATTCCATAACGCCTAGAAGATGTTTGACACCTCTTCACTTTAATGGGGTAAAGGTTTATAGGAAAACGTCAAGAATTGCAGGAAGTTTGCGATTTTTTATGTTTGGCGGCCATTTTAGGTCTTTTTGAGGAGCCCTCACAGAAAATGGTCTTCCTTATTTTGCGCTACTAAATGGTGGCAATTGCGGAGTGATTATTCACTAATGGCATTGACTATGATCTGACGCATCCAGTTTACCTCAGTTTGGGTTACAGCGCATGTTTTCTCCTCAGAGCACCGAGGTGTGAAGCTGTGTGAGGGCGCTAAGGCTGACTGAGGATTTATGAGAGATCTATTTGGTGGCCATCTTAGCTTCTCTGAGTGAGCTCGCATTGGAGTTATTTTTTCTCCTCCTATACTGCTGAATAGGAGTGGGAGTCTGGGGTTAGCGTTTTATGGGTGGAACAAAAGGAGTCCGACCCTCTCCACACAAAAGGCATATCTTCATAAAAAACTCAAAAATTTTCACTGAGTTCTCTAAGTTTGAAGACTCTCTATCATCTTCGCACCAGTACTCTCAAGCAAATATGGATTCATCCTCTGGAACCGCCGGAAAATCTCTCACTAAACGGCTTAAAAGGACCCTCCTTCACCACCCAAGTCCGCCTCGCCTGTTTCGATGGAACTATTACTTGAGGAAATTAGGGCCCTTCGACCTTTCATGGAAGAGACTAACATCAAACTGCAAACCCTAACAGATAATTGGTCTCAATTAGACGCGAGAGTCTCCTCAGTCGAAAATACTGTTTCCTCTTTGAAAGAGACATGCACAACTGTCTCTCAATTACACTCCCATGTCTCCATACTCCAGAAACAGGTGGAAGATCTTGGAAACCGCAACAGACGGAACAATCTGCGTATCTATGGCCTGGAAGAAGGAGTTGAAGGTTCAGATCCGCCCACGTTCTTTAAGTCATTTCTCCCTAAACTACTCCGCATGCCAGAGGGAACCCAACTCAACATTCAGCGGGCCCACAGATTGGGACGGGCTTCATCTCACACTAGTCCCTCACAGAGACCGAGAGGAGTTATCTTATATTTCTTGGAGTACACGGATTTGATGAAAGTGCTCGCAGCGGTTAAAACTTCTACGAGAATTGTCTGGTCAGGATCGCCTTTATTTTTTGCGCAAGATTATTCTAAAGCCACTGCTGACAGACGTAAGGCTTTCCTCAACATGAGAGCTGATCTACGTTCCATGGGAGCCAGATATGGCCTGTTCCACCCGTGTCTCTTCAAGGTTACTTATAACAACAAGACAACGTCGTATGAAGACCCGTTACGTTTGCAAAGTTTCATCAATTCCTATAAAACGACTGTTATGGACTCTTCTGGGCCTTCGTCCTCATTCAACATTTGATTCTCTAATAGTTTGTTTAAGGTTGCTTTAGATCCGGTTTTCTTTGGCATAATATCTTGGTAACTCACAGGTGTTTTTTCTTAGTTTTGGATATTATTGCTACTGTTCTCATGAAGTAATACTGTTTATTGAGTTATGGATCATTGTTACTGATCTCCTCCTCGCATTGGAATGTTCAAATATTTGTTTCATGTGTTTGCCCCAATGCTTTTCTCAATCCCTATTTGGTATTGTCCCCACAGATTATTACCTTTGTATTGTGGTTTCTCCCCGACCCTCTGTTCCGTTGATCCTGGGTGTGTTGCCTGCTTCATGTGGCTCCATCCCCCCGTGTATACCTGAGTCTTCTTCGTAAGTATGGTATTTTCATACATCCTCTTAGATATATTGTTTGTTTTGTCTTTTGTTTTCTGTCTCTTTTCTGTAGTTTCTATTCTTTCGTCAATTTACGTCTCTTCTTTTTTTTCAACTTTTCTTGCCTTCCTATAATCACTATTCTTTTAGTCAGTACAATTGCAAATATCTTGACTCTTATGATATCCCTTTACCTCTCTACTTGGACTTTCTTTTTTCATATCCTGTCACTTGATTCCCTTTTTTTATTCTGGTTATTGGTCTTATCTATTATGCTTTGCTATGAAACTAAATCAATTAATTCCTTCCTGTTTTATCTCTCTTACTTTGAATACTGCTTATATAATGAATTGGACTTATGTGCTACATTATTATTACAACCTGTTCTTAAGTGCTTATGTCATTAAAACTGATTACATGGAACGTTAGGGGATTAAACTCTCCCATCAAGAGGCAGAGAATTTTGAGCCATTTAGCCAAATTGGACGCGGATGTTGTATTCCTGCAAGAAACCCACCTCTCAGATGTTGAGTCATTGAAGTTGAAGAGAGGTTGGGTGGGGGAGGTTTTCTTTTCCCCTGGAGATGGCAAGCGAAATGGAGTAATGATACTTTGTCGCAAATCCCTTTCACTTTCATTTGTGTCCCAAGAATCCGATCTGGATGGCAGATGGTTGAATGTCAAATTATCTTTGAAGGGCGTTACAATACCTCTTCTAAATGTCTATGCTCCTACGTGTGGTGAATCCTCTTTTGGCATACAATGGCTAAGCGAATTACTCACTGTATGGAGGACAATTTTATTTTAGCTGGAGATTGTAACCAGACTTTTGACCCATTTATCGACAGAAATTCCAAAGTTTCCTTTGTTCCCAACAAGTCACATAAATCTTTTGTTCATGCTATAAATCAACATAAACTCTTGGACGCTTGGCGTCTTTGCAACCTGACCACTAGAGAGTATACTTTTTATTCCCCAGCACACCAAACTCAATCAAGAATTGACTATATATTTGTCTCGCACAACATCTCACAAACACTTACGCATGCAGAGATTGGTCCCATCTTATTATCAGATCACGCCCCAATCTCGATTGGCATTGATATTCTACCTAAGGATTCGGGCCCCAAGAGATGGCGTTTTAACAATGCTCTCCTTCTGGACCCAAAGTTTACTGCCTCATTCCCTAACTTCTTCAAAGAGTTTTTGAACTGAACCAAACCCAATTCATGCCCTTTTCCACTCTATGGGATGCATTCAAGGCCTCGGCGAGGGGTTTCATAATTAGCTATGTTGCAAAGAAACGGAAAACTTTCCGTAAGCTCACTAAAGATCTGCTTCAGGATATTAAAAGATTGGAACACTCATTTTACACCTCACACTCGAAGGAGTGTCTCACAACTCTCATAAAAGCCAAAATGCAATTTAATAAGAAATCAACAGAGGACGCTTCATTATATCTGTTGAAATCCAGTGCAAAATTTTATGGGGGCAAAAATAAGGCAGGGAAAATATTGGCTAATTACTTAAAAGTTAAACATAATAGACTAAATATTGAATCTATCTATGATGAACGTTCAGATTTAAAATTTAAAGACGCTGAAATACTGAATGAGTTCTCCACCTTTTACAAATCACTATATACTTCCGCAACACAGCCCTCTGAGCAATCATTATCGCACTTCTTCTCTGATATTCAGAATCCCCAATACACGTTGCCGGACTTATCATCTCTGGAGTTAGACCTAACACACCAAGAACTATTAATTGCTCTTCAACATCTCAAAAAAGACAAAGCACCGGGACCAGATGGCTTCACCGTAGAATTTTATCAACATTTCTCTAAACTCATAATGCCCAAGTTACATTCTCTAATCGATGCCTTCACCACACTAGGTAGCTCACTGGGTTCTTTTTCGGAAGCACATATTTGCCTTATACCAAAAGAGGGCAAGGACTCTAAATATTGTAAAAATTACAGACCCATATCCTTGGTCAACATTGATTATAAAATTTTCTCCAAAGCATTAGCATTACGTTTAGATTCCTACTTACCTGATTTATTGGGAAAAGAACAATCTGGTTTCGTTAAGGGAAGGTTCATAACTGACAATACGAGACTCCTTTTTAACGTCTTATCTAAATCTTCCGACTTAAAACAATCCCTTGTGGCAATAGCTCTGGATGCTGAAAAGGCGTTTGATAGAGTTGAGTGGACTTATTTATTTTATACTCTTAAACAGTTCGGCTTTGGCCCTAAATTTATATCCCTCATCTCTCTCCTCTACTCTAATCCACGTGCGGCTGTGTACGCCAACGGCTTAATTTCCCCATATTTTGAGCTGGGGAGAGGAGTGCGTCAGGGCTGCCCCCTTTCCCCCTTCCTTTTTAATTTGGCCTTGGAACCTTTTCTCTCTAAACTACGTCAAAATCCAAATTTATATGGTTTTCAAACATTGAACTCCCATATTAAACTTGCAGCCTACGCTGACGATATTTTGCTTTTTATGTCCAAACCAAGTGACTCAATTCCTGCCTTTTTGGCAGAGGTACAAGCCTACTCTAATATCTCCGGTTATAAGTTAAACAACGATAAATGTGAGATTTTACCCCTGACTAAGTTTACTTTTAAATCGGATTTTATGACTTCCAATTTTACTTGGAGCCCGAATCATATTAAATATCTCGGATTACATGTTACTTCCTCAATATCAGACACAGTGTCATTGTGCATGAATAAATGTATACAAAAAATCTCAGACTTAACTGCCAAGTGGCATCCCCTCTATTTGTCCTGGTGGGGTCGTCTGGATACCATAAAGATGATGCTGTCCCCCATAATTTTATATACTGTTTCCAACATTCCAGTTCCTATTTCCGCAATTTTTTTTAAAAAGATCAATTCATCTCTATCCTCCTTCCTATGGAATAATAAGAGATCCCGAATGTCTCTATTTAAATTAATTCGACCTAAAGTAGAAGGGGGGTTAACTTTCCAGATTTTCAAGCATATCAGAAGGCATTCCTTTTACGTCAAGCCTCTCGTTGGTTGCTTGACCCCACGGAAGATTGTCCTCTATGGACTACAGTTGAACGTCTTTTTTAGCCCCTTCTCTTTTCATGAATATCTTTCTTTTTCACGCAAACCACAGGCCTTGTCCACCCCCATAATCAAACTGACCTCTAAACTTTTGGAACCTGCATTCACTCCCACACATAACATTATAGATTCATTCCTCAATTCAACAATTTGGCATAACAAAAATCTGACCATCCGTAATAAACCATTTTATTGGAAGACTTGGCGACTGAAAGGTCTAATTTGGATACATCAATTATTTACACACATGGACTTTCTATCTTTCCCCTCACTCAGTCAAATATTTAACCTACCTACCACCTACATTCATAAATATAATTTACTTAAGAAGGCAGTGACAGATAGATACACCCATCTCTTGGGCACGTCCATTGCTCCAATTGTTTTGGATCCTCCTTCACAACTCCACACGTTGTTAAAAACCATGCCCAAAGCTTCCACTTTATATAGTTTTTTGCAGGGCAAGGATAGCGTTAGGCAGAAGTCTAAAACAGAGGAGGCATGGGAACAGGATTTCATGGTATCTTGGCCAGTGTCTTTGTGGAATAAATTATGGCTCAAATTACGTAAATCATCTAGAGCAGCTAACATAACACAAACGCTTTTTTTGTATATAATAGACTTTTTCTCACACCAGCTATCTTAAGTAAAAGTTTTGCGACCACATCAGATGTTTGTTGGACATGTTCTACTCCGAACGCTAATTTATTTCATATGTTATTCTCTTGTCCAAATGTATATAATTTCTGGAAGCAGGTATGGTCTCAAATTAACCTAATTTTTGGAGCTAAATTTGCTTTTTCTTTGACCCATGTTTTCTTGGGAAGTCTCTCACCTTGCTGGGAGAAGGTTACTCACAATGTTAAAATTATTGATTTATTATTAGCAGTCGCATTTCAGCAGATCACTGTAAATTGGAAGGATTTCACAAAAATCTCTTATAAGGCATGGTGGTATGCTGTTTGCCATAATCATAGGTTGGACACCTCCTTTGTTTACCCAATACATATGGCAGCGAAACGTATGGATTTGTGGTCACCTGTTACAATATATCTTGATACATGTGCCAAGCGATATTACCAACTGCAACCATCTCAGCAAGAGGTCCTAAAACCTCCTTGATCCCCTCAATTGTTCCTAGAATATTTGTTATTCCATTTTTCTTAATGATTTTTTATTTTTTTTATTGTATCATTTTTCCTTATTTAATCATAAGTCTGAGTCATTTATCATTATTGTAGCAAACTTTATTGTAATGACAGGAATTTAATGCTTTGAACTCTGTACTGACACTTTTATCTATATCAATAAAATTTTCTTTTTGAACTGAAAAAAAAAAATAGTAAAGAAACCAGAGGAAATGCAGTTTGGAATAGGGGCTCAATAAGGACATGCCATTTTGAACAGGAGCCAAATAAGGGATGCAGGCCATGCACAGAATGGGGGGTATTACATTGTGATAAAACAAGGTCATTTTGGTTAGAGCAAAGATTTTGCAATATTGTGGATAATGATGCAGGTTGTTTTTTGCTCTAGAAACCTGGCTCAAGAACTGGTCTTGCCTGGCAGTCAATGAAGATAATCCCACTATTTTCAATGTCTACTGTGCAGGTGGCAAATGAGGGGGATATGTAATTATGTTTTATAAAGTCTGTTCTTCAGCAACTGTCCTCTCTGCCACCACAATGGTTGGAATATAAATATAAAAGTGCAGGTACTTAAAATCTCAGAGTGCCTGTTTGCTACTGAGAAGTGCCGGTATTCTCCCATTATAGGTACTGCACCTTTTCTGAAAAGTGCTGGTACTCTCCTTTTCAAATGAAAGAAGTGCAGGTACTCAGTACCTTTTAGTACCTGCCTAATGAAGGCACCTTTTTTGATGGCTTCGAAATTTATGGCTGTCAACTTCGCTCCTAACACCACCAATACCTACACTTTTATGCTTATCTATCATCCACCTGCAAGTGGATCACTTTTTATTAATGATGTTAATGATTTACTTATGAATTTTACCAGTGGTCATTAGCACCCTATCGTTATAATTTTTATATTGATTAACTAGCTGACCCCATTGTGTGTAAATTATCTGACCTGATATACCCCTGCTCGCTCCTATAACTCTCTCCCTGAGCTACTCACTGTCATACATTGGATTATTAACGTGCCCTAAAACGTGCCCCCCTTCCACCTCTATTCTTCCAATTGGGGGTGGGGGTTGAGCATCCTCCTTTAGTCTTCTATATTCCAATATCTCCCCCACTCCTCATTCTTCTCAAAGGTCTTTTCGAAACTGAAAAAGTTAGCGCCAGTCTCCTTGACCCGTTGCTTTCTTCTAAATTCAATAGCATTTGTCTCAACATTCACTCCTCTGAGAAATATGACACGTTGTTATTCTCGCCTTGCATCTAATAAAGCTGAATGTTCTTGGTCCAATGATTCTTCTCAGTGACTCAAATGAATTGTAAAATGTGGTGAGCATGCATGGCGCCACAATTGCAAATCTAGCAAAAAAGTCAGAACATAAGTCAATTTTATCTATAAATAGAAATACTTCAAAAGAAGCCCACTCCCAGCGCTAGCATACTTCAAATCTCAAAGTCAACAAAATACACGGTTTAAGTTTATTAACAAATTGTCTGGGGGAGTGATTACTAGCTCCAATATTGCCTCTCAGCTTTTCTGAGACTATTAACTAATTTCATTCTGACACAAATCAGTCTTGTGATATTGGAGATGCAATTGCTAAAAATTTGGCATCAAGTTGTTTGACTTAGATTCTGCAACCTCTTTGATCACTATTTGGACTGCATTTGAGAGAACTGGGCCTGATTTACAAACTGCACTTTTGAGTAAGTTTACACTTTTGAGTAAGTTTACACTTTTGAGTAAGTGTGCTACATTTCAGTATTCTCAATCTGCCCTTTAGTTGTAATTTACACTTCATTAGTAATTTACACTTTTGGTGTAAGTCCAGCACTACACATGGCCAACCACTGGTACTGCAACACTCTCCCGTAGAAAATAATGAAGGCAGGCACTTAAAATAAAACTAATAAAACGTGACTATTTTAAATGATTTAATTAGTATCCTGACCTTTTGTGTAGCGCTGCATCAGGCTAATCTAGGATGTGTACGTATGTCTAGGCCCTACTAATGCAAAGTTCAGAACCTGTTCAGTGACCTAGAGGGGTAACAAGCGTACCCTCATAGTGAGTTTTTGTGAGTTATTAGTGGGGCCAGACCATTTTCTCTGTACCACTGGGAGCACGGTCTCATGATCCCTCCCATGTAAAGTTCTGTTTTTATGTATTCCCAGATCCTTGCTCTGACATTCCATGTGCATCTTAAATACGATTAAGCGCAATGTGTGAGTTGAGCGTCTGAACACTCGAACCAGTGGCATCCTTCTTGAATGGTGCCCAGTCTAGCATGGCATGAGGATGAAGGGAGGATATAGCACTGAATTGAAGGAGTCTGGAGAAAGGACTCCACTGAAAAATTCAATGATGGCCCTGTTAGCAAAGGGCAGCCAGTCACTTATTTCGGAGCACTGGTATGTGTTAGATGATAGGAAGAGAGGTGTAACCGCATAATTTGTTGTTCAAGGTGAGGACGTTTCTAGGGAGGGCCTGTCTTTTTGTCTGTCCCTAATTATTGTTTCAGGAAGGCCAATGACATCCAGGTGCATAAATCTCACACTTCATTGTACCCATGTTAAGGATACCCCTGTTTAGAGTCAGCATCATTGTTACCTGCTGTTAACACCATCACCTCGTTCAAAGGCTGTGTCTGAGGAGCAACCAGAAAATGACATTTGAAAGAGAACCAACCCAAACCAGTTTTTGCACCGTAGACAGTGGATCCACACCCCCTGTTTGGAAAATGTGCACAAAAATAGGATTCAAACCACCCTCTTAGTTTCAGTTCTATGTTCTTCATGTCCAAGGAAGGAAGTGCTCTGCAGAGTACTTGAAAAACTGCTGTGCGAACAGGGCTGCTGTCTGCATGACAGCCAGTCTCCCAGAGGTGAAGGGACATCAACTCAAGCCTACACATTCTGCTGGAGAAGCTGCGTTTTTGCCTACAACTTAGAGGTCTGTCTGCCTTCTAAGAGTGTGAAGGATAGTGCTTAGTGCTTCAGGAGGAGAGACTGGTCAGGAGCAGAACCCCTGCATATTCCTGACTTGGGGAATAGCCATAGAGAGTGAGAGCCTGCTGGGGAGTGAAACCAGGAATGCTCTGTGTGTGGAAGGGGTCCCTCTGTATCCCTAACCAGTTCTTGATGTGATCGCATCAAACCTTATACAGACATCAAGCAAGCACTGAGTGAGATTGGCAACTTGCAGTGATTGAGTGACTGGCGCTGCAAACATCTAAGCCCAAGCCCTTCATTGAAGTCGAGATGTGTGCCCTAATTGGTCTTGAGGCTTACTGCAGCCAAAGTTAGGCACAAAGTTGACACTGGCCCAAAGGCAGCACCCACCATACCAGTATGCTAACTTCACCAGGATTACGTGGGTCACAGCTGCTGAAAATGTGAGCTGGTGGAAGGACACCGTACAAAAATCTCCAAAGTCTTCAAGTACCAAGTGAGGCAGCCGCCACAGCCGGACACCTCAGAAACTGCCACCATAAGAGCAGGACCACTGCATGCACCCATCCCGCATCTGCCCGAACTGAAACTCCCAGATGCAGCTAACTGTGTAGGATGAGAACTGTGTGTGAATGATAGACTGAACAACAGGCAGAGGCCTGTCTCATGAACTAAGACTTTGTTATGAACATTACATGAAGTGAAACAAAAACTAAACTGTGGAGTACATATACACCTTGGGGGTTAATGCATGAGCTCTACCTGTATTTAGCCAGCACCATGTCCCAGATTAGAAGTCAGGGAGTAAAGATGCTGCCAAATTCTGTTAGTGGGGATGGGTACAACAGGATGTAACACTTCAAGACAGCAAGCAAGATTTTAACCCAATGTTGCATGTGAAGTATTAATGATGTGTGATAAAGGACCTTCTTTTATTCAAAAGGTAAGCAAGGGCTGGAGAATACATTCTTGCTTGATTGTTGAGTTCTGAACTTTTGTCCCCCTGTTGCCTTCCTGAGAAGCCTCTGACTGCTTCCTCTCACTACTCTGAGAGTCAAGTGCGAAAAGAGTGTTCTACAGCTAGTTTTGACAGCCATAGTATACCAGACTCGAGGACACTAGTGGCAAGTGTTATGGACCATCAATATAAAAGGAGATCCTACATAAAAAATCATAAAGCTGCATCAAGATTAACAGATGAGATTTCTCCATTCTTAATTGGCCTTCTTTTATCCCTTCTGTCAGTCATAGCTTTTTCAGCCACTGCACTTTTGGTTCTAAGGCTTGAGTTTAGCTTTTCATGTAACACCTAAGAGCCTTCAAGTTCTGGCATCAAAATCGCTGTTGGCTAAAATACCATTACTGGTTGAAGGTCTTACATATGAAATGGGACACTTTGGCAGCTATGGCCTTTCACCAACTTAGGGGCTTATTTATGCCGGAGCATCACGTTTTTTGATGCTCCGGCAGCACAAACCTCTAAGTCATTTCTATGAGGCTACCCAAAGCTTTGCGTGGCTTTGCATGGCCTCATAGATACGGAGTGAGACAAAGCAGTGCAAGTCGCACCCTTGCCTTTGTCTGTGCCAGGAGGCCGGCCATGGGCGTTGCGGTGGGTTTTCCCACGCAACACCTATGGATTTTGATGCAGCCCCAGATTTGCTTACTCACGTAAACATGGGCTGCGCCAAAACCTTACGCCATCCTCAGTTCAGGCGTAACGAGGAGAAATATTTTTATTTCTCCTCTTTTCTTCCTCTTCCCATGTGTGCTGTATTCTGCAGTACACATAGAAAGAGGAAACCACCTCTCAAGATTGTTTTTTGTGCAGGAAGGTGGCCATTCCTGCACAAAAACAATCCAGCATGCAATGCAGACACCGTTGCACCATGGTGCAAGGGTGCCTGCGTTGGCGCTAGGCAGTAAATTGCGCATCAGCACAGAGGGAAAGGACAGGAATGCATCATATTTCATAAATATGATGCATTACTGCCCTTTAACTTTGGTGTAGGGCAGCGCAGCAAATAGACTTGCAGTGCTGCCCTTACCCAATTCCCGTGAAGGAGGGCCAAAGTGCATTACCCGTATTTATAGTTAAAACTCTCTGCATAAATTATTGAACCATGCATCACCAAGGTCCCATCCTTTCTTGTGGCCAAGCGTAGGCGGTATGTCTTAACCAAATATATTTATTTGAGCATAGTGTATCAGGTATATAAAAGCTGCATTAAAATGTATTTTATTCTGATTTTAAGTCCTTGTTATTCCTGGAAAGGCTTTGTAATTAGCAAAAGCTGAAACGTATGGAAAAACATAGGAGGGCAGTTGAAAATAAAGGATTTCATTGAAGAAACAGATTTTCTTGTATTGTCTAGATACTTTTCGTCAACAAATAACCCTCTTAGATATGCAGTTGATATACACTAACAAAGTGAATTGTGTTTTGCTGCAGTGAAATATGTTCGGACAATGTAACAGGCTTGTATGTTAAACATGATTTTTTAATGAGAAAATGTTGGTTGAAAACAAATGATGATAACCTAATACATGACACTTTGTTCTGTACTGTTATGGGGCATGGATTCAGCTGAAATAATGGAATCGATGCTAAATGTGAAGAAACATGGTTAATCGACCAATCTGCTCAACATTTGGGGCTGCCAAAAAGAGATCTAAAAGGTTTCTAAAACTGGAAATTCCTAGCTTTAGACCCTTGCATGCTCAGAAACACTCAGGGCTATATTTCTAAAGCCCTCTATTGCCCTTTCATTGTGCAAGGCAACACAAGGGCTTACGTGAGATTTGCAAAGCCACGCAAAGCCACCTTGCATGGCTCTGCGTGTCATAGTAAATCCAGAGTAACACAAGGAAGCACAAACCGATGCTCTGCATTGGGAAGGCATCCCATGGTTTGAGCATGGGTGGTCCCTTGTATCCATCCATGGCTTTTTATCTCAATCCCAGATTTACTAAGGTCAGTAAACCCTTTAGGGAGTATTTACAAAGAGCTGGGGTAGGGCAGTGCCGCAAGTCATTTTGCTGTGATGCTCTGCGCCAATTCGAAAGGACATACACTGTATTTACAAGATACTGTGCATCCTTGTCCTTCAAGCTAGGGCTGGTGCAAAAATTGCAGCAATGTGCCAACACAGGCACCCTTGCCCCATGGAGCAAGGGTATCTGTGCTGTTAGTATGATTGTTTGTGTGCAGGAAGGGGCACCTTCCTGCACAAAAACAATCACGAGAGGTGTTTTCCTTGTTCTAGGTCTGCTGCAGAATGCAGCACATGTGAAAAGAGGAAAAAACGAGGTGTAATGTAAACATTTCTCAGCGTTACGTCTGCTCTGGGGAGGCATACGTTTTTGGCGCTGTCCCAGATTCATACTTTGTTGTAAGGCATACTGTACTGAGGCAGTGTCAAATCTATTGGTGTTGTGTGGGAACACCCACAGCAATACCCATGGCATGCCCTCCTGCCACAATGTAAGGCAACGCAACAACTTGCGCTGCATAGCCTTACACCGTATCTAAAAAGCCATGAAAAGTCATGCAGGATGGCTTTGCGTGGCCTTGTAGATATGGGCCTGCACTGTGTACCACCGGAGAGTCAAAAAAGGTGATGCTTCGGTGGCACAAGGGGCTTGTAAATATGCCCCTTTGTTTGTTGGGGCTGCACCAGTTTCTCTCTCTGAACATCAGACTCACGTAGCATGAACATCAATTCACCAAATTGCCCAGAACAGTGAAAGTGACCTCAAGTACAGCTTCGACACCTGATGGTATTATGGGGACACCCCTCTTGTCTCAACATTAGTCCCACAACAGACTTCAATTTTCTGCTCAGGGGCTTGTGGGGGACAAGGAGTGGAGACCACAGAAAACCCTGTTTACATTCTGTTTATACCTCTGCCTTCGTGGATCTTTTGACCAAACACCATGTATTGTGGCCTTACTTCTATCATTTAAGTTTGTATTATGTACCATTTAATTTTAGCTACATCATGACAGTCACATTTAGCTGAATGTGTTCTGTAACTTTTCCCCATAATAAAAGTGACGCACCGGCGGCGCAAGGGGCTTGTAAATAAGGCCCTATAGTTATACATCCTTTCATAATCCCTCTTTTTAGCAATACTACTTTGAGCTCTTTAAAAATTCACAGAAACGCCTTGCAATGTGGCAAGTCTTCTAGTGAGCAATCTTAGGAAAAGGGACACATCTCTTGCACTGGTAGATGCCTGCGCCA
Source organism: Calotriton arnoldi (assembly GCA_963921515.1). NCBI lineage: Eukaryota > Metazoa > Chordata > Amphibia > Caudata > Salamandridae > Calotriton > Calotriton arnoldi. The sequence continues at coordinate 1,535,218 of CAWUFW010004011.1, read as the reverse complement.
GTTGTATGTGGTAACCTAGAATACAGGCAAGGTCCTCTTCCTTTACCATACAGCCTTCTAACACAAGCTTTCTATCTCTCTGTCTGACATGGGCACCCCTTACATACCAGAAGGGCATGTTTCTGAGCCAATTTGTGTTCAAGCACAATACTATGGGGGGGAGGGGGTAGACTGTTGCAGGCTTGGGTCCAAAGCATGGAACTCTGTCCATGTAAAGACAACCAGCTTCAATTTCTTTAATTTTTCAAATCCCTTTTTCCGCTAAAATTGGTGTACTTCTCCGGGGTTTAGTTGACCGGCAGCATGGTCAATTCTGCGTAAATTATAGTCGTCAGAGCATATGACTGAAGCAGGTATAAAGTAAACCTTCATGGTTCACACGGTGTCAGTGATACACAAGAAGAGTGTTGGTTCAATCAATCAATCAATCAATCAATCAATCAGGGGCTTTTCAAGCATGCTACTCAATTGTGAGGGTCTCAAGGCGCTGGGGGGGGGTGCGTGGGGTGCAGCTCCGGGTCAGCCAAAAAGCCAGTTCTTGAGGATCTTCCTGAAGGTGTGCAGGGTAAGGGAGCGTCTGATGTTGACTGGGAGCTCGTTCCAGGCCTTGGCTGCGATGTAGGAGAAGGCTCTTCCACCTGCTCTGGTTCTGCTGATGCGCGGGGTCTCTGCTAGGGCGAGGTCGGCGGAGCCGAGGTTTCTTTTGGGTACATGGAAAGAGACTCTTTCGTTGAGGTATTTGGGTCCGATGTTGTGCAGGGATTTGTAGGCGTGGGTGAGTAGTTTGAAGGTTACTCTCTTCTCAACGGGGAGCCAGTGGAGGTCTCGCAGGTGTTGGATCATGTGCTCATGTCATGGGGTGACGAGGACGAGTCTGGCAGCGGTATTCTGGATGGTCTGGAGTTTGTGTAGCGGGGATTTGTTGATTCCAGCGTAGAGGGCGTTTCCGTAGTCCAGTCTGCTAGTTATGAGTGCGTGGGTGACGGTCTTTCTGGCTTCGGGGGGATCCACTTGAAGGTCTTGCGGAGGATGCGGAGGGAGTTGAAACAGGTGGAGGCTACAGCGTTGATCTGGGGAGTCATGGTGAGGGAGGAGTCTAGAATGATGCCAAGGTTCCGGGCATGGAACTAGGGGGTGGGTGGGTTTCCGAGGGCAGAGGGTCACCAGGTGTTGTCCCAAGCAGTGAGGGAGGGTCCAAGGACGAGGACCTCTGTCTTCTCCGAGTTGAGCTTTAGGCAGCTGTTGCTCATCCAGGCTGCAAATTCTTTCATCCCTTCCTGGAAGCTGAGTCTGGTGTCTTTGGGGTTCTTCATGAGGGAGAGGATGAACTGGGTGTCGTCGGCGCAGGATACTATGCTGAGTCCATGCTGTCTGACGATGGCGGCGAGGGGGGCCATGCAGATGTTGAAGAGCGTGGGGCTGAGTGATGATCCTTGGGGTACTCCGCAGTTGATCTCTGTGGGTTCGGAGAGGAAGGGTGGAAGTCTGATCCTTTGGGTTCTGCCAGCGAGAAAGGAGCTGATCCAGTCGAGGGCGGTTCCCTGTATGCCAGTGTCATGGAGCCTGGCTGCAAGAGTGCGGTGGGAGACGGTGTCGAAGGCTGCAGAGTGGTCTAGCAGGATGAGGGCCGCGGTGTGGCCTTGGTCGAGTAGCACGCGAATGTCGTCAGTGGCAGCAAGGAGGGCAGTCTCTGTGCTGTGGTTACTGCGGAATCCGGACTGGGAAGAGTCGCGATGGCGTTCTTTTCGATGAAGGTGGTCAGCTGGGCGTTGGATTGGATAGAATATACAAAAGATGATGGAGTATTAGCTTTCCCAGAGAATGGTACTTTTAATGGGAGAGTTCTTCAAAATTTACGAATAAGAATGAATGAATTAGAACCCAGACCAAGATTAACTCAATACGAAGCCCTAGAAGAATGGGAAACTGAGGCATTTGAACGTGATAGACCGAGAAGCAATAGGGGTTATAGGGGATTTTTCCCTAGACACCAAAATGAGACACGAGAAAGTCAGATGAAACAGTGGAGAAGAGCAATGCTTACAGAAGGTTTGTATCCAGTTTTCATGACAGATGAGCCGTTAGGGAGCAAATGCAAAGAAAAGACAAAACATTTGACAGGGTTTGGAGATTCCGAAGATGAATTTATGGAAGAAATATTAAAGAACCCTCCACCATATCAGTAAGGGTCAAGTGGTTGTACCCCAAGTGCACCAATTTTGAGAACACCATTGGTACCGCAAGTATTACATAATCCACCAGTTAATAGGGTACTTCAGGATAAGGAAAGAGAGGCTATAGACAGAAACAGAGCAGAATTGATACAGAAAATAACACAGTTGAATGTACATCCTGATTCCCTGACAATACCTGTAACCATTGGTCCTGTGGTACCTTTATATGGTGTCAAAGTAAATTGTCCGAAACCCCTAGTTATGCCTACACCTGTGGAGATTCCAAAACACGAAGCAGTAATAATTGATGACCATATCAGCGACTGTGAATCTATGATTTCATTAATGGATTTACCTAATCGAGACTCTGTAAATAGTACCCCTAGAAGAGTCCCATCTGGTTGTTCAAAGGATGTGAATATTATAACATCATCAGGAACTAAGAGTGCAACGGTAGTAACCCCCAGAAGACTTAGAAAGATGGGCACAAGGAATAGACAGACAAAGTTCAACCCCAAAGATTTTGGACATTTATAAATTTAAAGTCGAGTTAGAAGAAATGATAGCAGGCAATGTAGGAGTAGATCGTTTGAATACCTATAGTGAGGAAGAACTATTGTTCGTATGTAGAAGCATAACCAGAAACGCAAAGATATTTCATGAAAAATTGGCGGATTTGGCCTTAGAAATGGGAATTGAAATAAGAAAGTCAAAGGTACCACAGAAACCATATAGAGCAGACTTTACTGATAAGGATCTAGAAAATATGAATGCATCTGGTAGGAAATTACAAGTGAAGGAATTAATGTCAGTATTACAGAAATGGGGAGAACTAGATAAATGGAAAACTAGATGGACAAAGAAAAAGGAAGAGGCACGTTGCAGTAGAACGACTTCTGAATATTTATTGAAGGAAACAGGGAAAGTAGATCAGATGTACCCGATGCAGGAAGTTCCCGGAGGAGGTTATGTTCATGTCCCATGGAGCAGACAAGATATTTTGTCATTTACGTATGATTTTCCAAAGTTGAGAGAAAAACCGATAGAATGGTACAAACAGGTTGAGAGGTTTGTGAAAGTGTCAAAGGTATTGTTAAAGGACTTAGATGGTTTGTTTGACATAGTGGTACCTGCCGATTTATGGACAGATTGTAAAATTACGGTCGACTGGCCAAGTGAAGAATATCCTAGAGATCCAAAGACAGGTGCCCCATCAAATGATGTGATGAAAAAGTATCACCAGGTAATAACTTATTTGAAGGAAAATTACCATCAAAAGAAACAGATTGGGTGAAAATAGACAGGACTACCCAAGAAGCAAGTGAATCGGTACATGCCTATTATGAACGTCTATTACAGGTGTTCAAACAGTATAGTGGATTCGAGGATATTGGAGACAAAAATATGAGTCAGTTTGTCTATCGATTTGTTTATGGTCTAAAACCAGAGATTTGTCAGATGATTAAGCAGCATATGTTATGCTGGCAAGGAAAGCCTATTGATGAAATTTTGAAATATGCTAAATATTGTGGAGACGACATTGAGGATAGGCACAAGAAATTGCAAGAGAAAGTGATGTGGGCTCAAGTGAAAATGGCTGAGCGACAGGGAATTAATTTGGATAATCCAACAGAAAGTCAGGAAAAAGAATCTGGAACGAATGGTGACACAGGGAATGGTGGAAAAGAGAGAGGACGAATGAGTAGAGAAGAGGCTAAAAAGAAATTTCCGTGTCATGGGTGAGGAAAGTTGGGACATTGGAAGGACGAATGTAAAAAGATTCAAAATAGTAATAATGGCCCAAATCATAATTTAAATCCACAGACGCAGAATGATTCACAGCAGGGTGTAAACCCTCAGAGTCAGTTGCCACCTGCCCCTACACAGGGTAATGTAAGCAGAGCAAAGCACGGTACAGACGTCGGATATCAAAGAGGAAGTGGTAAGAATGAATATGTAACTTCACAGTTTCTTTAACAGGACGAATTTTATCCATATAGTCATCAATGACGGTGCCTAAGAGAGGGGGAGAAAGAGTGCGTACTTGGCGCATCCTTGCCGGTAGATCAGTCAGGTCCATATGTTGAAGGGAAAGTAAGAGGTAATGATATCACTTTTCTTTTGGACACTGGTGCTACCCGTTCTACTGTAAGAACAGCAGACATCCCAGACCTCCCTCTCTCTGGAGAAGCTATCCAAGTTGTAGGTGTAGCAAATCAAAAGATTAGAACACCCCTTACTGAGCCTATGGAAGTGAAGATAGGAAACTTTCGAGAAATACACCAATTTGTGGTGTGTGATTCCAGTCCAGTAAATTTATTGGGTAGAGACTTACTGTGCAAGATGAATTGCATTATTTTTTGCACACCAGATGGTGTTGCAGTACAGACCCCGGATGAAGATAATGTTTATAAGTTCATGCTAGCCAAGCAAGGTATTGAAGTGGATGAGATGTTCTCCTTAATAACCAAAGATGAGTTACCAGAAGAGTTAAGAACTACGGTGAACTCTAAGTTGTGGGATTTTACCGGGAAAGAAGTAGGTCTTATGGCAAAAATAGACCCAGTAAAGATCACTATAAAGGAAGGCGCAATTTTCCCAAATACCAGACAGTACAAAATGAGTGCAGAAGTAAAGGCAGGAGTTGTTGAGGAAATTAGCAGAATGGTGAAACAAGGCATATTAAAAGAAGTTATGAGTAGTCCTTGTAATTCACCAATAATGGGTTTGAAAAAGCCTAGTGGAAAATATAGGATTGTTCAGGATTTGCGGAAAATTAATAAAATCGTGGTACCTTGTTGTCCTATAGTACCAAATCCTGCAGTAATCCTATACCAGATACCCTGGAGTGCAGAATGGTTTACAGTAATTGATTTATGCCAAGCATTTTTCTCGATACCATTGCACCCAGATAGCCAATATCTGTTTTCGTTTAAATTTGAAAACCATGTCTATGTGTGGAATCGTGTTCCTCAAGGGTACACAGAAAGTCCCTCCATTTTTAATCAAATACTGAAAGGGTGTCTAGAAAAAATTAGTACTGCCCAGGAGCTCAGTCTTGGTGCAGTACATTGACGACTTATTGGTAGCATCCAAAACTCATGATGATTGTGTTGAAGATTCAATTGCATTGCTCAACCATTTGGCTGAAGAAGGACACAAAGTATCACCTGAAAAGCTTCAGTTTTGTACAACAGCAGTTAAATATTTGGGACACTAAATTGAAAGGGGAACAATAAGAATAATGTCTGAAAGAATAAAAATAATTAAGTAAATGAAAATGCCAGTAACCCAAAGAGAAGTGAGAATGTTTCTTGGAATAGTAGGATACTGTAGACAGTGGATTATAGGGTTTTCACTACTAGCAAAGCCTTTAATACAGCTAACCAAAAAGAAAGCAAAGGATCCAGTTGAATGCAGGTGCATTTGTAAAATTAAGAAACGCTTTGTGCGAAGCCCCTGCCTTGGGCATGCCTGACTATACAAGAGAATTCACACTGTTTTGCTATGAAAGAGAAAATTGTGCACTTTCAGTGTTAACCCAAAGACATGGACTAGACAGGCGTCCTATAGCATATTTTTCTGCTACATTGGACCCAGTGGCTGCAGCATTGCCAGGCTGTTTAAAAGCAGTTGCTGCTACCTGTATGAGTATTGAGCAAAGTGAGTCAATAGTAATGGGATATCCTGTTACAGTGTGTGTCCCACATGCAGTTGTGATCCTGTTGACAAGAACTAGAACTCAGTATCTCACGCCTAGTCGGATGACAAGGTATGAACAAATAATTCTAGGAGCTGAAAATGTGACCATAGCTAGGTGCACAGTTGTAAATCCTGCTACATTATTACCAGATCAATATTGTGAAGAAGTTAAGGACGACCCAGAACATGATTGTTTACAGGTCACAGAATTATGTACAAAACCGCGTCCCGACATACAAGAAATGCCCCAAAAAGACTCAGACAGGGAGCTGTTTGTGGACGGCTCATGCCTAAGGCATGAGGATGGCAAATTGAGTGCAGCCTATGCTGTATGTGAACTATCTGGAATAGTCGAAGCATCCTATTTACCAGGAGTCAAATCTGCACAAGTAGCTGAACTAATTGCTTTGATCAAAGCCTCCAAAATTGAGAAAAATTAAAAAGTAACCATATTTACGGACAGTCAATATGGGTACGGGGTTGTGCATGATTTTGGCCAACTGTGGATGCACAGGGATTTCATGACTTCTTCAGGATCCCCAATCAAAAATGGGCAGTTTGTAAGGGAACTATTGGAGGCAATACAATCACCAAAAGAATTGGCGGTGGTGAAATGTGCCGCACACCAGTCAGGAGATGACTGGGTGGTAGCCGGTAACAGATACGCAGACCTAGTTGCTCAACACAGTGCCAGAAACAGACTGGCAGTAAACAGAAAAGTTGAAAGGATGGGAATCAGCTGCCAACTTATGCTATGTTCAACACCTGAAACATGGAATGATGTGAAAAGATTGCTAGATGATGCTGAGGAGAATGAAAAGGATGTTTGGATAAAAATAGGGTGTAGCCGAAGAACAGATGATGATGTATGGGTATATTCAGATGGCAGACCAGTCATGCCCGACTGTTTGATTTCACAAATGGCCAGGATGTATCATGGAGACACATATGTAGGGAGAGATGCCATGATTAGACTTTTCAGACAAAGTTGGTACAATCCAAAGTTTAGGGCTGCAGCAGAGAGTCTTTGCCAGAGGTGTTTAACTTGCCAAATGAATAATCCAGGAAGGAGAACAGTAATTGGTTTGGGAAAAATTGGAAAGGCTGAGGGTCCTTTTGTGAGATTGCAGTTAGATTTCATACAGCTACCACCATGTAAAGGACTGAAATATGTACTTGTCATAGTGTTTCTGTTTTCAAGGTGGGTGGAGGCTTACCCAACCAGAAGGAATGACAGCATTACAGTCGCAAAACTGTTGTTACGAGAACTCATTCCTAGGTTCGGTTTCCCAGTAACTTTGGAATCAGATAGAGGAAGTCACTTCAATAACGACGTAATTCGAATAATCTGTGAAGCATTTAAAATTGAACAAAAACTACACTGTGCGTACCGCCCAGAGGCTTCTGGAGTGGTAGAACAAATGAATGGCACAATAAAATCAAGATTGTCAAAGATGTGTGCATCCACATCGTTAGATTGTCCAAATGCATTGCCCCTTGTCTTAATGGGACTCTGAAGCATTCCTGATAGAAATAAAGGATTGAGTCCCCATGAAATCATCACGGGCAGAGCAATGAGACATGCACATGTTCCTGGAAATAAACTGCTGAACATAACTGAAGATATGGTTCTAGATTATTGCAAAGCATTGGCTGACCTCATGCGTTCTGTCTCTCACCAGGTTGGAGAAGACGCAGTTTCCAGGCAGCCTGAACAAGAGCATGATCTGAACCCTGGAGACTGGGTGGTAGTGAAGCATCACACCAGAGAAACGTGTTTATCACCCAGGTGGGGCGAACCTTGTCAGGTTATATTAGTTACAAACACAGCAGTGAAATGTGCAGGATTGCCTAATTGGATTCATGTAAGCCACACCAAAAGGGTGCCAGCTCCTGAAGGAAAAGATCCTCAGTCAGCATCAATAGCTGAGGAAGCTGAAGGTTGGCCAGCCGAAGAATCCCAGGTGAGAGATTCTGGAGAAGCTGAAGAAGAACAACCGAGCACAAGCCAGGACTGGATACCAGTGGTCGACATACCAGAAGTTTACAACAAAACAAGAAGTCGAGCAAGATTAGAAGAAATTAGTGAGGATCAGATAGGTGAAGAAGAAGCAGCTCAGGATAGGGAGAACGAAACAATAAGAGAACGTGAGCAGGCCCAGATAGGGAGAGGAAATTGGGCTCAAATCGACAACGAAGCAACAAAATTTGAGCAGGGACAGACAGGTTTAGAAGAACTCGGTCAGGCTGCAGAAGTACAAAGTGCAATAAGCCCTGATCAGAACCAGTTAGAACAAGAAAAATACATTCAGGGAGAAGAAAACCAAGAAAACAACGAGCAAGAAAGCCTCAAGCACGAAGACGTAAATCCTGAACAGGGTCAGTTAGTAGAAACTCACACACAGACAACTGAAGAAACAACTTTAAGACCTGAGCAAGAGCAGATAGAAGAAGAATCTGAAAACGAGGAGAATCAAATTGTGCCACACCTTGATAATAAAAGAACTTTTGGAAAAGACTCGGAAAGAGAAAATACAGTGTAAACCAAGAAAGTCAGAAAAGGTGATCATTGGCCTAGTGTCATTAAAACAGTAAAATACCATATAGAAACCCGAAGCGAAGATCCAGAACAAGTGAATGAAGTAACAAGCTTATCTGAACAAACAAGTGGAACTGAAAAACGAAAAAGCAAAAGGTTGAAACTTGTGAACAACAAATTTAAAGGTCCTGACTGGACTTATATAATCCTTGAAGACTACGAAAGTTCAGAGTCCAGTGAAAGTGGGGACGAAGGAACAAGTGCAGAACTGACTTATGAAAAAGAAGTAAAACCACCTTGATAACGTAAAAGTATTTAAAGAAAAAGAAAAAGAAGCAAAATCTTCTTTGTCAAAATGCCTGACGCTAGAGTTTCTGGGAGACCGAAACGGAAATGCTGTAAAAGATGCTGTGCTATATGCATATGTAGTCTGGTAGTGGTGCTTATAGTGTGGTTAGTTGTGATCGTAGCAATTCCTGACCTTATGATAATGGATAAAAAGATTAACAATGAAACAAAGGGAAGGATAGATAACTTGAAAAGTGATAGAGTAAAAATAGAAGCAGAAGATGAACCAGAGTTTCATCACGTGGTAACAGATAACGATACTAGTTTAAATGTTTTCACTAAATTACTGTTTCAGTATGTAGATACAATGGAAATTAGTGATTGTTATGTCTGTATGAAGTTACCTGAATCAGTAGCAGAAGGGTTAACATACCATCATTTGCCTCTAACTTATGGCATATCATGTAGTGTATTAACTAGTTTATTTTATAGAACAGGGAAACTTCAGTATTATTATTCAAATATAGATGTGATATTTTCAGAGGTTCCTATTCGAAAGAATATGAACCCAGTGCTTAGTAGTCAAGATGCAAAATTTATGGGACAATTTTTCTTAACAATGAAGTCGATTAATATAACATATGCACATAGAAGCAATCTAACATGTTCATTACATGAAGAAGAAAAGATATTTTTGAACTTAGTTGAGAATAGAAGACAAAATTACCAAAAGAAGGCGTCTGAGCATAAAGCTCATCTTCCACCTTGGGCTAAAAAGAGGGTATTTACACACCTGGCAAAGCTCAAGCTGCTATGGCTCTGGATTTTGTAAAGACAGGGAAAATTTGTCTACATAGGTTAAAGACTGATTATAACAATATTTTCAACGGTACCAGTGAATGTGAACATAATTTCTTAATTCTTGGAGGTTGGGGACTAAAAGGAGGAACAGATTTAGTTTTTCCTGGAATTTATTATGTGTGTGGGAATAAGGCTTACTTTAGGCTTCCTGCACGGTGGTATGGAAGTTGTTATTTTGGAATAGTTTTTCCAAAAATATACCCCGTAAAAAGAAACACTGGGAGCAATGAAAATAATGGTGAATTAACCTGTAGAAAAAGAGCTAGTTTTTCAGAAATTGTAGGTGACATATTTGGTGCATTGATACCTTCAGTGGGAATAATTCTGAACTCAAGGAAAATATGTAAATTATCTACAGTGGTTGATCGTTTATCAACGGATACTGCTGGAGGATTTCTAATGATTAATGCGGAAATGGTTGCGATTAGATCTATGGTTATGCAAAATCGACTTGCTCTTGATATAATATTAGCAAAAGAGGGCGGAGTCTGTAAATTGTTGAAAACAAAACATTGTTGCACGTATATTCCTGACAAAAGTGCAGAAATCGGAACGTATATAAAGAATATAACAAAACTTGAGAATTAACTAAAACCACTGGAAGTTGATAGTGTATGGGAAAGATTGACAAATAGCATTGCGTCAATTGGTACCTGGTTTACTAATGTAGGAAAGGGACTTATAGGTCAAATATTAGTACCCTTAGTAGGGATAGCAATAATAATACTGTCAATAATGATATGGTGCAAATGTTGTAGAAAGAATTAAACATATAGAGTGACAGAAAAAGACAAGAAACGAAAATTCGATGAAATAGAATTAGAAGATCTGAAAAGTGAAATATACAAGAAACTGAAAGGAGAAAATAAGAATAGAAAAAGTAAGAATGAGATCGAGACAAATATATGCTAAGAAGTTGGCATCTGGTTGTGGGTAGTTTTGATGGCTCAGAAACGCCATCAGAGAGGGGATTGATGGAGCAAGGATTCACAATGAGATTTGCTCGTAAGCAATCTTCTCACAGTATTAATTAATTAAACTTGTAATGTCTTTATTAACAAATGCATACACAACACCGTATCTGAGAGAAGCTTGCCTATGTGTTTAAACTAATAGGTAATCCTTGTCTAATCCAAAATGGCCGCAAAAAGGCTGGAACTCAACTGCGCATGTGTCAACCATATCACGTGGTATGACGTCTTTCTTCGCTTGGAGGGAATCTTTTGCTTTTGCGCAGTGTGTGCTAAAATGGCTGCTTGGTGTTCTCACATGCTAAAGCTTATGCATTTGCTGCCATTAATAATGTGGTATTTCTAACGCTACTAATGCGGGATAGAATTTTAATTAAATGGGAATAGAGTAGAATTAGGGGGTGAACAGTGAAAACATTTATTTTTGATTTTAATATGTTTCTTCTTTGATCACACTCTTTAGTTCGTAAATTGGGCCTGGATTAACTGAACAGCAGCTCAAGAGCTATGGAAAGTGCGCATGCGCTCGGAAATGACAAGACAAAGCGATGAAGTCAACTTGGAAGATATCCAAGGCCACGACCCGTTGGTCAACTCCACTGAACCTCTGAGATGTCCTCACAATTGCAACAATGTATATACAATTTGTATTAAATTTGCCGCGAAACGGGTGGGAAATAAAGCAAATGTATTAATTGTGAGGGGCGGTATATATTAAACAATGGGCTTAAAGAAATTGAACTAAATTGTCATGGTGTGAGGATCAACCCCCTGTCCCTGTCCAATAAGAAATAGTGGGCTCATAATTTTGAAACATTAATGGGAGGTCCTGGGTATAGAAGGGTATAATAGATATAGAATTAGCTAATTAGTTAGCATTAGGGTGCACAGGAGCTGAGAGAACAGATGAACAGATGCGGTAGCAGAGAACCTGTGCTATTGCAGAACCAAGCAGACTGAATCGCTGTCCAGAGAGGTCCTGAGGTGGGGGCGGCGGATTCCATTAGAAAGAAGACACGGAAGAAATCGAGGAGGAACGAAGTGCCAGAGAGGGGAACGACGCAGGCGTCGTTGGTAGAGAGGTCACCTGTCCTGTCTTGAACCTGGTCCGGAGGTCTTGGTCTTCATCCTTCTTGGGACCCTTTCCAACTCCTTCAATCAATCAATCACAGAATTTGTAAAGCGCACTACTTACCCGCGAGGGTCTCAAGGCGCTAGGGAAAAAGGGGGGGGGTGCTGCTACTGGTCGAACAACCAGGTCAGCAGGTCTTGGGTCTGTCGTAGGCTTAGTGGAAGGGTGTTCCAGGTCTTGGCGGCGAGGTGGGAGAAGGATCTGCCGCCGGTGGTAGTTCTTCGAATGCGAGGGACGGTGGCGAGGGAGAGGTCGGCGGAGCGGAGTTGGCGGTTGGGGACGTAGAAGAGGAGTCGTCTGTTGAGGTAGGCTGGGCCAGTCTTGTGGAGTGCCTTGTGTGCGTGGATGAGGAGTTTGAAGGAGATTCTCCTGTCGACGGGGAGCCAGTGCAGGTTCCTCAGGTGGGGGTGATGTGGCTGTGGCGTGATACATCGAGGATCAGGCGTGCGGAGGCGTTTTGTATGCGTTGCAGTCGCTTGATGAGCTTGGCCGGGGCTCCCGCATAGAGGGCGTTCCCATAGTCAAGTCTGCTACTGACGAGGGCCTGGGTGACTGTTCTTCTTGTGTCTGTCGGGATCCACCTGTAGATCTTGCGAAGCATGCGGAGGGTGTTGAAGCAGGAGGATGAGACTGCGTTGACTTGCTTGGCCATGGAGAGCGTTGAGTCGAGGATGACTCCCAGGTTGCGTGCGTGGTCGGTGGGTGTCGGGGCTGCTCCCAGCGTCGTTGGCCACCAGGAGTCGTCCCAGGCTGAGGGGTTGGAGCCGAGGATGAGGACCTCTGTCTTCTCCGTGTTCAGTTTTAGTCGGCTGATCTTCATCCAATCGGCGACGGCCTTCATTCCTTCATGGAGGTTGGATTTGGCGGTGAGGGGTCCTTGGTGAGGGAGAGGATCAGTTGAGTGTCGTCGGCGTAGGAGATTATGTTGAGGTCGTGCTGTCTGGCGATGCGTGCGAGCGGGCCATGTAGATGTTGAACAGTGTTGGGCTGAGGGACGATCCCTGGGGTACACCGCAGATGATCTCGGAGGCTTCGGATCGGAATGGTGGGAGGCGGACTCTCTGGGTTCTGCCGGCGAGGAAGGAGGTGGCCCATTCCAGGGCCTTGTCTCAGATCCCTGCGTCATGGAGGCGTGCGCGTAGAGTGTGGTGGCAGACAGGGGTTTGGTTCTCATACTCTTAGGTAACTATAAACAGAATCTTTAGTATGCACTGCTGTCTCTATCTTCTCTTTTCTTAGGGACCGTCATTTGATGCTTAGTAGGTGATATTATAGTATATTTCCTCTTTGATATATGATCAAGTACTATGTGGTTTGTAATTTACTCTGCTAAAGAATTTTAGATAAACATTTTAAAACTATCTGAGTCGGTGATTATTTCAGGTTTATGAATTGTATTACATATTCTCATTTTAAACTTCCCAATTATCAAAGGGTTCATCGGTAAGTCATTACTCTTCAATCAGAAAAGGTAATTGGTAGCAGGGATATTGATAAAGAGTATAACTGACCCACCAGCGGAAATTGCTAGCGTAGTATGAATGAACGGGCCCAGGTGAGTATTTGGTGTATGGATGCTTGTTGCTAGTAACCCACTGGATCAATGGTGGGCTGGCTGTCACTACTGGAGGGGAGGGTGGTTTCTGGAGTCTGTTCGCTGAAGTTGTCGTAGAGGGCCTTGATTTTCAGGGGGCAGTAGGAGCTGAGCTTGTTGCAGAGGTCCTGAGATGGCGTGACGTCTGTGGCTTCGCTGGGGGGGTTTGGTGAACTGCTGGATTATGTTGAAGAGTTCCTTTGAGTTGCTGGCATTGGTGAGGATTTTGATCCGGAAGAAGGTCCTCTTGGTGGCTCTTATGAGTTGGGTGTATTCTGTCATGGCATCTTGTAGGTGGTCTTGTCTTGGGTGGTTTTTCCGTTTCTCCATCGTTTCTCGAGACGTCTGCAGGAGCGTCTGGCTTCTTGGAGGTCGGTGGTGAACCAGGCGGCCCTCAGGGGGCGTTGTCTGTCAGGGTGGCAGAGGGGTGCAAGCTTGTCTGCGCAGCTGGTGATCCAGCAGTGTAGTTCCTTGGCTGCAGGGTTGGTGTCGGTTGTGGCAGAGGGGGTGCCGTGGATGAGGGTGGAGTTGAGGTGCTCCTCTGTGATCTTGCTCCAATTCCTTTGTGGTGGGCACGGGGCGGGCTTGTGTGCGGTGGTGATGTTGAAAGAGAAGTGTACGCAGTGGTGGTCTGTCCAGAGGGGCTGCGAGGTGTGGCTGAAGTGGATGTTGGTCCCTCCTGCGAAGATGGGGTCAAGGATGTGTCTGGCCTTGTCGGTGGGGGTGATGACGAGCTGCTTCAATCCGAGGTTGGCGAGGTTGTCCAGGAGGGCGGTGGAGTCGGGGTCACTGCGGTTGTCGACGTGGAAGTTCAGGTCTCCGATGAGTATGTAGTTCGTGGAGGCGATGGCGTGGGGTGTGATTAGGCCTGGGTGATGAACTTCACTCTGTTCGTGGAATTTGTGGAGTTTTCTGCACTCCGCACTCCGCGGAGCTCGCGGAGTGCAGAAAACTCCGCTTCGCGATGTGCAGCGGAGTTTTTTCCCCGTTCGCGATCATGAACGGTAAGTTCGCGAGCGCGAGCTGGCGCGAGCGGCAGGAATACCAGCACAAACTGCAGTTCGCACTGCACTCCACCACTCGCGGATTTTCGCTGCGGTTTTTTGTAACTTCGCGGAGTTCCGCGTAGCAAAACTCCGCGAACTACACCCAGGCCTAGGTGTGATGAGGTCGGCAATGGTGATGGTGAAAGAAGCGCGGGGCCCTGGGGGTCTGTAGGCGAGGGTGCCGCGAAGCGTGGTTCTGGGGCTGGTCTGGATCTGGAAGTGGAGGTGTTCGGTGTTGGAGAGGGAGTCACTCATGCTGGAGGTGGAGTCGGAGGGAGCTCTTGTGTGCGATGGCGAGTCCTCCTCCTGGGCGGTGTGGGCGGTCGTTCCTCTGGATCTTGTAACCATCGGGAATTTATTTTATTTAAACAGTTTTATATAGCGCTGGCTAGACCCGTAGGTATCAGAGCGCTTTACATAAGGTCAGCAAAGTTACAACAATAATAACAATTACATATTACATCCAATATATGAGATACATTGACGGGAGAGAATGAGAGACAAGAAGAGAGGAAGGGGGAGAGGGGAGTGAGAAGGGAGAGGACGAGGGGAAGCCAGAATAAGAGACAGAGGTAAAGTCAGCCCAAAGACCGAATGGGTAGGTGACGGCCAGGGAGGTAGTCCAAGGCCAGTCTCCCTATAGCTCTCAAGGAAGCTCCAACGGGTATCAGTCAGAAAGGTGGATAGAAAGGAGACAATGCAAAAACAGAACGGCAGATATACGATGAGGGGAGGGTGGGCGAGACAGGGAGAAGGGGAGAAACTGTGCCCAAGGTCCGGGTGGGCAGGTGACGGTCAGGGGTGAACCAAGTCCGATCTCCTCATTAGCTGAACAGAGCAGCTCCACCGGGCGTCGGACATAATGCTCAGACTCCGCTGTCAGGACAGAGGTCATGAGTGCTCAAGAATTGTCAGAGTGGGGGGGGGGAGGAGGGGGAGCCATTGGACCAAAAGAATTCAAGAAGTCCTCTTGGGGTCAGACACAGTCCAGGAAGGGTTGAGTAAGTAAAAGTTCAGCAAGGGGGAAAAAGTCACCATTGTCGGCCATGTTGGGGTCAGGCATCCTGGGACCCTTTTCCATCTCCAGTGTGAGCCGGGAATGGTGGTGGCGATGACGGGGGCGGAGGCGGCGTTTGTCCAGGTTTCCATGAAGAACACGACCTCTGGCGAGAGGGTGTCGAGGAGGTCCCAGATCTCTATGGCGTGTCTGCGCAGGGAGCGTATGTTGAGGGGGATGCACTTCAGGTTTTCGGTGGTGCGGGTGCCCGGCGTGGGTGCGGCGGTTGTGAGGGTGCTGTGGATGGTGAAGGATTGTAGGCAGTGTCGGCAGGAGAACTGGCCGTGGGTGGTGTTCGGCATGGATAGCTGGCAGTTGTTGTTCCTTCCGGGGCTGAGTGCGAGGAGGGCAGCAGTGTTGTATCGGTGGGTGGCCGGAGAACCACCGTCGGGTCGCAGACAGGCTTGCCTTAGGCGCGCCAGCAGCGCACCCACTGCGCGAGGCTGCCATTAAATAGGGAAGGGGGAGAAAAGCCCAGCTGGGAGACAGGGACCGGCAGGGGGGATGGGCCGCGGGGGCAGCAGCGGCAGGAAAGGGAAAATGGGCAGGATGACCAGGAACTAACAGAGAGGGAGCACAGGCAGCGCTCGAACCCCTGCCTGCTCAGGGTAATGCACAGAGCAGCGGCACTAACAGCTGAGCTGCTGGGGAGAGAGAGAAGGTGTCTGACCAGGAGGTCAGAGGTCTTGCTCGCACTCCCTTGCAGCGACCGCCATTAAATAGGGAAGGGGGAGGGAAGCGCAGCTGGGATGCGGGAGCGGGGACCAGTGAGGGGAGGGGCCGCGGGGGCAGCAGCGGCGGGAAAGGGAAAACGGGCAGGATGACCAGGAACTAACAGAGAGGGACAAGGCAAAAAAATAAGAAAAACAGAGGCACAATACCAGAAGAAAGAGAAAACAGGCACAAAGACACAACAACAAAGACAGAGAAAAATGAACGAAAAATGGGCACAATAGCAAAGACAGGAAAAGTACAGGAAGACGGGCACAATGGAGCACAGGCAGCGCTCGAACCCCTACCTGCTAAGGGTAATGCACAGAGCAGCGGCACTAACAGCGGAGCTGCAGGGGAGAGAGCAGGTCTCTGACCAGGAGGTCAGAGGTCTTGCTCGCACTCCCTTGCAGCGGCCGCCAATAAATAGGGAAGGGGGAGGGAAGCGCAGCTGGGAGGTGGGAGCGGGGACCAGCAGGGGGGAGGGGGTGCAGGGCAGCATCGTCGGGAAAGGGAAAACGGGCAGGATGACCAGGAACTAACAGAGAGGGACAAGGCAAAAAAATAAGAAAAACAGAGGCACGATACCAGAAGAAAGAGAAAACAGGCACAAAGACACAACAACAAAGACAGAGAAAGACGAACGAAAAACGGGCACAATAGCAAAGACAGGAAAAGTTGGTTGGCTTAAAGATGGATCATATGGCCTTAGCAAATGTCATTTTCAAGCCAGGTCGGTTTGGGGGGGACCTGTCAAGTCCACCTTGCCAAGGGTAGATGGGCTTATGTGGTGGTACATGATGTCCTTTGTGGCCCTGACCCTCACACGATAGAAATTGATGTCATAATTCTCATACAGCTGACATCTGCTTCGGATCTTTACCTTATACCACACCTATCTGCACCTCTTCTAGCTGTACTGGTTTCATTGCACATTTATGTTTTTGGAATGTGGGAGAGATGCAAACAGCCAATGGAATTGAAGGAGGAAGGGAAAGTAGAGAAGTTGCAAAGTAAGTACAGGGTAACAGGAAGGAGGATATCCTCTCAGAGTAAGTTCTTGGCTGTAACCACCAGTATTGAATCCATAACAGCCTAAACCTTATCTTCCACATTCAATGGTGTAGAATGTGAATATACTACAAGCTCCCCCCTACATTAAAATACAGAATATTGCTCAGTTCATCCACAATCATAAATACAATATACATTGAAGATACCATCAGATATAAACATTCTTTAAATATATTCCATGGCAATAATGACAACCAAGTACCAGCATAAAAAAATACCTCCACATTTGTTCCCTCAGTCTCTACACTGCCTTACTACACTCTCTCTACCTGAAGTAAAAATTATTCAGGAACATCCAGCACCTCACGTACTCTCTTCTCAGAATGCCCATTTCGACAGCACTTGCTATAATGACCTCTTTTTCTTTTCTATAGTTTGCAAATGTATTTAGTCGCTTTCTAATTGGCCATTTGTCCTTTCTATCCCCATCTAAAACACATTTCTTTAAAACTCTCATGGGTCAGAGACTCGCTCAGTGAAGAGCTTTGTCCCATTCTTTCTCTCTTCTCTATGACTTGGACATGCTCTACTGAACATTCCATTTTTTGCTGCTATACGAACTTGACTCAGTGGTGGGTTGTCTTTTAATGATAATGCCTCACAAACTTTATCATTCCTTCATTTGAGCATAAACTGGTTCCTGATTCTCTCTTTGCATGTTGTTCCATATTTGCATGTTGATTCTAGTATTTTTAGTGCAGTCACGGATTCTTTCACTCTCTCACCTTCTCTTTATGACCACATCCCAAAATGGGACCTCTCTAAACTTTAGGGAAATAATGTTTATCCAATGTAAGCATAAATATTCATAATTCATTAGTCACTTCCAATGTCAAACTTGGTAAATGCTCAGACACGTCCTGACCTGCGCAAACCAGTGCACTTATTTCTTTAATAAAAGCAAGTACCACACACCTTGGCATAGTGATTAAAACATTTTTCCATTTACTACAAAATATGTTCGGTTCTCCAGGAGATGTCAAAAGAACCAGTGGTGAAGTGATATTCTGCATTATTAAAATTCTAACAAAGTTTACAGTACATATACAACACTCAGAGATTGCAAGTTCAGAATGGAGTTCAAAAGTGAAAAAATAATCTAATACTGTTACATTCAACTGACTTAGTACTCTGTAATAAAGTGACAGCTTCCCCTTTTAAACGCCCTACTTTATATATACTGCACTCTGCTAAAATATACTACACTCCATTCAACTGCTCAATTTTGAAATGTCCTACTGTACAGACTATATCAAGACATGGAGAGCAGCTGCATAGTGTGCTATTGATTCAGATCTTTGATGACTTCCCCACTGAGTGAGTTATCCTTTAGTGCCCTTGGGATGATGAGGAGTAAGACCCACAGCCCGGTCTTCGGAGTCCTTGGAACTCCATTATTAGACCTTTCAGCTTTAGGGTTGTCTTCCTCCAAACGTTTTGCCTATACACTCCTATTTTTCTGAATTCATTTTTGCTGGCCTTAGGACTCTGTGCACTTTACCACTGCTAACCAGTCCTAAAGTGCTTGTGTTCACTCCTTGAAACATGGTAAAGTTGTCTTACACCTGATTGGCAAATTTAATTTACTTATACGTCCCTGTAAAGGAGATATACCATATACCTAGGACTTATAAATTAAATGTTACTAGTGGGCCTGCAGCACTTATTGTGCTACCCACTTAAGTAGCCCTTTAAAATTTGTCCCAGGTCAGTCATTGCAGCCTGTATGCACGGTTCAAAGGTGCCTGTGTTGTAGGCAGGATTGTTTTGTGCAGGGATGGGCACCTTCCTGCACAAAACAATCCTGAGAGGCTTTTTCCTCTTTCTATGTGTGCTGCAGATTCCAGCACACATAGAAAGAGGAAAAAACTAGGAGAAATAAAGATATTTCTCTTCATTACCCTCACCTGGGAAGGCATATCTTTTTGGCGCATTCCCTGGTTTACGATGTTTTGTAAATCTGAGAATGAGTCAAAACCCATGGGAGTTGTGTGGCAACACCCACACAGCACCCATGGAATGCCTCCCTTGTGCAGAGTAATGCAACGCAGCGATTTGCGCATTGTTGCATTACTCCATATTTTTGAAGCCATTCAAAGCCACGCAAAGTGGCTTTGCGTGGCTTCAAAAATATGGCTTTAGGTTTGCGTCGCTCTTGCACCAACTTTTGTGGTACAAGAGCGACACAAACTGGGTCATAAATATGGCCCAAAGTCCGAACCTAAAAATCCTAACTGCGACTTCATCCAGTGGCTCCCTGACGACTTCTCCTCGGACACCACCTGCAGCATTGCCCTGCTGAACTTTACCTTCTCAAATTTCTTGTAAGTCCTAAATTGTATCCAATCCGAGCTCCATGGTGGTCAGTCGTAACTTTCCACTTTGCCCTGGTCTCGCGCGACTAGATGTCTGCAGTTAGCGCCTTGAATCTTTAGATGCTGGTTTTTGCCTTAAACTTTAAAAAATAATAAATCTGGTTCTATGGATTGGATTTTTGTCATTTTGGTGTCAAATCATTTATTAAAAGTTACTCAATTTTTCTAAACTGGTGTGGGATTTTTCCTGTGTAGTGTTTTCACTTTATTATTGTTTGTGTGCTGCATAAATACTTTACACATTGCCTCTAAGTTAAGCCTGACTGCTTTTCTGCCAAGCTATCAGAGGGTAAAGCACAGGTTAATTCAGTAACTTTAGTGGTTCACCCTGAGAGGGATTTTGGCTGTTGCTTGAGCAGGGTTTCCACCTCACTCAACCAACCACCCGAGTTCTCACATCCACCATCTGGTGATTGTAAACCTTCCCGATCATTCTCAACTAATACAAAGACCCAATATTATTAATTCCTGGATTGATTCATGTATTCATTCCTTTATTTGTTTATTCGTGCGGTGTTTAAATGAGGTATTGCGTGGCCAAGCATAGTACAATGATAACAATGTTGAAGAATAGAAAATACATGAAATGTATGCAAAACAGAACAGACAAGCACGATCTGCAACACATAATGAAACACGCTTCAATTAAAAGACCATCGTAAACAGGCATGTTTTTAGTTGTTTGCGACAGTACAGATAACTAGTCATTTTTATTTTGCCATAAGATGGTTCCAGCCTAAAAAAAGCTTAACACGTTGTTTTAGAAATGGGAAAATTTGGCATTTGATAGGTGTATTGTTTTGTAAGTGATGTAGACAATTTTAAATTGTATCCGAGATGGTAGTGAAGGTGCCTCAGGCCTGAGATAATCCCAAACCGCCTGTACTCGCTACTTTCCCTTCACTCTTTATCCTCTTTGCTATTTTGACTAAAACAACTACAGTCAACTAAAACAATTTCTTTTATTTATATAAAGCAAAATATAATACTGTGCACACATTATGAGTATTACTCCAGAGAGTAGAAGTGGTTCAGTTTGGGGAAGCGCTTTATTTATGTTTACAATCATTCACTCACCCTGGGGAAATGTGACCAAACAACTTGTATGTCAGAATCTTGAGTAGATATATTGATCTGCTAAAATATCATGTTCAAAATATTAGCTACCACTATATGGTAAATGTACGTATATACATAGATGAATGTAGATTCACTATTCTTAACTCTTTGTTTACGTATCCTGAAGATATGTATTTGTCATCAAGGTACACATATGTGGAGTTAAGAACAGTAAATGTACACTTACCTTTATGTACTTACCTTCATTATAATATGGTAGCGTACATTCTGTTCATGATATCTTGTCAGGTCGATAATAAAAACTAAACAAATCCACTAGCCCCAGACACCATCTTGCTGCAGCATGCCACGCCACCCTTGTGTTTCATGACTTATTCAGCCAATTACTAGATCCCATCAAATCCTTCAACGTGACATGGTACAACTGCACTGATGACTCCAAGATCGTTCTAAACCTAGAAAATAAGAGGAACCTTGACAGATCAGGACTAGACCACTGTCTTTCAGCTGTCAACCAATGATGTTGACTAGTCACCTTAAGCTTTACTTATCCAAACAGAGATCCAGTCCTGTGGACATTGGAAGAAATTCCATCCCTTATCAATCTTGCCACAAGAACTTGGATTAGTACTGCTAATGCCAAAACCAGAAGTGGGAATCCTGGAAATTATCTTTAATTCCAGCCTTTCCCAGATTTCTTTAGTAACCAAGTCACCCGAAGCAACTTATACACAGAGGCTCAAGGAGACCACCTCACTCATATTGTCATGTCTTGAGTATTCAAAAAAACTATGCCAGAAGGTCTAACTCCTATTATTCTGATGATTATGCAGAATGCCTTGTGACCACATTTCATCAGCCCTAGAACCATTTCACTGTCTTCCACCTTACAGATGTTCAATTTTTAAGAACGTGTGCATCACCTAGAGGGCTGCCATTGGCAAAGGCCCAGGTTTCATTCAAGTGAAGCTCAAAAGATATTCACAGAAGAGAACACTCCGCACCTGCCTGGCACCACAACTGACCTTCCCTGCTCATACGAAGAAACACATCAGTGAGACTTCCTTCCCAAATAAACATCTAACCTCTGCAACTCTCTTCCAAAAAAGATAAGATTAATTTAAAACCATCTAGAATACAGAAAGGCTGTGAAAATGTGCTGCTTCCTAAGAATATGCTACAATAATTAGACCTAACCAGCTCCCATGACAAGGAAGGTAAAACAATAATGCCCTATGCTGGTCTGAGTGAACTTTTCAGGGCATGTTTGAGGGCTGTACAATCACCCCTGATGCTCACAGAAATCTTGAGATAATGTCCAGTCCATTGTGGTCGCTATACCAGGGGTCAACCACCAGCATAATGCCCTGACAAGCTCTGAAAAAATCTGACCAGTCGAATTACCAACAAATTAGATCTCTGCTTTGAAATTTGCTGCCTACACTGTTTCATCCAGTTAAGACTCACTTGTATTAAAAGGTATTCTTGAACTGGCTGTGTTTCCTGATAACAGTGCCACTACTGTAAAACATCATTGCTGTGCTAACATTATGGCACAATAAAATGGGTTAAGGCCCAGTTGAATCGAAATGAATTTCTGATCTGCCATGTTGTTGTGTGAACAGAGCCCTACTACATTATTAAATGTACTTAAGGCTAGCCTGAATTGAAAAGCATTCTTGAGCTGTCGATGTTTTTGCTTGAACAGCGCCACCGTTGTGAAGTGCAAATTGCTGTGTCAGTTTCACTACAACACATACCATGACTGATTGCATAATGTCCATACTATGGGTCATTCTCTGCCACTTGAGTGGCCTTATGAAGTCATTAACCAAGGCAGGTCTACAACATCTGCTCCAGTGTTAACTCCATGATGGGCCTATAATAGCATACAATAGCTGGTCATATAATCCCCAGTCCTATGGAATGCTCTGTGCCTCTCCCAAAGTCCTTAGACCACTTATATTGTGGTTTGTCACATGATGCCCATTCCTATGGGTTGCTCCCCCGTTGCTCAGAGGGCCACAAAGCTTATAGTACACATTGATACAAACTGTGCCTGCAAAGGTCCTTTAACATATGTCCACCCCTCAGGTGCCATAGTCAAGGGACATACACTATGGGGCATATTTATAAGAGTGGTACATGCGCGACGCAAACCTCTGCTACCGATTTCTGAAGCCACGCAAAACCACTTTTGGCGTTCCATGGCCATACAACTTCCATAGATTTTGACGTATTTCCAGATTTAAAACAACTTATTTCTCTTAGTTTCTTCCATTTTCTATGTGTGCTACAATGCACGGAGAACTTTCTATTGATCCACACACTAGCAACTACTCTGTATGTGCCCACATATCTTTTCGCTTCAAATCGATGTCTAGGCTCAGTGAATAAAATTTTGTAACAGAACAACTATGGTCCTCTTGCACAATAGCATACATTCAGCTCCATGTCTTCTGCACATTTATGTAGAAGCAGCCCTGCCCTAATAAAAAATATCAGAAAATCTATGCTGTGGAAATTAGTTCAAATTCTTGAGGGAAAAAGGGAAAATGTGCCCAATAAACCCAATAAATCTGCGAACACAATAGTGAAAATGTATATTAATGTTTCTAAACTGAATACTTGAATAATGAACCACACTACGTAAAACTAACTCCTCAAAATATTGTATTTTCAACATCATGAATAATTATAAAGTAGCCAAATTGAAATATGTAGGGTCCTTGCCTCCCCTTGCCACAAGAATCCTCAGCCTCTGGCATCACGTCCTGGCGGTGTAAATTTTAGTGGTTTCCACACCTCACACTCCTCAGCTTTGTCCACCTTTTTGTGCGTCTGTTAAGAAGCAGACATGTGTGTGTCAATTTGAGTCATAGTATACAGAAGTAATTGAGTGATCCAAGCTGGGCTGCTTCCCGGCAAAGACTCACTATGCTGGTGCCCACGGCTTAGCCAGCCTACAAGTCACAAGTGCTGCCATTCCAACAAGCATTTGCAAAGCTAATCAGGCTGGTGTTGGTTGACGGCTATTTGGTTTTGTCAATGCTGGTTTTGTTTTGCTATGGTTCTTATAGAGCATTGCTGTGGGAGCTGCCAGACACTTGACAAAATTGAAAACTAAAATTGGAAAAAATCTAAATATTTGTTTGGACTCTAAAATCACACACTGCTATAGTTATCCCTGCTCTGAAGGGAACGCATTTGTGTGTCGATGTGCTTCTTGTGAAAGGAAAGAATACTGCCACCCACAGTTAAGTTAGCCAATGGCTGAGGTGAGCTGACTCCTTACCCCATGCTGTATGCTGTAGTGGGAGAAGAAAAATGTGAATGACACACCAACAGACCAATGGGTTTTGAAGGTTGGCAGAAAGCTGGTATTCCCAGTTTTTTTGTCCAGAAAGCCCTTATAAGCAGGGCCACTGAAATTATGTGATTGTGTGGCCGTGCTGATTCCCGCATATCTGTAGATTTGCCGCGTTTGCCTCATAATCCATCATCTGCATAATCTGCAGATTTTAACAACAACAAAAAATGTTCTAGGTCAAAAGGTTCAAAGGTTAGTAAAAATGCAGCGACACGTGTTGCTGCGCGGAGGAAGGCTCTTTGCAGAGGTTGACTGGTCACCTTTCTGTGATTTATTCCTATATTTGGGTGTTAAACGGCTACTAATGAGTTGAAACTAAAGCTCAGACAGTGTTAACAAGCTTAGAAATCACAAAATAATGAAGTTGCATAATGCCACATAATTTCCCTTTTCTTGCCACATAGTTTACTCAACCCTGCCACATAAATTGACCTTCCCCTGCCACATAATTCCAGTGGCCCTAATTATAAGTAAGCATTTTATATATGCAATTTTACTAAAGCAAAAGGTCTTGGTTTACGCCAGACCTAATAAATGAGTGTCTCAGTCAGTGACAGCAGCGCTGCTAACCTTTGTTGCTAGTTGCTGCTGTAGACCTAAGCTTGTTAGGTCTCGAGCTATCCTCCTTACACATGCATTTTTTTCTGCGTAAATTAGTTAAATACCGAAAATTTGGGGGTACTGTCCAAAACAAGCGGGAAATTTCCGAAATAGTCCAAATCTGTGAGGAATTAAGAAAGCAGCATTTTCTTCAGTAAAAGCGTTGACCGGTTTTGGGTGTTCCTACCTCTAACTTACCCTCTCTCAACAAGGCTGTGAGGTTGGGAGTGTCGAGCAGACAATGTTCCACCTGCTCCTGTGTCCTGCTTTGACCTCCTCTTGCAGAAGTAGCGTGATCAGCGCTGGCTTCACATTCATGTGTCACATACAGGTCCCTGGAAGATGCCAAGAAATGGATGTGTTAGGAATGTGCTCTGCTTGTGGCCCCCTGTCAAATTCCACCCAGAGGCGGGTCTTAATTTACCCGTCGTAATTCTTACAAGTGGTGGGGGATGGGGTAGGCTGTTGCACGCTTGGGATCTCCACTCTGTGTGCATGAAGACAACTTGCTCCAGTTTCCGGCCTCTTTCAAATCCTTTGTTTTTCTCAAACATTGATGCACTTCTCTGGGGTTAGTTGACAAGCGGGATGGTTTGAACAATGCAAATGATATTTATGGATTTGGGAGCTAGGTATGGCGCTAAACATGTCCCACTTCAAAGCACTAGAAGGAAGGAGGTATATGAACCTTCCCGGTGCAGTGCTGCCGTAAGTAGAGGTAAGGCATCTGCATAGGGCACCATCCAGTGCCGGCAAAATAATCGTTTTATCAGTTCTTAGGGAGCGCTTCAGCAGGCAAAATGCTACTTTTCCCGGAGTTCTTGAAACTGTTACACTGTTTCGGCTCAAAATGCAGATGCGAAGGTTTGCTTCTGTTCTCAAGGACACATTTCTCTTCTAATTCATCCTTCTGAAGATCGTGGAAAGAATGAAAGAAGATGTCATATTTCATTTTTATTTATCAAACAAATTCTATGCAAATAAAAATGCTGATTCGGGATGGAGCGCCTTGGAAATGAACTGGGTGGAGATGCTGAGTAATTTGTTTAGAACATGAGATAAATGCAGACCAGGATGTGATGAGTCGAGAGGGCACAGCTCCTGGTCATGAGACAAAAAACATATTTGAATAGCCTACAGCAGAATGGTATCAAAAGTGATGTCCATCATGGGCCACTCTCTCCAGGAAACAAGCATTAAAAATGCAATCGGTCTCGCCTTTAATTAAGTTAAAGCCATTTGCTTTGCTATACAATACCATTAGCAAAGCAAATGGCTTTAACTTAATAAAAGGCGAGACCCATTGCATTTTCAATGCTTGTTACTGGGCAAGTGACTTTAATGCTCGCGGGAAGCCTCGCGCCAGCTCCTGGGGTCGAGCGGTGGCTGCGCGCGCCGCGGCGGATTCCTCAGCACTGCCGCCGGGCCCTTCAGCCTGTCTGGGAAAGCGAAAGCATGCCGCCATGCACGCGTAGGGACAAAAATACTGCATTGTAACAGAATTTGTAAGCATGGTGCCCTGACAACATGGGTTGCGAGCCAATCTTCTCTGGCAAGGACGTGTGACTCCGAATAACCCCAATACTTACTCGCAGGCTGAATACACATTAAATAAACAAATCATGTCAACACCTGGCGAAAAAAAGTTCTAAATTGTTGTCAAACTTTTAATAAATACATGCCTGAACTGCACGTTATATTTTCGGTAAGAAACACTTGACAGTCACGCAGGGCACCTACCGATATGGCAGGGATCCTATATGCCAACACTCCCGAATCGTGTGGGAGGTTCCGAGCGCTTGCCTTTCTTCCCGCCAGAAGATCCTAAACATCCGACTTCCTCGTACTAACGAATGTAACAATCATCAATCAAAACGTGAAGCGAAAGAGGGTAAAAGACAGGCTTAAATGCACTGACAGAGAGCTACTAGAAAGCACGGGTTTCTCTACGTCCCATTAACACAAGTGAAAATGATAGAGAACAAGGACAACAATGGAGGAGCGGGGGCGAGCGCGGCAGCCTGCTCAGCTGACCACACGCTCGTGCGTCATGGCCTTTTCCCGGCATGTGTTTCCAATTATCGCGCCCGCGTCTGGGCACAATAATGGGAAACAAATGTCGGCCCTGCGCGCGTAACCGCAGGAAAAAGGCCATGACGCACGAGCGTCTGGTCAGCTTTCTGAAGCCCCTTACTATAAGTCTCGCAAGCAGCGCATGCGCTGCTCTAGGCTCGACCTAAAAATGTAGGAGCGGACCTAGACCTTCGCAGCCAGCCTGCCAGCATGCTTCTGTGGTGGAGTTAGAGGACTGTCCGCCATATTTATTGCTGTGTTTGCAGGAATCATTTTGACAAAAGCGCTCCAGTCGATGCTGTGGGCTATGTCTGGGGGGGGGGTGGTCAGCATCTATATTTTCTTTTGCATAAACAAGCCTACTGGGGAATTTTCTCCTTATGCCTGGGGCCATTGCCAAATTTACCTGTCCGAACCCACCATGCATCCTATGGCCGACCCGGACCGGAACAATATGCTTCAAAAGCTCTGTCATAAATAGGGCCGCCCATCTGATGGACTGCCATGTCACACGTTTCCATTGGCATAGCCAGCTGAGGCCCTACTGCCAGAAACCTAGCAGTTACCACACCTCTAAATAAGGGCCACCTTCCTAAAGCCAGTAAGAGGGCTCAGTGGGTTCAATGCTTGCTGCTGACATCTAAGTGTGAAATGCAGGCCCTGAGTTGTAATCCCTGCAAGGATGTCAGCCTTTCGTCCTTTTACAGTCGATAAATCGTGCATCATTTAACTAAGTGATAGTAAGACCCGCACCAGCACTTTAAAATAAAAAAATTCTGATGTTAAGTGAAATATTGAAAAAACGCAACATCATGAGTGAGGCATTGAGATAAAGCCCTCATAGAATACAGGAGCAGGGTGGGAAAACCCATCAAAGCCTGATATTTCCAAAATTAACACTGGGTACCTGTTCAGCTGTGTGATGTGGTCAGGTGATGTCTACACTTATGGGGGAGTTAGTAGTGATTTTTATGGTACCACAAATTGCTACAGACCATACCCTCCCATGAATTCACTAAGATCATGAAAATTATCTAAAACCCAGACTGAAATACTTGCTCACCAGTTACAAAATGGTTTCAACTGGATCCAGTGTCTGGAACATACCTATATCTACTTAAAAGCTAAGAAGAAAGTTGCACTTGAATACAATTTCAGATTGGAACTGGTATTTGTTTCCATGGGGTTCATTTGTTGTTTTTTTTATCGAACTTATTGGACTTCCTTTGATTTTTTTCTGCATGTTATTTATTGTCCACGAACCTAGGGGCCGGATTTACAAATCTATTTGTGCACCTAAGTGACACTTAAGTAAGAAAATAGCAGGACGTTGGCAGGCTGAACTCACATGCTAATGTTGGTAAACAACCACAAACTCGCCTTAAGGTTGACAGTAGATCCATATTTTAGATGAGAAAGTGCAGAGAACACAACCAACGCTGGCGGAAAGCAGGAGAATGGCTTCTCCATCGGAAAACGAGTTGTTCCCATGGAGAAAAAATACAAGAAAAAGAAAAACTGCAAATGCAACATTCCTAGGAGATGTGTGGAAGGACAGTCCTTGCAGTGATGGGAGGACCGGCCTACGATTTGTCTGGTCAGATTAAGTTGCTTTCCCACCAAGTCAGTGAGAGGTTGGTGGTGGTTTTTTATCACAGATTATGCGTTGTTAATTTCATGGTCCGATCAGTTTGAAGCAGAGCTCCAAAATTCAAATATGCAGACACTCATTCCTCCGTAGCACCTTCTTCCTTCAGGGAAGGAGTACTATTCAACAAGGAAAGCGCTTGGGACCCCACGAGAGTGCAATGCTACTGAATTGGTGACCTGCTGCTGCTCTTCTATTGAAAGTACTGGGAGCATGAGAAGTGCTGTTACAACACTGGGGCCTTCTTGCGAAGTGCCTCTGACCTCCCACTGAAAGTACTGGGAAGCCTGAGATATGCCGGTACAATGTGGGCCCTTGTTGCGAAGTGCCGCTGACCTACCACTGAATGTACTGTGGAACCTGAGATATGCGGGTACAATATTGGGTCCCTTCTGTAAAGTGCCGCTGAGCTGTCACTTAAAATATAGTGGGGATCCTGAGACTAGTGGGGAGCTTCTAATGTGTCCTTATAGCACTGGGGACTGTTGAAAAGTGCCGCGTCTGTAGCCACACTGCGTGTAGATCCATTATATCGCAGTCATAAATACTGTGCTCCAAATATTGTTTACAAAATATCGCCCCATTAGAGTTAATAGAAGGAAATCTACAGCCAATAGTTTGATATTTTTGTAAACGATTATGTCATACAATATCTTTGAATGTGATCATCTGACATGGGCTGCCAGCGAAGTTAGGGGAGCCTAACATGTGACATTACAGAACTGGGGTCCTGTTGAGAAGTGCTGATGCCATGACCCTTTATGTGCTGAGGGCTGAGTCATGCAGTTACAATATTGGGCCCTGCTGTGAAGTGCTGCTGAGCTGACACTCAAAGTATGGGAGAACCTGATATGTGCAGTTACAATACTGGGCCCTGCTGTGAAGAGCTGCTGAGCTGCCACTCAAAGTATAGGAGAACCTGATATGTGCATTTACAATACTGGCCCTGCTGTGACGTGCTGCTGAGCTGCCACTCAAAGTATGGGAGAACCTGATATGTACCTTTATAATACTGGGCTCTGCTGTGAAGTGCTGCTGAGCTGCCACTCAAAGTATGGGAGAACCTGATATGTGCAGTTACAATACTGGGCCCTGCTGTGAAGTGCTGCTGAGCTGCCACTCAAAGTATGGGAGAACCTGATATGTGCAGTTACAATACTGGGCCCAGCTGTGACGTGCTGCTGAGCTGCCACTCAAAGTATGGGAGAACCTGATATGTGCAGTTACAATACTGGGCCCTGCTGTGAAGTGCTGCTGAGCTGCCACTCAAAGTATGGGAGAACCTGATATGTGCAGTTACAATACTGGGGCCTTGCTGGGAAGTACTGGTGACCCTGAGATGTGCTGTTACAGTATTAGGGACTTTTTTTAAGCGCAGGGGTCCACCCGCAAAAGGTTTTGGGGAGCTTGAGATATACAGTTACAAAGTCTGGGCTCTGCTCAGTAGAGAAGGCTTGCTGCTAGCAAATAAAAGAAATGATGGAAAAACTCGCTCTTACCTCGACTACACCATATGCAATGCGGAAATGTTCCCCTCAGTGGCAAGTTACTGCATAGTCCTGAGCCCTGAGAGCGACCACCTCCCCCAGATTACAAGAATAAACTCCAGCCCGTCCATCTGGTGCTACGAGCAAGGGCGCGTACACCGATAACCTCAGGCGCCTCAAATGGAGAGACCACATCAGCCCGAGTATCAAGGCTGAAAGTATAAGACCCACAGCAGGGGCTACTCAGGTGACATCTCACCGATCATCGAGTGGGCAATAGTCCCAATACCGGCAACATCCCCCCACCTTCCCATAGGCGAACGTGCATAAATAAACTACAAGACACTTTGTTTATGGGAAAAACTTGTCGCAGGTTTATTCCATACAAGAGTATGCAATAAGGTGGGTTATCTTACGGGCGATCCATGGGCAGGCAGCCGTCCAACCTATGCTGCCCCTGCCCACCTGATGAGCCAGCACTGTGGGATGTATGCCCGATCAGCGCTACACCTTTGTTGATCCACCACTGGATCACGTGTCCCTTGTTACCATCCTACTCACGCCCCTTTCAGGGCGGAGCGTATCAGGGCAAACCCCCGGTTGGTCAGGCCCCCAACCGCCCGAAGGCTAACGGGGCGCCGTCGCGGTTCTCCAGGACCCTGCCCTGAGGATCCTGGTCTTTGGCTCTGGCACCCCTATTGTGACGCGCAGAGGTACCCTTACTGTACCCGTCTGCCGCAGAGGTACCCTTACTGTACCAGACTGCTTCCAGATCGCCCTCTAACTCCGCCTGCAACACAAAAGCAAACATTAAAACATTCATTACACTTTGCCCACCAGCCCAGCCGAAGGGTAAGAGGAAGGGAGGGAGACGGCGAGGCTGGCGGCAAAGAGGCCGCTGGGAGGGTCAGAGGGATATACATACCCTCCCTCCCCCCTGGGTGTACCGGAAGTGACGCCCACACCCCTGTACAGCGGGCTCCAGGCGGAAGCCCTCTGCTGCTAGAGCGAGGGGTAGGCTTGTGCCGCAATGGCACTAAAGGGCCGCCCTTTAGGGGGCCCCTTTGGGGCGGCGGGCAGCCACATAGTCCCAATACCGGCAACATCCCCCACCTTCCCATAGGCGAACGTGCATAAATAAACCACAAGACACTTTGTTTATGGGAAAAACTTGTCGCAGGTTTATTCCATACAAGAGTATGCAATAAGGTGGGTTATCTTACGGGCGATCCATGGGCAGGCAGCCGTCCAACCTATGCTGCCCCTGCCCGCCTGATGAGCCAGCACTGTGGGATGTATGCCCGATCAGCGCTACACCTTTGTTGATCCACCACTGGATCACGTGTCCCTTGTTACCATCCTACTCACTCCCCTTTCAGGGCGGAGCGTATCAGGGCAAACCCCCAGTTGGTCAGGCCCCCAACAGCCCGAAGGCTAACGGGGCACCGTCGCGGTTCTCCAGGACCCTGCCCTGAGGATCCTGGTCTTTGGCTCTGGCACCCCTATTGTGCCGCGCAGAGGTACCCTTACTGTACCCGTCTGCCGCAGAGGTACCCTTACTGTACCAGACTGCTTCCAGATCGCCCTGTAACTCCGCCACAGCCCTGGAGGCGGCCACCGTCGCAGCCAGGGCCCCCCACCACTGCACCTCCTATTACCTGCAACCTGCCCTTTCCAAACATTCCTTTACATCCAGGAGAAACAAGTCCATCCCCACCGGGGACAAGTGGACCCCGTCCTTCTCAAAGTAACCTTTAACGTTTGCCTGGATGAGCTCGTGTCTGATGAAACCCAGACCCCTCTGGTCTGTGAACTTACACCATGAACAGTTCCCTCTTACGGGGATGTTCAACGGCCTCCTCTGACTTAGCTCCGTGCCACCTTAGCGGTGAATCATCTCCGACCACCAGAGCTCACATTGACCCCTGTAGTTGCTGATCTCACCGAAACAGCGCATTTCACACATGCGACCGCTCAATACCAGGCCTCCCGCAAATCTAAGGGATGAGATCCCTCCATACTGGTGATAGACGAACCCCATCTATATCACAGTAGCCCTTGACGTTATCCTGGATCAGCTAGTGTCTGATGAAACCAAAGGACCTTCTGGCCTGTGGACCTATGCCACGAACTATTCACCCTCCTGCGGGAAAGTTCCACTGCCTCACATGACCTAGCCCTGTGCCATCTCTGGGCAGGACGGATTCAGACACCAAGGCTCACCTTGCCCCATCTGTTTGATGATCTCCCCAAGTTGCCGTCCTTCTCGCATCGTGTGTGCTTGAACACCTGTGTCCCCCATCGATGGGACAGCAGCCCACTAGTTAGGTGACCGCTCCCAACCCCACCTGCCTACTTTGGCTGTTCGGGCGAGGAGAATTATGCTTCACATTTGCACCGTCCCTTTGCTTTCTAAATCAAGACGCATGGGAATGGTCATAACTAGAAGTAAGTGCCAATAATCCAGGGTGCCTTCCTGCCCTTGCCATGCATCCCTTATGGGACTTCCGCCAGCTCAACTCCCTCTGGTGAAACCCCTAGGCATACCAGCTAAGAGAATCTGTCCGATTTCATACAGTGCGCACTGTTTGCGATATGGTGCCTAACATTAAGGATATACCAAGTCCTACTTTACCCTCATCCTCGACTATTGCCGAATAGGGGGGCAAGGGCATTCCCACTGCACACCCCTGAACAACCCCAGCGGTGGAAATTACCTGCTCAGTTAAATTTACTTTTTGTTGATCACTGGACATGGCAAATGTTCTTTACATAGTAGCCTTTTGTGCTTGGCCCCCTGTTTCCCCATTTCTTGGGACGGCAGCACCCTGTTGGCTGACAGCGTCACCACCCAGCGAGGCATCTATACTAACCGGGCGGGCATTTGCGCCTAACTGCAGGATCATATCCTCTGCCCTTGGTTCTGGGGTGTACTTATTTCGCCCCGTTGCCCAACGGATGCAGAAACCCCTTTGCTTGCTACCCTGGTGAACACCTTAATGGTATCAAAGCTGGTTTGAAACAATCTATGGCTTGCGCCCACTGCTGGAGACAGCTCACCCTTTCGTGCAATTACAACTTACGCAGCGCCCCCCGCTGGCCTAACTGCCGTTGGATCACAGATGCACAGTACCTACTGTCCATCTCTGACCCTGGGTGCTTTGAACCTGCAAAGTGACGGAAACCATGCTTCCCAGTCCCCTGTTTAGCTGCAGTATACCTGCAGTGGGTCCGCTAGGAGATACAACACACCGCATTGGTCATGCAAACCTTAAGTACACAATTTCCACCTGGGCGTACCTCTAACTGAGACAGGCTCGACACAGCTGAAAAGCCAGGGACACACATACGTATTGTGCCCACTATTAGAGACAACTCACCCCTTCGGGGAGTGACAACTACACAGGTGCCTACCCAAGTCACCCAACAGACAAGTTGGCCCTGACTACCTTGTGTTCTGGTGCCAGATTTGGAAAGAGCCTTGCCTACACTTGCTGCCCCCTTGGGAAGCACAATGCTCGTGCTCTGGCCGCAGCGCTGCGATGCCCTCGTGTAGCATCGGACCCCAGGTCAAATGAGAGTGACAACTCCAACTACTTAAAACTACACCATGACCAAGGGTGAAGTTTAACTCTTCGCCAAACTTCTGCTAGTGTACCCCACGGTCACGGCTCCTGTTCAGTCCAATTTAGTAATTCATGGCACTGACCCACAAAGGGCCTAATACTGGGCTGTGTAAACGCGGCCCAAGGGTGGCCTTAAACAATCGGCTTGGTGTTGGATGGGTGCTAACATTATCTGGCTTAAGTGCCATCCCTTTGGCAGTCACTCCTGACAAGATGTGCCGATGCAGGTAGAAGCAAGCGTTGTCCAGCCCGCCTTAATCCTGTCCCAGTTATCTGAGTAAATTAGTGAAAGATGCACGTTTGAACTGGCCACTGATCCTGTTACTTGCGCCTGCAACTGCCCTGGTCAGGGCAGCCCGCTAGACAATGGCTTGCATTGAAAGGCGGTGCCAACAGACCTCCAAGCTCTTAAGGCGGTCCCTCTGAGTCGGGCTCTAATCTAACAGCTGCCCCTTGCATCGGATACCGCCTCTGGCTGTAAGCCGCTCAGTGCTCCTGATGCCTGGCAGTCATCTTTAACCTTGATATCCTTACAGCATAGCAACCCTCACCGCTGCCAAATGCCTTGGTGTGGGAACGTCCGCTGGTCGTACTAGTCAATACATCTATTATTTAAGTTAATACTACTGTGCATATGAATAAAACTATGCACCTACTTGCCGCGCTCAAACCGACCCAGATCATACTAGTTTGCACAGACCTGGTTCGCCTAGGTGAATGTTCCCTCTAAGCCCTGCCTGGGGACTATTTCACACTTAAAGAAATGCATATTCTCTTGACTTTAGAGTGGTGCAAGATTGAACTGGCAGCTACCATTCTTACTCACGCCTGCATGTACTAGGCTCCGAACACGGAACACTTGCTCTATAATCCCTTGGATTCTAGCCTGGCATTCCTATGTCCCGCTATACCAATCGATAATAGCTCTACTTGATCATGATGACCCGAAAGACACATCAACCCCGCGGAGACAAGGTGGGGATGCTAGCCTGCCCCAAACTCTGCGGAAACAGCATGTGCAACCCATCTCTGAGCGCGTGCTTGCAACACTATCCACTGCCTAACCCTGGTCAGTAACCACTGCAGGGTAGCATGAAGAGCTAAGCCCACTAATATTCCTGCTAATAGTCTCTGATATGTGTTTACATATTACAGATAACAAAGAACCATGGACATCCCCTACATGCGGGTCACCAGATCGTCAAAGAAATATAGATCGATTTGAGACCTATGCGCCATCCAAACTACTGAATTAAAATTGGCGTGCATAGTTCTTTGCAAGAAAAGCATTGACTGTCCCGCTCAAAGTCAAAGGACGTATCAAACCGCTTTGGTCTACTTTGTTGAGGGATGGAGCAATGCCCCTTATCGGTATTAGTGAATGAAGGCATTATTCAGTTGTGTACACCAAAGTGGGGGACCCTGCCCCCAAGTGGTCTTCCCACTTTGTGGCACCTTGGCAGTATAAGGTGGTTTAACGCACCACTAATCAACCCCAAACTGTTATACTGTTCTGCCCCACCCAGGGCACCCTCTCCGGTTGCCGCCAAGGCAGACACCGCGATGCCAGCTGAAGGCAGATACGATCCGCCATTCATAGCGTTAATCTAACGCGCATTGATAATTACATATTAGTTACACAACTGTAACGTGTATGTAACTGCCAAGGTATGTAACGCTATACATGAGCGCCTGTTGCATACATATTCAGCACAACTATCCTAAGTGCCACCTGACCGCTTAAAGGTATTGGTACCGCCCCACAATTATTCGGGCCTGCATCACGGACCAAGGTTTACTTGCCCAGTCCTACTACCCTTATTGCCCCCTGTAAGGGTTACCAATCTGACTGCACCCAGGAACCCACCCTTGGTGCTGCATAATTATTAGTCAATAATTATTAAAGATGCCATGACAGAGCCGTGTTCCTTGCACGGTGATGTGCACAAGCCCCCCTCGCGTAGATTGATCTAAACATTCCCAAACCGCACCGGACCGACCAGGGCAGCTAGCAACCCCTGTGCCTGAATAGCGTAAGCGAATACCATGCGTGCAGTGTTCTGTTGTTTCCCAAGCACTGTCACTGTGGGCTGTATCTTGTACGTACACGTTTACACTTGATGTCACTGTACTTAACGTCTAGGTAAAGGACTTGGCCACCTATCCCTGACCTGGCCCGTGCTACATGAGAACGCAAGCCAATAACTGACCCTATAAGCAGCAGGCTTAGGCCACTAGGGGTCACTGGGCACCAGGCGCTGCTGCAATTAAATGAGGATTAGATAACAATATGTTTTACATAAGCATTTTACATAAAAGCATTCTTAACTGGATGCAGGCTCTTTTCCGCCAGTGATAAGTTGAGGACGTGGCATAAATTACGTCAGCCTCCCTAAAATATTCTATGCCAGGCTACAAAGCATACAAAGTCGTGCAACCAGCCGGTTCCTATATCCGACAAAACACAAGCGCAGCAAACCTATCTTGAAAGGAAGGGTGTGCAACCTTCAAATTCTTCAAGCATAGTTTGTTAAATGACAAAGATCCTTTACCACCGGGCTCACACAAGCACGGCAAGCACACAGACTCACTCATGCCACGGCCAGCGTGGCTTTATACCAGTATAAGCCTGGCGAGAAAGGAGAAACAACAAAAGACCCGAGCATCGAAAATGCCAGAACAGAGTGTCCAGCTCCCGTGCTGCTCGTACCCCCGACCCCCTCCGATTCACACGACCGGAGGCCCGCACTTCACCAAGGCAACCCGACGCCTGCGGAACTCCAGACCCAGGACCTCGACACGGGGACGGCCAAACCCAGTCTGGGGGCCATGCCTGATAACAGTTCCGGGCGGGCCCTACTCCCGAGAAGGTTTACTGATGGCGGTGCCAGTTACCTCTGCACCCTGGCTCCGGAGGCGAAGATGCAGTGGCATCAGACTGGTCGATCCAAACAAACCACTCGCCACATATAGCATGTACCACAATCCCCTAGAATGCCCCATCAGGGTGAGCCAACACAAGACCCTGTGGTACAATCCCTGAGCAAACCATAGAATATACAGTGTGCAACTCCAACCACCAGATCTGCACCAACCACAGAGCTTCCAACATTCCAGTGAATCGGAGCCCCTCGGCCCGTCTCATGGGGAAGACATGCACTCCGACGCCTCTGTGCAATGCAACAGGTCCCCCACATAAATGGGAGCAAACACCACAAGGAACTGGGCCCCCTCCGACAAGAAGGCCAGGGAACCCCGACGACGTCCAGAAAAGAAAATGGGTCCGCTCACTGCATAGGGGGGCCGCGGCCAGGATCGCCTGACCGCCGCAACACAAAACTTGTGGTGCAAAGACCTCCGACAACAACCAAAGCGTGCATCCACAGGACCCAAGCCGAGGGGGAGGGACATTTGGGCCTCAATACCAAACAGGATGAGGATTCAACTCACTTGCGGACGCCCCGCGTTGCCACACATTGGGGACGCCGGAGGTGCAAGGCAAAGCTTGCTGCAGGATACGCCCGGGGCACACGCCGGAAGGATGTGCACGAGACAAAACACCCCCCCCCAGGGGCACCGCCAGCCCCGCGAGGACGCGCCCACAACCCAGCTCCCCGTGATCCCGCGAAGCGCTCCGGAAGGCAGGGGCAGCCGTCCCCGAAGGGGGTCGCCAGGAGCTCAGAGCAGGGGTCCCACAGGGCCCTGAACTCACCACACACACCGACGTCCGCTGCTGCCCCCGACGTGACACAACCGTGCCCCGGAGCTCCAGCTCCTCGCCCGTGACGCCCACACAGTTTCCCCAACAAACACAGCCAGACCCGGCCCGCCCCAAAACGCCCGGGGCAGGACAAATCGGCTCAAAGCGCTGCCCACAATACACGGCCTCCGAACCTCCCCCTCGCTGCGCACAACCACCGCTCTTGGCACACGCCAATGAGCCACCACCAGTCACCGAGAGCGCCCCAGTAGGCCCCGAACTCAATGCGAGAAGCAAACTGACACTGCTCTCCGACAACGGCGCACCGCGGCACAGCGAAGGCGGCCACCCCGGACACGGCGCGTGGACCACGGCGCGACATGGCAGCCTGCCGCCTCACATCGCCAGCCCAACTCAGCCACCGAGCGTACGAAGAGTTGCCATCCAACCGGTGACCGTTTCGTGCCCAAACCACGACGGGAGCCCGCGCACCCGACAGCCCGCGGGCCACCGACTCCCGCTCAACCGTTCCCCCCGGACCCAAAGCTGGAGGCCAAGCAGCCGGACCCAAACCGGTGGACCGCGGTCGGCGGCAACACCAGGCCCCCAGGGCACACAAAACTCACTGCAACACAAAGGCGACCATACAGAACGCGACAAACGAGCCAGCCAGCTGACATCGTGTCCAGCGGGGGGAACAAGCGACGACCCACCGACAGGGCGTATCCGGCGCAACCGGCGAGAGCACCCACGCGCGTCTGCCCACTCCGCCCACTGCGTCTTGGCGGTCCCCACTGCAGGTATGTGCCGGCTCCTGCACGCCCACAGGGGCGAGCGGCACTCTCTACCCGTTAGCCACAACTCCAAAATGCTTAGCATGTGACAACGTCCCAACCAAGGTGTTGCAAGCGGGGAACTGAGAAGTCACGCATCAGCACACTACACACCCAGAAATGTTACACAAAAACAACCAAAACTCTGCAGTTCTGTTCCAAACACTTCAGTCCGCTCACAACACCTGGGAAATGTCCCGGCTTTTGACCCCAAAACTCTGGTCATCCTACCCCTCGGGAATGCGTCCAAACCTGCCCACTCATCCCATGCCGCAACCACCAACCCATCGAGACGCATCCGCAGCATCAGGCACATCCCCAGCACCAGCCCCACAAACCATCTCGGAGTGACCAAGCATGACCTCAACGTGAAAGCACATATCAGAGTCATCACTCCCAAACTCGACGCTCCACCATGCGCTGCCCACTGTATGCGCTGTGCATCCCCAGCAAACCAATCTTGTCCGGAGAGGCCCCGCACATCAATCCTTTGTCTCAACCTGATCTGCGGCAATTATGCATCTTATGGTTGACCCCGCGGCCCGACCGGAAGTGAGGCCCCCCCACTGCGTGATGCACGGCCGTCTCCTGGGGCCACACACAGCTGACTCCCGGCGCCAAACAGCCAAAAGGCTTCCCATTTTATCACTAGCCTGCGCTTCGAGCCTCCACTGTGCCGTCTGCAATCTCCATAATAGTGTGTCTGGCTTTCCGCGCCGCGACTGTCTCTCGTGCCCCAAAATTAACAAAACATGCCTCTACGCTCCGATCGAACAAGGGGCTGCCGACACGGGTGCAACTGCATTGTGTTCGTTCGGTCAACACTGTAATGACTATGCTTTCAGCACTCACCCTGCCAGTGGTCATACGCTTGTGTATGAATCCGACCGAACAGTATTTACGCAATGCCTCCCCAATTTAAATGTTGGAGCTGTGAATCCCATCGCATGCCGTCCGCAACCCTCGACAGTCTGTCTTCGTGCCGCCTAACCATCACACATGCAGATCGGGCCCCCCTACCAGAAAGCATGCCCGAAGGCACTCAGTGGCAACCGGCCCCACCATGAGGCAAATAAAAGGGGGCGGGGGGGGCCAGACTCACCGCATGTAATCACCGACGCCTGCCTCAGACACCACGCAATCTGAGCAGGACAAAACACATTGGCGAGACCGCAACGACGACCAAGTCAGGACGGCGAGGCTGGCGGCAAAGAGGCCGCTGGGAGGGTCAGAGGGGTATACATACCCTCCCTCCCCCCCTGGGCGTACCGGAAGTGACGCCCACACCCCCTGTACAGCGGGCTCCAGGCGGAAGCCCTCTGCTGCTAGAGCGAGGGGTAGGCTTGTGCCGCAATGGCACTAAAGGGCCACCCTTTTAGGGGGGCCCCCTTTGGGGGCGGCGGGCAGCCACAATCTTATTGCCCGAATTCGTGCTAAATTTCCACGATCAGCCACAAACTCCGCACAGTCTCACTAAATCATTTACCACCACAACAACGATTCCGCGCCTAAAGAAAGCTCGTAACATTGTTACGAGAGGAGTTTGAAAGAACCCCAGGAAAAAAGAGCAAATCACAGCATTCAAGTTGGTGCAGAAAAATTACAAGCAAGCAGGCCACACAGAGAAGCTGAGTCACCGAAACCACTTCTAGGGGATTCTCTTATGCGAGAGTAAGAAAGATAACCCTAGGAACCTCTGGGCTCGGGTGAACAGGCAAGTAATGGATCCGGCAGGACTGGCTGTGCGAACGTCACTGAATCAGAATGGTCATTGTTCCTCTCCAGGCACTTTTTGTTGATTGGAGACTCAGACTGTCATTCAGATCGCCCCTCCCCCCCCGCAGCTCAAAACAACTGCCATCTTAGCCACGCACCAATACCAAGATTACCTGTTTTTTCCCTTAGAGGATTTACCATCTCTGTTAAGTCGGCTGCAACAGGTTATGTTGAAGGCAAGGATGGACGGGCCCCTGGGCCTAACGGCCTCCCCAGGCCCTCTTCAAGCAGAACATCCCTTTCTATGCAGGCAAGCTCTCGTCGCTTTTTGATTACTGCCTTAGGAGCTCGACAATACCGGAGTCATGGCATGGGGTCATTGTACATCCCATCCACAAAGGTGGCTCCAGATCAGACCTGAGCAATCCTGGATAATAAAGCGAAATTTTATGCCAGTCTACTCCTGAAGGACCTGCAGCAGTGGGTGGACACGAGGGGCCTTATCCTAAAGAACCAAATGGGGTTCACAGCAAAATCTGGTACTCTATCCAATTTGCTAGCCGCGTCAGTTTTTTTGAGTAAAGCAATTTCCTCGCACTCCCTGCTGCATTGCTGTTTTGTAGATTTCAAGGCAGCGTTTGACCGTATGCCAAGGGGGGCACTCTGGGACAAACTAAAGAAATGGGGTATACCCCCAAAGCTTCTGGAGCCTATTTTCCAGCTGCACTCCAAACCCTAGATCTGCATCAAACTAGGTGACAGTGCCTGCGTGTCTAATAAAATCCCCACAAATTGGGGTGTAAAGCAGGAGTGCGTGTTACCCCCCCTCCTTTTCAATCTGTTCATCTCCAATCTGTCTAAATCCCTCGACTGCATCAACAGTCATTCCCCCCACCAAAGATCGGTGGGGCACAGATAAATAACCTGCTATAGGCCAATGACAGCCCTGTTCAGCTACACAAGAGTAGGGTTGCAGGGCTTGTTAAACCTGCTGCATCCCTACACTGTTACTAACAGCGTAGAGTCAACTTGAAGAAAACTAAAGTTGTAACGCTCTGAAGGAACT
This sequence comes from Calotriton arnoldi, assembly GCA_963921515.1. Lineage (NCBI taxonomy): Eukaryota > Metazoa > Chordata > Amphibia > Caudata > Salamandridae > Calotriton > Calotriton arnoldi. The sequence continues at coordinate 1,494,495 of CAWUFW010004011.1, read as the reverse complement.
CCTACCAGGGGGTGGCAGGCTCTACAACAGCACAAGATCAGGAAGGACCAATCATATAAATATCTGGGGGGTTTTATTGATGCAAAAGACTCCTATGCTCGGCAACAGAAGGAAGTTGAAGCAAAGGCTCTGGCCTTTCAGGGGACTGTCCAAACTATCCAACTCGATGCTGGGCCCACGCCTCTCCCACCTTTTGGAACTTATGAGGGCTAAAATCACTCCATCATTGTCCTACTGTAGTGAAATATTACTGGGTAAAGATTGTAACCTGTTGAACAAACTTGCTACCAGGATATATAAATGCGTCCTTCATTTGCTGAGATCTTTCTCCGCTGCCCATATTACGCTGGAACTGGGTCTTCTTGGTTAGTGGGCAGTCAGAGCTGGTGCCTACCTTAATTTGTGCAATTAACTCTGGGCAGCTAGGGGTGGCTGACAGAGGCGCTACTATGGGTTGAGATCAACACCGGTGGACCAAGGCAATCTCACCATCAGTTCCTTGAGTACTGCCTAAGCACCCTGGATATGAGAGATCTCTTGGCCACCAAGCTGAGTCAGTCCACCTTTAAGCAAGGTATTAAAAAATGTGTATGCGTCTGGTCATACCAGTCTGACAGGGCCATTTTAGCCAAGTGTAAGCATGCCTGGGCAGTCATCAATACCTACCAGCCCTTGTCCCCCTCAGCCCACCTGTCTTGCACCTACTCCAAACTCCAGAAGGCAAGATTTATGGCTGTTAGGCTTGGGGTATGGGCGTTTTTGAGACAGCTTGCCAGTTGGCATCAGCCCTTGGAAGGAACAACCTGAAGGGGCTGCGGCCTGTATGAGGAATCCCTCGAACACATTGTCTGCCTTTGCCCGGCCCTTTTGGGCGAGCACAAAATCAGATTGAGGTGAGAGTGAACAATCTGGGTGTTTGTTCTTGTCGGCAGGCCATTATTGCCTCTCTTAACCCAGACAACACTACTCTAAACATTTTTCTGACCAAATTTGTCATGTTAGCCATTAACAGGTTTAGCCACTCAGGGGTCTCGCTGGGGGACCCGCCCCCTCACCCTTCCGCTCTCCAAGAAGCTTTCTCGGCATGAAGAGTCATTCGAATGGAGTTTTGTGTGTTTACTAACATGAGTTTATGCCTATTTTGTCATTGAATGCTGCGAGATTGCATCTCTCATCCGACGAACTGCTGCTATTATCCGGACTTTGTGTGTTCATGAACTTGACAGTAGTGGCTGGCAAGTCCCGAGGGTGGAGGAGCGGGCGGCACAAAAAAAAAAAATACATCAAATTAAATAAAACACACTTACCTTCCAGCAAAGAGCGCGACGTCCTCAATCTTCTTCTCTCCGCGAGGCAGGCACCCAGGCCAATCCTGGCCTGCTCTCATGCTGTTACCCAGCATGAGACCACACCCTGATTGGAGGGCGCGACCTGTCTCGGCGCTCCACAGCGCACTGGAGACCTGCACATACTCACCCAGCTGTCTTTTGAGAGGTTTGAAGTGCGCATGTCCGGCTGGCCGTCGCCAGATCGCCGTCCAAAGAGACATGCACACTTCAAACAAGTGCAAAGGCAGCCCACCCTCCTCTCTGCTGCTACTGCCGTTCAGCAGGCCCTGCCCCATCCTGACAGTCCATTCGGGACGGGGTGGAGAAAAATAAAGAATGGCAATTCTCTGGGGGCATTTCAGTGGGGCGATGTTCCTCCGCTATAACGGAGGAGCCGTCCCTGGAACTTGAGCTTATGATTCCTTTGTCATTGAATACTGCGAGATTGCATCTCTCATCCGATTAGCTGCTGCTATCATCTGGACTTTGCACTAGCACTTTGTCGTGAAATTCAGACACTCCCCTGCCCTCGTTATCTTTTAATCCGATGTTTGTTTTTACCTGCCTGAAAAATATTAACATTACCCTGGCTGTTTCCAATTTCAGGGTCGTTTTGCTACTGTGGTTGATCAACCAAGTATATTTGTGACACTTTGCTGCTATTACCCGGTTCCCGCATTAGCACTTTGTAGTGAATCTATATTCTTTTTTTACTGTTTTACTCACTGTTTTAATCAGATGCGGTTTTAAATGCCTGTAAAGTATTCAAATTTGCCCAGGTTGTCTTATTTCAGGTGTTAATTGGATGTTTTTAACGTTTCCTTCTCCAAGCTGGTGTACCTATCTTTGCACAAAGGACCTCTTGCCGCGAAGCAAAACTTTGCATTCCCATTGGTTATGTCGTTTTTAATTTGTATTTTTATCAAAATTGTAATGATTTGTAATAAACCAGACAGTAAAGGTAATTATAAGGAAATAAAAGAAGTGCATACATTAAAAGGCCTCATCCACGCGTGTTCCGACATCGCAAGCGTAACCACGCTTGCCTTAACCACTCACATGTCTTAACCAACCCATATGCGTGGTTAAGGCATCTGCGTGGTCTAGTTGCTGGCTGCAGCTCGGCGGAAGAGCAGGAAGAGGAAAGATCGGGACGAGGCGGTGAGGTTAGTTGGATTTGGGGGATGTGGGGGTAGTTTGTAGATGTGTAGTTTTCAGGGCTTGGAGGGGGTCGGGAGTTTTAGGGCTCAGGCAGGGGAAGGGGTGGGGGTAGGTTGTTTAGGTTGGGGGTAGTTTTGGGGGTCGGGTAGTTTTCAGGGCTGAGGGGGTCGGGAGTTTTAGGGCTCAGGGTAGGGGATGGGGTGGGGGTAGTTTGTTTGGGTTGGGGGTAGTTTTGGAGATTGGGGGTCGGGACAGATTCAGGGCTGGGGGGCGGGAAGTTTAGGGCTCAGGGAAGGGGGCAGGAAAGGGGCTGTTTACAGGCTAAGGGGGCAGTTGGGCTAGGGCAGGGGGTAGGTGGGGGTAGATTTTGGGGATAGATTTTAGGGGTGGGGGTTGGTTTTAGAGGAGCTAAGGGAGGGGGCTGGGGTCGGAGTAGTTTTTAGGGGGCTGAGTTTTAGGGCTATGAGCAGGGGACAGGAAAGGGGCAGTTTTCAGGTTGAGTGGGCAGTTGGGCTGGGGCAGGGGGAAAGTGGGGGTAGGTTTTATGGGATGGGGCCTGGATTTAGTGCTCAGGGAGGGGGGGCAGTGGTCGGAGTAGTTTTTAGGGGCTGGGAGGTCGAGCATTAAGGTTCAGGATAGGTGGTCAGGGACGTTAATAGGGCTGGAGCGGGTAGAATAGACCGCAGGAGGGCCGAATTTTAGGGTTTAGGGCAGAGGGGCAGTAGTGTGATCTTTATCACACATGTCCCTTTACCAATCATGAAATTGCATGGTAAAGCCATGTGTGGTAAAGGCATGCGTGGTAAAGACGCGGTCGTGGTTAAGACTGCGTGGTTCAGGCATGCGTTGTTGAGGCGTGCGTTGTTCCATCACACAACCAATTAAAAGGTTGACGTTGAGGCTTATTTTATTTTATAAATGTCTTGTATGAGAACAGACAGGAATTCTACTGTTGAACAATTAAGATCACTACATAACCAAGAACACAAATCAAATCTTATACATATAAAATTAAAATTTGAAAAAAGACCTCATTAAGATTGGCCTTTGGGAACCTTTGTCGCCAGAGGAAGCACAATATGTACTTTACTAATGTCATTATCTCTCTCTCTCAAGTTCATTCCAGCTTCTCTTAATTGCCCCTTCTTTTTCCTCACTGTCCCATTGTCATTTTTCTGTCATTAACATTTTCCTTCCGCCCCTGCAGGATATGGGGCACGATTGTCATGTTTTTAAATATTTCAACACTACAACTTCAGAATTGCTTGATTAACCTTCTTGCTTTTGCCACAAGTCTTTTAGCAAACTTAGGGGCTCATTACGATGGCGGGCGGAAGCACAACCGCCGTGCTGGCGGATGCAAAAACCACCAGTTACCGCCGGCACGCAGCAGTCCACACGCCCGCCCAATTACGATGCGAAAAGCAGGCCAAACACCGCCGGCAAGCCAGCAACACCGTCCGCCATCAAAGTGCGCCCGTACACGTAGCGGCGCAGCCCAACTGACACACACCGTCCGACGAAACACGTCCCGCCCGGCGTATAAATTACGATGCCGCAAACAAACGGCTCCCACGGCTAAGAGACACCGCACGTGAAAGAGAGGCGGTAACACGGACGCAGAGCACGGAAAACGAAGAAGCGGCATCCCGAGCATGAATCCAGCACTGCAGGCCTTCCCCATGCTTCTGCTGATGCACCACCAAGGACGCAACGCACCGCGGAGACGCAGGTAGGCACACACACAACAAGTGCACGCAAACAGCGCACACAGTGCAAGGGCGGAAAAGCGGACAACCCACCACCAGCGCGTGTACACTACACATCCACCATCGCATCCACATATGACACACAGGCCAAATCCTAACATCGCGGAACACATGTGTACACACCACCTGGGACTAGGAACCAACCACCCCGTCACGGCCACAAAGCGCCGATGACGCCGCCACACATGCGCACAACGCAGAGGCCAACCGCAGCGCCATGCATGCGTCGCACACAGACACAGGGACACAACCAAGCAGCACACACATCAGCCCCACCCCGAACGCACATGACACGTGACAGGCCGGCCACAGACATGTCCCCAACGCCCAATTCACGGACAACACCCAACGCCACACAACCGACGCACACATGTCAGTGAAGACACGCAACAGCAGGACACACCCCAGTGTAACAAACATGGCATAGCACACAGCGGCGGCAACACCAACTAGGAGAAGCAGGGCCCCTTCGGGAAGAGGAACGCCAGTACCACACTCAAAAACCCATACCACCCTGCACATATGAACAAGACATATAAAACGGAACACCAAAGAGCACGGGGACCGACAACAGGTGGCCCAAGAATTACATCCACACAGAAGGCCCAACGCAGAGCGGAAATGCAGCCTGCCGCCCACACAAGGGAGAGCAGACAGCACTGAATGACCTTCCATTCCAACACCGAAACCACAGCCCTACGACAGAAGCCGGTGAATACAGCCATTGTCCAAGAATAGACCAACACAGGCATGCCGAGGAGACCGACCACAGGGCAGATAGCGCATATCACAGAAGCACACAACGGACGGGGAAGAAACAAGAAAACACTCCCCCATGTCGGCCACATGCAAGTTAATTGGAAGGAGTCACACAGCACCGACCTTGAACTGTCTGAGAAGCATGTGGGAAGAGGGCCCGTGTCCTCCAAACAAGCCAACAGAACACAAGTCCTGTCTCCCCACGACTACACAGAGCTCACAGCAACCCCGGAGCGTGCACATTGCAGACTGCACACACAGCCGGAGCACGCCACCTCTACGAACCGCTGCGAAATGGCAACCGCAACACACCTACCCAACTACGCCGAAGAGCTCAAGCTGTACAAAACCAACCTGTTCCATACATTGGGATGCGATCTCCTGTCCCTGCTGAACGTAAGTTACCGACTGACTTACCGCATCACATTGTTCAGCTGCGTCATGCCCGTCTTCTACTGTCGGAGGTGTCCCTACCAGCATCCCGTCGAGATATGCCTCTCCAACCCGGCATGTCTGAAGGCGGACCTGCTACCACTACTCCTCCCTCTGGACGCACACGACAGGGCCTGCTCTGCCTATGGGGGCATGGCGTATGTGGCCAACATCGCACCCGCACTGAAATGGGACCACTGTGCCTCCACACGACGGATCATCGAGAACAGCTACATCGAATGTCACCCAGCATGCCCCATCATGCTCCTCCAAGGGACAACTTACGAACAACACCTTGACAGCCACCATCCGCTACATTGGCTGGCAAACATGTACACCACCAATGACATGGAAGCCCTGCTGGACGGCATCGCATACCTGACAACCTGTAAATACGTCGGACCACAACGCAGGTTCCCCGAGTGACCTTTGATGTCCAACCCCGCACCCATGCTTAGCTTCCGCACGGACTGGCCAGTCACCACCACAACAGCCATGCCAAACGACCGGCAACTGTAACCACACCATCAACGACATCGCCATGACATCGGATATGACCGGGACATGCACACTGTTCCCCATCACATCCAGGAACACCGCATGCATCGTGGGAGGCAGTGGCATGGGCTCTGTGCATCGCACCCACATGGACGGAACTGCACGTACAACCAGGACACGACATGGATCCAGCGCACATGGACACACACACCGCTCAGTGGACATGAATAGGTCGCCTGGAGTCTGTGGGTGCTGCACCCTCCCACCCCCGCCCCGGGAATCCCATACCAGGACCTTTGCATGGACGACAAGTGCATACAACAACAACACGACCCCAGTGACTGTGACATGTCCAGTAACCACCACAGTGCAACAACAAGTGGCACGCCGCTGCATGCACGCAAGCACATGCCCTGATGTCATCTCACATGCACGCGTGCATGAGGAACAACCGCAGCAAACCTGTCACATGGAACTGAGATGGACTGTGCCCATGATGCCGAGCGGTCTGGTAGGCTACATGTATACCGTCTGTGTCAAAGTCCGCAGCTCCGCAGCTATACGTAAATGTACATTAGCACAGCCTTGGCCAAGCAGATGTCACTCTGAAGCCCACATCCCACATGCAACAGCCAATCACATGTAACCCCACACCCTATCCCATTTGCAATCATGCTCAGTATATCCCCAACATGTATTCCGCTGCCAGTAGTGTCCACTATACTGCATCACAGAGGACAGAAGACTCAATATAATGTTTGAAACCAGAACTGTCTCCGCTGACTCATTTCACAAGTACGAATGAGAGAGGATGAGAGTATGTGAAGTACACGGCAGTCGTGAGATGACCATGTAGTCCACTGGTATTGGATGTCAACGCAAATGAGTAGCACTACTGTGGAAGACACACATGTGTCATGTGAAGTCGTATGGACGCAGTGCTCAGGTGGGTGGGTGCGACGGGTAGATGCGCACATGCCAAGTTGGAGCACGCCGTGTTGGGAGGGGTCATGAACAGTACACCACCGCTTCCCTGGGCATTGTGAGAGGACACCTGTCGGGGGAGTGAACACGTGTGTGCACAGCAGCCGGGCACACGTACAAAGCGGTACCAGGCGCACCTCAGCCCACCCTCTGTGGACAAGCTGGATCCTGTTGTGCGCCCACCATGCCCCTTGACAAGGCACACACAGCCCCAGTCGACCAGGTGTAACCCCAACATAGTCAATCCGCACTGGCGATACAGGGCACGGGATGGCAGTGGAGCATGGTGTGTGAGAGGTCTCCTCGCGCTCCTCCTGGTCATATCACGCAGGCAATAGAACCTCAACGTCTAGCATGGCACAAGTCACATGGAAGTGTAGGGGGACGCACCACAGCACGAGCAGCACTGACGTCACGGGAGGTGGCTCGCACCATCCCATCCATTGCCCATCATACCAACCACGCCACATGCCATTGCGACTAAGTGCAGGCGCGTGCGCCACCACCCCCGAGCCCTCCCCAGAGAGGCCAAAGAGTGAATGTGTGGGCCATCAGCCACAGACGGACGCGGCCTGGCCGCAAGGGCAGCCACAGCCACTGGGTGTCGCAGGTGGCGGATCCGGAAGGCGAAGACTGTGATGCATAGTCCATGCAGGCCGGGTCTCCATTTGGGGCACCACGCAGGTGGACGGCGTCCCTCCACACATCATACCCTGAGACAGCCCACTCGTGCAACTGGACCCACACATACACTCCTTGCCCTCTCTGGTGCGAGCTTGGGGCTGCCTGTGCAAGCGCTAGCCTCGCAGGTGAGCATGCATATTGGGGGGCGAGGGGAGGACATGAGGGCTGGGGCGAAGATGACCGTATCACTGTCAGTTAGTACAAGGGATGACCCAGATGTGGAAAGGAAGCGACGTGTCCCGTGTGTACTGCAACTAGTCGCCAATTCAACTACCCCCCATGTCCGGAATGTAAGCCCGCACCTAGGCCCGCCCATCCGCCACATCGAACATACCACCAGCACGACAACCTTCCCATTCGAAACACTGACTGGGGGTGGCGACCAGTGAACAATCATGTGTTGCCTACCCACGCGTACATGTGGGCCCTCCATGATCCATGTCACCTGCGGCAAAGACATGACATGCGCAATGAGGGAAGTGAGGAGTGCTGTCCGCCCCACGCGCAGAAGGTGCATCAGCTCCACAGACCCAGCAGCGAGTCCAGCAGGGGTCACATGTGCAGGGGCAGCTGTGCCTGGAGTGAAGGCACATGCATATAGACAGCACATCGACCAATGTGTAGTCTGCCCACATCCACAGTCCATCATCATGCGGACATAGGAATTGAACACAGGGCAACACATCTTAGTAGGTGCACCCACCGTGACCAACAATGCGCAATCATCGACGTACCCGCCCTGTGCATGGCCCCCCACCCAACGGAGGCACATCCAGTGCCACCATCCCACACACACAAGCCTACCACGGAACATGCTGTGTCCAATGGTCAGTACAGAGTCAGCGCCCATCTGGTGGATCCTGAACAGGAGACACATGCACACACATGCCAGCTCCCACCATGTACGTCTGCCACCTGGCACGTGCAATGTAACCTCTCACCTGTGACGTGTGACTGCAAGCACACAGCCGTCTTGGCATGGGGCTGTCAATGTGGACACCTGTCAATGTTTCGGGAGCTGTGATCCGTACAGTGCTGTACATAGGGTGCAGTGCTGACACCTACTACTGTCTCATTTCCCCTCGTGCCACAGGTCCCACTTGTATTGGCCGCTCAGCCCGTGCCCACATCGTCGTCGTGCCGTGTGCCATACTCATCCAGCCTCGGAAGCAGTTCCATGCTCAGCAGACACTCATGTCGCCGTGGCGTTGCCGCTTGACGAATATGCAGTCAGTCCCCATCAGCACGCCCCGCAAGTCATTGGGGCCTAGATCCCCATGTGCATGACCATGGCAGTGGTATGTCTCACTTGCCATTGCCATTGTTGGGAGATCTGTGTAAGTGTATTGTGGCCGTGCCGTCCCAGCTTGACAGCTGGGCTGTGGCACATGTGCTTGCTCAGTCATGTCAGTGATGTGAATGCGCAATTGCTATGTGTTGTGTTGCTTTGACATGTGTCCTCTGCCATTTTCCCCAGGCGGAGACCGAACATTGACCGCCCATACCAACTGCTGGCGGACATGGACGATACAGAGGTTATCAGGAAGTTTCGGCTGGACAGGCCAACCCTGCATCGACTGTGTGCCATGTTAGAGCCCCATCTCCGTCCCCGCAGGGTGTATCCGACTGCTGTCACCCCCACGGCTAAGGTGATGGCCGCCATGCATTTCTTCGCCACTGGGTCATTCCAGCACACAGTGGGCAGTGGAGGTGGGATGTCCCAGCCCATGTTCAGCAAGGTGCTGAGGGATGTACTGGCAGCCATGATGCTTTACCGGAACAGGTACATCCGCTTCCCCAGGGCTCGTGAATTGGCGGCAGTGAAGGGTGCATTCTATGCCCTTGGCAGAATCCCACACGTCGTGGGAGCCATTGACTGCACACATGTCGGCCTTGTTCCACCACAGGCCACTGAGCACCTGTACCGCAACAGGAAGCACACGCACTCCCTGAATGTGCAAGTGGTGTGCCGTGCGGACATGGTGATCACCCACGTGTGTGCAAAGTTTCCAGGCTCTGCCCATGACGCACACATAATGCGCAACAGCATCTTGCCACGACTGATGGCCAATCTGCAACAGGATCGTGGCTGTATTGTCGGTGAGTATGTGGAGTGGTGTAGCGTGCTTGTTGTGCGATGCTGTCCCCTGTCCAGTTGGAATAGCAACGGTTCTCTGTGTCCCTCACACCCAGGTGACTCTGCGTATCCGAATGGGGCATGGCTGCTCAGTCCATTGAGGAATCCTCGCACCCCAGCAGACGATCGATACAATGAGGCACATGGGAGGACCAGACGTGTGGTCGAGCGTACCTTTGGCCTCCTCAAGTCCAGGTTCAGGTGCCTGGACCGCACCGAGGGTGCACTGGCGTACTCCCCACAGAAGGTGTGCCAGATAGTGGTGGCGTGCTGCATGCTGCACAATCTGGCCATTCGGAAGCAGATCCCCCTCATTGTGGATGACGGAGATCAACCAGGGCCCCAGCCCGCAGACCAGGACAGCTCGAGTGAGGAGGACAGCGGAGAAGAGGAAGCTGGTAATGTGCGGCAGCAGCTCATCGCCCGCTACTTCACTTGACGGTGAGTGTCCATGTACGACGGCTGATGTGGCTGTATCTGTGCAGGTGTGTGTGTGCTGTGTCAGGATGGCCGTTTGTTCACTACGTGCTGTGTGTCAACGCTCCATGGCCAGGGTAGTATGCCACTGTCGGTGACTGTGGCATTGTGCCCTATTGCTCTGTGCGATGTGTGTACATTGCTTGTACTTGTTGGCATGTACTGTGTGATGGGTGTGTGACACACTCATTGAATGTGCTCCTGTTCTGTCTCCCACCCCTAGGTCCCTACAGGCCGTCCGGATTCCATTGCCATGCCACGCATCAGGTGCCTTTCCGCCCAAGGTGGCCGTTGTATTCCGTACAAATAAAACACAGGGCACAAACAGCAGTTAGTGAAAAAGGTGCATTTATTACAAACTGTGACATGTGATTGTGCGTAAGGTGATGACAAAAGTGGTGCGTGCAGTGTCAATGAGCTGTCGGTCATGGCTGCGTGAAGCTCAGGGTGTACCCACTGGTTCTATGTCCATGGTCCAACACACACATGCCATCCAGCTGGCTGTGTGGAGTGGGATCGTAGAGCAAGTCAATGCAGTGGCTGGTCAAGGCAGGCTGGCGGAAGGCTGGCTGGCTGCCTCACTTGCGACTGGTGCGTGCGAAGTCCTCCCGGGAGACCTGTTTCCTCTTCGGACGGCCCCTTCCACGTTTGGGAGGGGGTGTGTGGTGGCGACCTGCTGGTGGTGGGTGAGGTGTGCTCACTGGCTGTGGTCGCAGGGGATGTGGACACTGCTGGCCGAGCCTGCGCCCTAGCAGGTGGTGGCGGAGGTGGTGTTGCTGGCCTTGCCTGTGACCCCACCGCCACCACCAGCTGGCCAATGAGGTCCACGAGTTGACCTATACGGGCGTCCATGGACCTCAGCACCCCCAGCACCTCCCGCGTGTCTGAAGCAGACCTGACCCATTGTTCTTGGGCCTCCTCATAGGCCCCAAGGACTCTGGCCATTTGAGGCAGGGCATGGCTCCCAGGGGAGGCTGGCGTTTCCCTGACCCTGCTCCTCCTACCAGTCCTGCTGCCACCGGCCTGCCCACTAGCCACATTGCATACCGCGGTCCTCGCTGTGGCTCCCAGGGTGGATCCAGTCGGCCGGGCCACCACCTGCGCTGGGGCTGGTGCCAGCGAAGACGTGGTGGTGGTGGTGGCGGTGGTGGTCGGTGCGGCGATGGTGGCGGTTGCGGCAGTGGTAGTGGCCGCAATGACCGTGGGTGTGGCCGCATTGACCGTGGGTGTGGCCGCATTGACCGTTGGTGTGGCCGCAATGTCCGTGGGTGTGGCCGCAACGACAGTGGCAGCAGGGGGCTGGGAATGTTCAGCAGCCCTGGATGATGGGTTGGTGGGTAGGAGGGGTCCTGGGGAGCGGCTGGGCCCTGCCACGCCAGATGGGCCAGCTTGGTGGTCCGTGTCCGAAGAGGTGGACAGATCCTCCAGATCCGTGTGTCCTCGTTGGGGGCTTGTAGGCTGGCTGTGCTGGCTGCTGTCTCCATCCCCAGCGTCCAGCAGTTCGTCACCTGTGGAGAGAATGAGATTTGTTATTGTGTTGCACCTGGCGAAGTATGTATTAGTCGTCTGACATTGGCAGTTCGTGCAATCTCGTACATGGGTTTCCCGGAGGCGAGTGTGTGGCTGTGGCATCTGTAGTTGTGTGTGCTAGGCAATGGGACTGTGTGCTGTGCACATGTGGCATGGGACGGATTGGCCATGCCGATGGGTGTGTTGCTTTGCCCCTACTCATTGTGACTCTGGTGTATGCGGGCTCCTGGCCCATCCTGGGTCTGGTTTTTACTTTGCTTTTGGAGTTCATATGGAACGCTTAGGAACGCATATGGCAACATGGGGGCCATGCCCCAGATTCGCATTTGGGAGGGGATATGCTTTTGGGGTACATGCTGTGTGCCATGGGTGCCGAACGTGACATGTGTTGTGGCAGCATGACTGTGCATGGTCTGAGGTGTGTGCATGCCTGACATGCCCTGCATATTTGCTGTCTGTTGTGGTTACTGGACATGGCATTGGACGCATCGTTATGAGTGAGTGATAGTTGTGTGCCAGCCAACGTATTGCAGTTGTCCCATCTCCTTGGTGTGCGTGCTGCCCTGTGCCATGTGCATCACTGCAGTGCTCGGGGGTGTGTGGCGCATGTTGTGTGTTGTTGCTCACAGTGTGTCGTGCGCTTCATTGACTTCTGGCACATGGTTGGTCATGGGCATGTGTCTTAGCGTGACTGCTGTATGTGTGGCAGCTGTGCGGATGACATGCCTTTCATGAGACTGGGGCTGACGGATGGGATGGATGGTATGTTGTATGTGCATGGTGTGTCTGTGTGTTTGATGGGTTCAGTGGTGTTCGTGTGCATTTCTGTTGTTCCGCTCTGTTGCGTCTAGTGTTGTTTGTCTTACATAGGCGTAGTTGTGGGGTGTGGGGTTGACAGGCAGTGGGGGCTACATGGACAGGTCTTCAATGGTGTTTCGGTTGTGTGTGATGGGTTGCACAGTGGCTGCCGTGTGGTACTATGTTCAGTGTGGCTTGTGCATGCAGACGTGGCTCCTTGGGTGTTGCTGTGTTTGTGATGGGTCATGTGGGGTGTGACTCTGTGTTTCATATCCGTGTGCACATTGTTCACTTGTTCGTGACGGTGGGCGGTGCTGCGTGTTCGTCTGCTACGTGACATGTCCCATGTGTTGGTCGTGTTCCGGTCCTCATGCCTCCAGTAATCCAGCCCTGTCCAGTTTCCCACCTGCAAGTTGTTCGTGCGTGCACTGTACTGGATGCCACATGGCTCTAAGCGGGGGGTGCTCCATGTTGCAGGTCTGTGGGGGTGGGGGGGTGTTGTGGGTCGTAGTGGTGGCTGGAAACCCACTGATGCCGATTGCTGTGGACTGTGATGTCTACCTTTCGGCTGTCGTTGTGCACTGCGGTGGCTGACACGTGGCTGTGGGGTGTGGGGGATGCTCCTCCTTGCTGTACTGTGGGACTAGGGGCCTGGTGTGTTTTGTACTTGGGCTGTCCACCCTCCCACCCACTGCACTTTGTGTTCCTGCCACTTACCTGTTACTTGTCGGTTAGTGCAGCTATGGCGGACACATGGGTGTGGTGGGTGCTCGTTGTGGCGCTTCTGGCATATTTGGGGACCTGTTGGTGGTTACGTGGCTGGCTGAGTGTGCACATGTCCCCACGCATCTTACAGTTGTTCTGTTTGGGCTGTGTGTGGTGGTGTCTGTTGTATGTGTGTGTGATGTGTTGTGTATTGTGTGCTGGACATGGGGGTGTTTGTCCCTGGGAGCTGTGGCATGGTGGTAGTGCATGTGAGTACATAGCGGTGTGCTGGTATACATTAGTTTGTACTTACCAGCCTCCACTCCCCTGCTAATCCGGCGAGGATCTCCGGATGTATTACGACTCGCACCTTCTCCTCCCACGCTTTGAAGGTCTTAAAGAGCGCGGGATTCCCTCCGCCAGTGACGGCAGCCAGCTCTCTGTTTTTGCCCTCCTTCTTCTTGACCAGGCTCTTGACGTCATTCCAACGTTTGTTGATCTCGACTCTGTTCCTGGGCAGGGTCCCGACTGCATTGACCTGGTCTACGATCCGGTTCCACATTCTGTTTCTGGTGGCTAGTGGTGTGTGCTGGACCATGTTCCCATAGATTTGTGGGTACACCTTGATGATCTCGTCGACCATGACCGTCAGCTCCATGGGCGTGAACTTGGGCATTCTTTGTGGTGCCATGATGTTTGTGGTGCTGGTGCGGTGTGTGTTGTGTAATGTGCAGGGGTTTGTGGTGCCGGTGTTTGGTGGTGGTGGTGGTGGTGGTTGTGATGTGTGCGTTTCTGTGGTGTGCTGTTGTCCTTGCTGTGTCACTGTGTCCTCTCCTCTCCTCTCTGGTTTACAATGTTGCAAGGGGTTGTGGTCTGTGGGAGTGCTGCTTTTGTACTTACCTATGTGGGTGTGTCCTCATGGTCTGTTGTTTTCAGGTGTGTTGTGTCTGGTGTTCTGGCCTTTGTATTTTTTGTTTGTCCAGGGGGGGTGTTTTCGGGATGTGTAGTGTGCTTGTGTATTTGTGCGTGCCTTGCTGTGTGGAGTTATTGGCCATGTTGTGTGCTATTGGTTTTGTGAGCGGATTGTTTCTGTGCAGGGACGTGGGCGCCATGGTTTCTGCCGTGTCGATTGGCATCGGCGTTGTTTGCGCTGGCGGGCGGTATATTTGTGGTTTTCCCGCGCTCATGGCGGTGCGATCGTAATTTCACGTGCGGTGTGTCGGCCGTGAGGGCGGGCGGTTTTGTGTTGTCGGGCGTGTTTCCGTCCGTGGCGGGCGGTTTGACTCCGACTCGGACGATGGCGGGCGGTATTTTGTGCGATTTTTCCGCCGATGGCGGTTTTTGGTTTGTGTTATCGTAATGGCGTGGTCGGTGTTCAGACGGTGTATGCGGGCGGTATTTTGCCGATTCCATGCCTGGCGGATTTATTTACGCCGGGTATCGTAATGGGCCCCTTAGCTTTTAAATGCACCGATTTTCCCTCTATTTTTAAAAAATGTCCACTCTGAAAAGTCACCAGCCACCACTGTCTCACAGCCATATTCAGCAATAGGAAGAGAACTGGAGCTCTGATAGAAGTCGCCCTGTTGTCCTTACAAGGGATGAATCAGTAATTACAGCACATTAGAGGCAACTATAACCGCATAGAACAACCTTAGCTTAAAAGGCGTGGTTTCAGCTGCTGATGCATTGAAACTGAATTTGAACGTGAAGAGGGCATTTGTAAATGTCACTTTATTCAAATATCAGCTAAAATGACACAAAACAGCATACCACAGGCAGACCAAGCACTTGATAACGTACACAAAACCCACAACGTCTCCTGGTGAGCCACTAATGCCCACATACCACATACATTTCTGCCTACCCTACTCCCTAAGAAAAGATAAGATAACATAACATAAAATAACATGACATAACCACCCACGGCTCACTAACATGACAGCACACCAACATAAGTTGACATGAGCCCACAGAATAACGTTGTCCTTCGCAGGTTACTCTCACGGGTGAGGCTGGTTTGAGGGAAGCGCACTGCTGCCGGCGCACACAGTACAACTGAGGTAGCCAATACAAGCCTTCAGCTCACGACTGGGGGTCCTGCGCCCCCACATCCCTTTTATTTGGTCGTGTGTGCAGTGTGAGCACCATGCTGACCTAATAATGCCAGATGTCAAAGTGAGTGCAAGCATAACATCCCATCAAAGTTGCAAAGGAAAATAGAACATCTGGTGTCCATGATATACAGCAGGGGAGGAAGATGAGGACGAACCTTTAACCCCAGCATTTATGCCAATTCTGTCCCTCTTTTCACTCACCAATAAATTGCAGACGTTGCTGGGATTGTAAGGCCACAGCATCATTACAACACCCCTCAACTTGGAGATCAAGTCAAGCCATAACTTCATCATCATAAATCACTTGTCTTTTTATCAATTATGGATCCTTCACCTTATAGTCCCTGTATAGCGGTGACTGCGGGCTTCTAGGCTCCACTTGCTTCCTCTTTGCTACTGTCTTATGGCAAGCCCTCGCTGTCTTTGGGCTTTAAGTGTCCTGCCTGCAGCACAGACAACCCAAATGTCCTCCCAGTCTCCCTCTAGTTGCCCTGCTGCTCAGCATCCCAAGGCCTGTGGGTGAGGGATGGCTGCGCTGTCCAGCTGCCCTTGCAGCCCTTGTCCGCTGTTCGTTGTGGACAGACCACTGTGCCTTCTTCCGCCCCCTGGCATCTTTGACACTCTCCCTCCCTTGTCTATTCCAGGAGTGGGTGGGTGAGATTTCCAATCCGGCAGCAGCGTTGATAGCTGGCGCTGGCATACGCCTGGCTTTATCCTGCTGCTGCCCGGCCCCAGTAGGGCAGCTTGAAAGGTGCCCTGGCATTTGGGTGACGCCTCACCGCACCCTTTGTCCTTGCCTTCTTTGGGGACCTCCTCCTGATTTTCACAGGATTGCACTCTCCCACCCCCTCTCTGCTGTTTGTTCCCCCCCGCGCTTGACGATGTGGGGAAAGGGGTACTTCGCCTTTCTGGCCTGCCAGGCCCTCAGTGGGGTTACCCCTCCAGGCCCCACAAGGTCCCTACCCTTCCTGAGGTCTTTTCCAGTCTCTCCGTGAAGTCCATAGAATTTAAGGGGTTGAGATGGTAGCAGATGGGGTTGAAAGTCATACCTTCCTTGTGTTCAGGTCCAACTGTACACATGAGATTGTGGAGGCTCTGGGGTCCTGGGCTTGTCACGAGCTATATCGAGGCTCCACCAGACTTCATTCATATCTCCAGGATGGAAGAACAGGTGCTTGATCACTCGAAACTTGTTTCTGGGGTGCCTGTCTTTGTATGAGTAGGGCGTTTGCTTTGTTTAGGGTCTATGGTTGAGGGCACACGGTGATGGCTTGTATGATCTTTGCGACAGTACCGTAATTCTTCACTATCTTGAGCAGGGATTTTGGTGGGGACATCCGTTAGGCAAGGGTGGGTATTGTGTCTCTTACTGTGTATCAATATCAGGCATCAGAGGGAGTGCAAAACGTAACACACAATAACGGGACAGCGCAAGACATCTACCCACACAAACTCCCCCCACTGACTATTACTGGGCAAACTGTTCATTTGGACTACCCTTAAATGGAGCCAGGATCACTGAGCTCCAGATCACAAGCAAGTGCACTCACATAGCCCCACTGTACTCACACCACATCAAAGGCCCACCAGCATCCAGCCAGACCCCGGGCCGAGTTAAACATCTAAGTCATGCAATAATGCATATTATCAACATAGCTCAATAATACAAGCCACGTTCTGAGAAATCCTACTCCACACAAAACCCCAGAGTTGTGAGGCTACACACTTTAAAGACAAGCCACAATACTGCACTGCCATACAATTTGCAGATTCGAGCTACAAAGATTCCAGTTGATATGCAATTTCTGAAACCAAGGCAAGCCTGCCATAACTTAATGCTGTTTTCACATTGAAAAACCACTCTTTTCTTTTCGTTTAAACTCCATTTTTTTCTTAAACATACTTTATTGGCATACAAGTACAGTCCCCCACAAAATGACCGACATTTGGAAGCTCGCCTTCTCAGAATATTAAGGCAATTTTTCAGCCCATCAGCTGCAATCTGGCACCCTCTTGTGGCCTTTTATGGTAGCATCATAAGGCAGCTGCCTACAGTGGCCTTAAAGTAGCATTCATCCGGAGAACACCGGAAAACCAGTGACGTCAACCATAGCAAACGACATGAAGCACGCAAAAAATGGTGCATTGTCACTGCACTTACTCAACATTAGATATATCACTGTGGGCTTCCATTGTTGGTTAGTTCATTATGCCCATGGTATAATAGTGCTGTAGATAGGAGGGAAAGAGGAGCAGCTGCCCCCCCCAACCCCCACCCACCACCCACCACCACCACAAAGGGAGCAGGGCATTCTCAGAGCTACCTTTACAAAAAACATGCTCTATGGTGTAAACTGCAGCTACAGACTGTGGCTACCAAATGGGCCCCTTGAAGAGATGCAAGTTGCAGGTTGTTCCTTCTGCAGCCTCCTTGAGCCAACATCAAATGGCTCTGGGTCTTGGCTCTGGCAGGCACTGGTGGAAACAGTGTGCAAGTTGTATTAACAGAAGCTTGCAGTTCATTTTCTTTGTCATCGTGTAATACCACGGACAGGTGATATTTCTTAAGTGACTGAGTCAGCTTTGACATAGAGACGCCAGTCGGCCCTGCCAGCACTTTCCTCACACGAGCGAATTCATGAAAATGTGCAGTGATGTGACAAGAAGAAGAAGCAACGCAGCCTGGGAGAGAGAAATCACTTCCACATCAAAGTGCATGTGTGACAGCAGAACTCAGAAGGCGTAGGAGGAGGGCTGCCGTGACTGGTGCCTGGCACCCTGTGCCACAGACGCGTGACACGCCTTCCTGAGCAAGCACTTGGCAGCATTGTCTGGCTGTATGGTGCACCTCCCCTTCCACTGCACCAATGCCTGACCACCAGCTCCCAATCATCCCTGGGTCAGCTGCTGTTAGGGTTCATTGTACATTGTAGATACCACTCTTCTGGCAGCAGCCTGAAGGCCCTCCCTCATCTCTGTTTCAACCCACACCACCTAGACACTAGAGAGCTGCACAGATGTGCAAAGTTCTTAATTTGCAGGTATAAAATAGAAATTGGTATAAATGTGAACTTATACTTGCAAAGTTACTGACACAGAAAATTAACCTAGCATTGAGAAATCTTACTTGTGACAAACCCTACTTCCATTGGAAGAGAGTGGGCTTTCCAGGGTGGGAATACCTTGGAAAGGAGGTACACTTCCACTAACGGCCCTCCACTTGCAATTTTGTGGGTAAGCTGGTATTTGAAGGATACTTATTTTTGAGTTTATTATATTAGTATTGTTCATTTCAGTTTTGTGGCTATTTCATGATGTGTGTGGGGGCATTTTATCACCTGTATTGATAAACCTTTTTAGCAGATTACCACTATTACTGTCAGAGGCCTGAGCATGTGTCACTCGTATAACCTAATCCTGCAAGCTCTCTGCAATTGAATGAATGAATGAAAATGATTTTATAAAGTGCGCAGTTGCTCCTAAAAGTGTCCTGGCACTAAATTGAATTGTAGCATTGCAGTATCAGCCTTTTTGGATGTTTCTCGGTCTAGTGTATTTGGATTACAATTATGAGATTTGTATCCCTTTAGATTTTTCCTACTTGCCCCTTCCAAGTAGATTCTCATTCATAGCTCTCATAATGGTAAGACTGAGAATCTACCTATGAGTGACAAGAGAAGAAATAAATTAATGAAATATGATCCATGCATCCTGGAAATGGATGGGCCACATGACGGCGTAACCAGAATTTTCAACTGCCTATATTATGCATAGCCAATATTAATATGCTGGAAAATGCTGAATTTGCCACCATGATTTCAGACTTTTTATGGGGAAGGAGTAAAACCTGCCTGGCATTCCACAAAACAGTTTGAATAGTTCGTCCAGAATAAACTATGCTGTAAAATGCAACATTTGACACTGTTTATAAGTTTTCTCGGTAGGGAGATGTCTCTGAAACCAGCCATAGAGGAAATAAATACAATTGTTTTAAGTGCACATTCACATTTGCAAAGAGTTTCTACATGCATATTTTCACATTTGAGAACCTCTAGAAAGCTGCGAACATCGATGAGGTACTCCTGAAAATGTTTGTGAATTCCAAAATAGTTAAAAATTTGCTCCCAATGTAGATGTAAGACAAAGGATATATATATTTTCAAGTTTCTTTTGAGAATCAAACCTGGGTGAGGGAAAGTCTGCAAGGGAGAGTAGTGTCACCTTTTTAGGTTGAGCATTTGAGACCTCTTGTATATACTTTAATATATACTAATATGTGTATGTACTTTGTGGGCTCTGGAGATCAGCCCTAGGAATAGTCTGCTTCCGCTTAGGGACTCTTTTTCTGTTCAACTGCCTCTATTTAACTGTCTTGATAGAAAACGACCAGTAGGGGTCAGTAAAATACCCGAATTGCTTTCTGCTTGTTCAACTGCCTCTATTTAACTGTCTTGATAGAAAACGACCAGTAAAGGTCAGTAAAATACCAGAATTGCTTTCTGCTGAGGGACTTTCTTTTTTAATTTTTCTGGCAACTGCCTCTATTTAACTTTCTTGATAGAAAACGACCAGCAGAGGTCAGTAAAATACCAGAATCACTTTAGCATTCTCTAGATTCCAGTCCATAGAAATTGTCTTCCACGAGCACCCGTAGACAATAATATTTTTTTCTAATCTTGTATTTTCAGTGATATGACCAGCGAAGGCCCTGATTTTATATTAAAAACAGAGCTTTGGACTACACCATTTCCTGCTGAAAGGCAATATTTCTCTCCATGTGTTCCCATACCTGGTGTGTCATGCAGTTTGGTGCTTACTTTCCCTCCATGTTAAAGAACAGTAGATGTTTCAGCACCCAGGCTAATGTGCTGCATTGCTAAATACATATAAGGTCCTAAAGGCGAGACCGCTTGTTGTTTCTATGTTTGTAAAACACACTTTAACCCCCAGTTATCGTAGTCCTAGAAAGCATGAAGTGGTGATGAAAACCAATAATAGGGCAGGAATTAGCAGAAGGGGTGATTCTTCAGAAGTCAGTAGAACTCAAGAGGATCCCCAATTCATCAAAGTTGAAGGGGAAAGTCATTTCACAGGTTTGGAAGGCTCTCTCCCCACAACATGCAAACTTGAATGGGTAAACTTTAAGGGGGTGAAACACACCTGACCTAAGGAAAATGTATGATTGCTAGATTACTGGATTAGTGCATTAAAAGGCATAATGGGTCACACAGACCATCTCAAAATGAATCCTTTGTTACATAGGCAGCTAATGTGAAGAGCATCTGACTGTCATGACACTCGTGGCGGGACATCCACAATGAGTACCTGCAATACAGAGGTCCAACGAGGAGTTCGAGACCCCCACCACGACTCTGGGTCTCCACCACGAGTGCAAAGGTCTTCTGTAAATCAGGCCCACAATCTACTGTTCTGAATCAAGGCATACCTTTTCCACTCCAATGCAGATACTGTTGTTTCAGCTGCTCTGAGATAGGTGATCTAAATAGCATGATAAACAGTGTGAAATGCTTCTGAAATAGCAAATAACATAAGCCTAGCTTGTGCAGCCTCACCCTCAATAGGCATTACCTCATTAAACAAAGACAGCAGGGATACTGCTGTCTAATATTTAAAGCAAAAGGCTGGTTCAGGCCAGTTGTGTGGTCCAGAAGCGCCTAGAAAGTGGACTGTCATTTGTCTAGATGTTTATCCATGAACTTTGATATGCTATGAAGGCATTTAAAGGGCCTGGACATATTCAGATAAGCAGGTTCAGCCGGAAATTCTTGAAAATAGGAGTGTTACAACCTTCTTACAAAGTTGCAGAACCAGACCATTAGTCAAGGAAAGATTGATAATTTTACTCAGAGTTGAGACATAACATGGGAAAAGGCCTGGAACATATCCACTGAGCAGGGGACATCTGCAGCGCTTGGCCAATGGTTGAAAACGTCTCTGTTGACCTCATAATTGGGCTGCCAGACCCTCTCTTTCCACCCACCATAGTCCTAAACTGGCCACATCCAGCTCATCCTCTCGCTGTCAGAAGACCCCTTCACCACTAGAGACAACTTCCACAGATGTATGCTGAAGGTTGCCAACTGGATGAAGAACAACTGTCTCAAACTCAACACGGACCAGACAGAAGTCCTCCTCTTTGGGAACAACACCTCACCATGAAACAACACATGGTGGCCTGCAGAACTCGGCCCCTCCCCTGCCCCGACAGACCACACCCACAACCTCAGCATCCTCCTGGACAGCAAGCTATCCATGAAGAAACAGGTAAAACACAGTCTCATTCGCCTGCTTCCACACCCTACACATGCTCTGCAAGATCTTCAGGTGGCTCCCAGACAACATCAGGAGGACCGTCGCGCAGGCCCTCGTCACCAGAAAGCTGGACTACGGGAACACACTCTATGAAGCAGTCACCGCAAGCCTCCTGAAGAGACTACAGACAATACAAAACTCAGCGGCAAGACTTATCCTCAACCTCCCAAGATGGACCCACATTACACTGCACCTCAAGAAGCTACGTTGGCTCCTGATCGAGAAGAAATGCCAGTTCAAGATGTTGACCCGTGCATACAAAGCCCTGCAAAACGAGGGACCAGCATACATCAACAAACATGACCTTCCACCAATCGACCAGACACGTACGATCTGGTAAACAGACATAATATCGAGTTTTTATTTTCGAAGTACAAAAATATCGTATTGGAAATATCGAAGGGACAGAATATTGACATCAAGAATATCGGTGACCAGAATATCGTCATGAAGGTAAGAAATATCATTTTTTTTAACATCGAAGTCAGTAATATCGTTTGTCATAATATCGTTGTTAATAATATCGATATTTATATTAGTGTTCTGTATTTTAGTATGTATGTTAATAGTATGTGATCTAATGTTTTTTGTATAAGTATATCTGTTTTTTTAATGTATTTGTGAAATTTTTAGAAGTTATTTATTTTATGTAAATTACATTTTGCGTATTTTAGTTCTGTAGCGGGTTGTGGGTTTATAGGGGAATAGGGTGGGAAGTAATTTAATTCTAATAATGTAATCAATAATCTTTATTGATTATTATTTATAAATAATTTTTTATTAATTAAATATTAATTGGTTATTAAATGTTATTAATTGATCAGTTAATTAATTAATTAAATTGTGTTATTTTTTTTAGGAGCGGGTTGTGGGTTTATAGGGGAATAGGGTGGGAAGTATGTTAATTATAATTAATTAATAAATAATTTTGATTAATTAATATTTATGTAGTTAATATTTTATATTGTTAATTGTGGCAATTAATTAATTATTAATTCGTTATTAATTGGTTTTTATTTATTAATAATTAATTGTTAAATATTTTTATTGTTTTTTTAGGAGCGTGTTGTGGGTTTATAGGGGAATAGGGTGGGAAGTATGTTAATTATAATTAATTAATAAATAATTTTGATTAATTAATATTTATGTAGTTAATATTTTATATTGTTAATTGTGGCAATTAATTAATTATTAATTAGTTATTAATTGGTTGTTAATTATTAATAATTAATTGGTAAATATTTTAATAGTTTTTTTAGGAGCGTGTTGTGGGTTTATAGGGGAATAGGGTGGGAAGTATTTTAATTATAATTAATTAATAAATACTTTTGATTAATTAATATTTATGTATTTAATATTTTATATTGTTAATTGTGGTAATTAATTAATTCTTAATTAGTTATTAATTGGTTGTTAATTATTAATAATTAATAGGTAAATATCTTAATTTTTTTATTTTTAGGAGCGGGTTGTGGGTTTATAGGGGAATAGGGTGGAAAGTAATTTAACTATCATGAATTAATTTAAAAAATTTATTAATCAATATCTATGTATTTAATATTTTATATTGTTCATTGTTGTAATTAATTTGATATTAATTAGTTATTAATTTGTTGTTAAATATTAATAATTAATTGGAAAATATCTTAATTGTGTTATTTTTTTAGGAGCGGGTTGTGGGTTGATAGGGGAGTAGGCTGGGAATTAATTTAATTTTAATATATTTTTTAAAATTGTTTATTATATTTTTTTAAACATTTTTATAGTGTTAATCGTGTGAATTAATTTATTCTTGATTGTTTTTAATATGTTTGTTAATTTTCATTAATCAATTAATTAATCATAAATTAATTATGTTAATAGTGTTATGTTTTATAATATTTGTGGTGTCATTTATAGGGGAATATGGTGGGAGGTAAATTTTTTATAATTATTTAAAATGTTGTTAATTATTTTTAATTATTTTGCTTGAGTGGGAATAGTTAATTATTCCCCTCTGCTATCCAACACTTTCCCTACTGTTTCACTTGCTGGAGTGGGAATAGTAATTGTTACCCCTCCGCTATCCAACACTTTCCCTACTATTGCACTCGCTGGAGTGGGAATAGTAATTTTATCCAATCCGCTATCCAACACTTTCCCTACTGTTGCATTCTCTGGAGTGGGAATAGTAATTTTTACATCTACGCTATCCAACACTTTCTTTAATGTTGCACTCCCTGGAGTGGGAATAGTAAATTATTCCCCTCCGCTATCCAAAACTTTCCCTACTGTTGCACTCGCTGGAGTGGGAATAGTAATTTTATCCACTCCGCTATCCAACATTTTCCCTACTGTTGCACTCCCTGGAGTGGGAATAGTAATTTTTACCCCTCCGCTATCCAACACTTTCCCTACTGTTGTACTTGCTGGAGTGGAAATAGTAAATTATTCCCCTCCGCTATCCAACAGTTTCCCTACTATTGTATTTGCTGGAGTGGGAATAGAAATTTTATCCACTCCGCTATCCAACACTTTCCCTACTGTTACACTCTCTGCAGTGGGAATAGTAATTTTTACACCTACGCTATCCAACACTTTCTTTAATGTTGCACTCCCTGAAGTGGGAATAGTAAATTATTCCCCACCGCTATCCAATACTTTCCCTACTGTTGTACTTGCTGGAGTGGGAATAGTAAACTATTCCCCTCCGCTATCCAACACTTTCCCTACTGTTGCACTCGTTTGAGTGGGAATAGTAATTTTATCCACTCCGCTATCCAACACTTTCCCTAGTGTTGCACTCTTTTGAGTGGGAATAGTAAATTATTCACATACGCTATCCAACATTTTCCCTACTATTGCACTCGCTGGAGTGGGAATAGTAATTTTATCCACTGCGCTATCAAACACTTTCCCTACTGTTGCACTTTCTGGAGTGGGAATAGGAATTTTTACACCTACGCTATCCAACACTTTCTTTAATGTTGCACTCCCTGGAGTGGGAATAGTAAATTATTTCCCTCCGCTATCCAACACTTTTCCTAAGGGAAGGGACCCCAGAAAAGGAATTGAAAAATGTCTTAAGCAAAGTCAAGACAAATTACTCAATGTTCTTGGTCCTTTATCTAAGATACTTGATATGACCGAAGAGGCTAGGAGCAACAATACCCCGGTTAACACTGAACTCCTAAGAGGTTGGGCACAGCGAGCAATCTACTTCATTGGTAACGCCAACGCCAACCTCATCACCGAACGTAGAAAAGCGGTTCTTTTGAGAATGAACCCTAAGCTCGCCGATCTTTCCGCTAGGGAGGACATGTGCGACGCATAGGGTCTTCTATTTGGAGATAATTTTGTTCAATCCCTGGGCAAGTATGTGTCCACCTTTAATGCTTTCAGTAGAGCCCAGTCAAGCATGCGCAGAGTTTTTGGAGGTCGTGCAGTTTTTGCAAGGGCTGACAGGAGGGGACAGTCTGTCAGCCGAAACACGCCTACAGGTCCCAATTTTATCCACAAGACGAAAGAGGCTCATACCGTTTCAATAGAGGCTACCGCTCCAATTCAAATTTCTACCCCCAGAGAGGGAGGGGTTCAAGATCCCGCGGAGGCAGACCCAGATCCACCAATCATTCCTACCAAGGTAAGCCAGAAATCTTTTTTCCCCTCAAAGGTGGCAGGAAGACTGAAGTATTTTGCTCACAATTGGTCAAGAATTACTCAAGACCACTGGGTTTTACAAACCGTAGTTGGGTTCAGAATAGATTTTTGGGAAGAACCATTCCAGAAAAATATTCCAAGGGAGATGACTTTAGACATGGAAAATTCAAAGCTGATAGATTTGGAGATTTCCCAGATGTTAGAAAAGGGAGCCATTATAAAGATTCCTTTATCAGAGATTTCCAAAGGCTCTTTAAGTACTATCTTTCTAGTCAAAAAGAAGGACAAGGGTTGGCGTCCCGTCATAAATCTAAAATATTTGAACAATTTTCTAACGTACAGACACTTCAAGATGGAGGTATCCATCTTTTGAGGGACATTTTGCAAGCCAAGAACTGGCTGGTAAAACTAGACCTCAAAGATGCCCATTTTACGATACTCATGGACGTGAACTGTCGAAAGTACCTTCGTTTTACTTGGAAAGGGACCCTTTATCAGTTCCAATGTCTTCCCTTCTGCCTTTCCTCAGCACCTTGGTGTTTCACCAAGGTCCTGCGGCCAGTGGTTTCTTATCTCAGAGAAAGAGGGGTTCGTTTTATAATTTACCTAGACGATATCCTCATTATGTCTCAAAACAGTTTGGTAATCCAGGAACATTTACAAATGACCCTAGACCTCCTTCAGAACCTGGGCTTCATCATAAATATGGAAAAATCTATCATGCTCCCTACACAGGAGTTGGAATTCCTCGGTTTCCAGGTAAATACTATCAGGGCCGGACTGGGAACCAAAACCGGCCCTGGCTCAGTGCTCTGCCGGCCCCCCAGGGGGTTAGGGGTGCGGCCGAGCTGTTTGCCAGGGCCGGTTTCGGCCGATTTTGTTACAGGGGGCGATATTGCAGCTATGCTTCAAAAACGGCCCTGAAACAAAAACGGCCCCCCAGGGGGCCAAAACCGGCCCCCACCCTGGCGGCCCACCGGGGAAACGCCCGGTGCCCGCTACGGCCAGTCCGGCCCTGAATACTATTCTTTCCATCCTAATACTTCCACACAAAAAGGTTACCAAGATAAAGAAACTTGTCTCGTTTATCCTTTCGAAAGATTTAATCTGCCTGAAAGACCTAGCCAGGTCTTCTTTCATCCTCCATTCAGGCTATTTCACCCGGTCCACTTCATTACAGGGGTTTACAAAGGTTGAAAGCTTTAGCCTTGAGGAAAGGTCTGTGGTACAAAGACTCAGTTCCCCTCTCGGATGACGCTCGAGAAGATCTTCACTGGTGGTTGAAAAACCTTCAAGCTTGGAATGGGAAAGCTATTTTCGGAAATATTCTATATTTTATTCTAGAATCAGATGCGAGCAACCGCGGCTGGGGTGCTCGCCTAAACAATTTAGAGACCAGGGGGAGGTGGTCCCTAGAGGAACAATCCCTACACATAAACTCTCTGGAGATGTTGGCAGCTCTGAATGCGCTTATGAGCTTCAAAGAGTTTCTAAAGAACTCAAATACCTTATTCCGCTTGGACAATTTTTCAGTTGTCTCATACATAAATCGCCTGGGGGGCGCGAGATCCAAGAATCTCTCAGATATCGCCAAGCGGATCTGGTATTTTTGTTGGGATCACAAGATTATTCTCAGGGCAGAATTCATTCCGGGAATTCAGAATTTGAGGGCAGACTGGAACTCTCGTTATCTCCACGATTCCAGCGATTGGAAATTGAATCCAGAGACCTTCTCACTGATTCAAGAGTTATGGGGTCCAGTTCAAATAGATCTGTTCGCCAGCAGATTAACTCATCCAGTTCAGAGTTACTTCAGCTGGAGACCAGACCGAATGCATCAGCGGTAGATGCCTTTCTCCAATCTTGGGAAGGGATCAAGGGCTACGCCTTTCCCCCCTTCTCAATGATCCAGAGATTGTTGTGGAAAGTGAGACTGGAGTCGTGCTCCATCATCCTTGTTACACCCTTTTGGAAATCTCAGGTTTGGTTCCCCGGGGTAATGGAGTTGGCGGTAGACTTCCCGCGGCTAATTCCATCATCCTTAGGCCTTCTCCAGGGTCCGGACGGAGAAGAACATCCTTTGGTTCTAGAAGGGAAGATGAAACTTCTTGTCTGGAGGATTTCAGGGATTCAGGCAGATATTCTGACCTTTCAGGAGAGGCTAAAAGCCTTTTGGAAGATTCATGGGCACCAGGAACCAGGAAAAGGTACAAGGGTGTTTGGAGAAAGTGGTCTTGTTGGTGCCTGGAAAGGGATCTGGATCCCGTACATAGCTCTTTGCAACAGGTAGCTAATTACCTTGCCTATCTCTTTGAGTCTGGTCTTTCTTATAGAACTATCAACTGCTACAGATCAGCTATTTCTTCCGGACATGCATTGATTAATAACCTTGCTATTGGTAGCAACACTCTAATCAAAAGGGTTATGAAGGGTATTAGATTGAGGAGACCTCCCAAGGCTTGTTACGAATCACTTTGGGACGTTAACCTTATCTTTAATCTCTTCCTTTCCTGGCCTGGCAGCGATTTACTTTCCCTTAAAAGGATCTCCATGAAACTTGCAACTCTTTTGTGTTTGATTTCCTTTAGAAGGGTCTCGGACATTAGAGCTTTGGAACTTTCTAATAGATTCTACTCCTCCGAAGGTGTTCACTTCGATATCTGGAAAAGAACTAAAACAATGTCAGAATCTATCTTCTATCCCTTTTTTCATGAGTGTGAAAAACTCTGTGTTGTGAATTGCATGAAGTGCTATGAAAATAAAATTTCTATGTTTAGACCTGTTGGCACTGATCAACTTCTCCTGTCATATGTTAGTCCTTTTAGACCTGTCTCTTCTGCCACTTTAGCCAGATGGGTCCGTTTGATTATGCATGAAGCTGGCGTGGATCTCTCTAGATTTGGAGCTCACTCGTCTAGGGGAGCAATGGCTAGTAAGGTATTTTGGGCCGGGGGTTCCCTGCCCGAAATACTTAAAGCCACAGATTGGTCTAATGCTGATACTTTCTCAAAGTTCTATTTGAGACCAATAGAGCATGTTGGCAGTGTTGCCTTATAAGGCTTTAAACATGCATAATGGTAGCCTCCGGTCTTGTAATGAAATGACGATTCTCCAATTATTATGCAGAGAGAATCTTGATTTCATTAAAGACAAACGGAGGCTAACATTATCCCACCCTCCTCTCCCGCAGAGGTTTGGGTCTGTTATTGTTTATCTTTTTATGATGATATTGTTTTTTCTCTTCAGATTGTTGGATTACATATTACAATCATTATTCCTTTCACTATACAGTGTTTCTTTGGTTTTTTTCTCAGATAACAACGTTTAGGAGCCTCTGGAATGCCATGTTGTGCGCCTGTGTCATCGCAGCCCAAGAGGAAGTTAGGAGCCTGCTCTGTCTACTTATGATGTTGTCAATGTTCTATTTATTGTGATGTGTTAACATTCTTTAAAGGGCTGCATGTTGGGCAGCAAATAAAAGTATTTGCATAATGTTAGCCTCCGTTTGTCTTTAATGAAATCAAGATTCTCTCTGCATAATAATTGGAGAATCGTCATTCCCCTCCGCTATCCAACACTTTCCCTACTGTTGCACTCCCTGGAGTGGGAATAGTAATTTTTACCCCTCCACTATCCAACACTTTTCTTAATGTTGCACTCCCTGAAGTGGGAATAGTAAATTATTCACATATGCTATCCCACACTTTCCCTACTGTTTTATTTGCTGGAGTGGGAATAGTAAATTATTCCCCTCCGCTATCCAACACTTTCCTTACTGTTGCATTTTCTGGAGTGGGAATAGTAAATTATTCCCATCCGCTATCCAACACTTTCCTTACTGTTGCACTCCCTGGAGTGGGAATAGTAATTTTATCCTCTCTGCTATCCAATTTTTTCTCTACTGTTCCTGTTAATGTAGTGTGAAATGTAATTGTAAAATATTAAAAATATATATTTTTTTAAATTATTATATAAATATTGTATTTTTATTTTATATTTACTGGTATATGTATATATATATATATATGTATTTATAATTTTTAATATGTTTCTAAGGGGCCCATTACGATACCCAGCGTAAAAAAATCCGCCAGGCATGGAAGCGGCAAAAATCCGCCCGCACACACCGTCTGAACACCGACCACGCCATTACGATTACACAAACCGAAAACCGCCATCGGCGGAAAAATCACACAAGATACCGCCCGCCATCGTCCGAGTCGGAGTCAAACCGCCCGCCACGGACGGAAACACGCACGACAACACAAAACCGCCCGCCCTCACGGCCGACACACCGCACGTGAGATTACGATCGCACCGCCATGAGCGCGGGAAAACTACAAATATACCGCCCGCCAGCGCAAACAACGCCGATGAGAATCGACACGGCAGAAGCCATGGCGCCCACGTCCCTGCACAGAAACCATCCGCTGACAAAACCAATCGCACACAACATGGCCAACAAGTCCACACAGCAAGGCACGCACAAATACACAAGCACAGTACACATCCCGAAAACACCCCCTGGACAAACAAAAACTACAAAGGCCAGAACCCCAGACACAACACACCTGAAAACAACAGACCATGAGGACACACCCACATAGGTAAGTACAAAAGCAGCACTCCCACAGACCACAACCCCTTGCAACATTGCAAACTAGAGAGGAGAGGAGAGGACACAGTGACACAGCAAGGACAGCAGCACACCACAGAAACGCACACATCACAACCACCACCACCACCACCACCAAACACCGGCACCACAAACCCCCTGCACATTACACAACACACACCGCACCAGCACCACAAACACCATGGCACCACAAAGAATGCCCAAGTTCACGCCCATTGAGCTGACGGTCATGGTCGACGAGATCATCAAGGTGCACCCACAAATCTATGGGAACCTGGTCCAGCACACACCACTAGCCACCAGAAACAGAATGTGGAACCGGATCGTAGACCAGGTCAATGCAGTCGGGACCCTGCCCAGGAACAGAGTTGAAATCAACAAACGGTGGAATGACGTCAAGAGCCTGGTCAAGAAGAAGGAGAGCAAGAACAGAGAGCTGGCAGCCGTCACTGGCGGAGGGAATCCCGCGCTCTTCAAGACCTTCAAAGCGTGGGAGGAGAAGGTGCGAGTCATTATACATCCGGAGATCCTCGCCGGATTAGCAGGGGGAGTGGAGGCTGGTAAGTACAAACTAATGTATACCAGCACACCGCTATGTACTCACATGCACTACCACCATGCCACAGCTCCCAGGGACAAACACCCCCATGTCCAGCACACAATACACAACACATCACACACACATGCAACAGACACCACCACACCCAGCCCAAACCGAACAACTGTAAGATACGTGGGGACATGTGTACACTCAGCCAGCCACGTAACCACCAACAGGTCCCCAAGTATGCCAGAAGCGCCACAACGAGCACCCACCACACCCATGTGTCCGCCATAGCTGCACTAACCGACAAGTAACAGGTAAGTGGCAGGAACACAAAGTGCAGTAGGTGGGAGGGTGGACAGCCCAAGTACAACACACACCAGGCCCCTAGTCCCACAGCACAGCAAGGAGGAGCATCCCCCACACCCCACAGCCACGTGTCAGCCACCGCAGTGCACACCGACAGCCGAAAGGTAGACATCACGGTCCACAACAATCGGTGTCAGTGGGTGTCCAGCCACCACCACGACCCACAACACCCCCCCACCCCCACAGACCTGCAACATGGAGCACCCCCGCTTAGAACCATGTGGCATCCAGTACAGTGCACGCCCGAACAACCTGCAGGTGGGAAACTGGACAGGGCTGGATTACTGGAGGCATGAGGACCGTAACACGACCAACACATGGGACATGTCACGTAGCAGACGAACACGCAGCACCGCCCACCGTCACGAACAAGTGAACAATGTGCACACGGACATGAACCACAGACTCACACCTCACATGACCCATCACAGACACAGCAACACCCAAGGAGCCACGTCTGCATGCACAAGCCACACTGAATATAGTACCACACGGCAGCCACTGTGCAACCCATCACACACAACCGAAACACCATTGAAGTCCTGTCCATGTAGCCCCTACTGCCTGTCAACCACACACCCCACAACTACGCCTATGTAAGACAAACAACACTAGACGCAACAGAGCGGAACAACATAAATGCACACGAACACCACTGAACCCATCAAACACACAGACACACCATGCACATACAACATACCATCCATCCCATCCGTCAGCCCCAGTCTCATAAAAGGCATGTCATCCGCACAGCTGCCACACATACAGCAGTCACGCTAAGATACATGCCCATGACCAACCATGTGCCAGAAGTCAATGAAGCGCACGCCACACTGTGAGCAACAACACACAACATGGGCCACACCCCCCCGAGCACTGCAGTGATGCACATGGCACAGGGCAGCACGCACACCAAGGAGATGGGACAACTGCAATACGTTGGCTGGCACACAACCATCACTCACTCATAACGATGCGTCCAATGCCATGTCCAGTAATCACAACAGACAGCAAATATGCAGGCCATGTCAGGCATGCACACACCTCAGACCATGCACTGTCATGCTGCGACAACACATGTCACGTTCGGCACCCATGGCTCACAGCATGTACCCCAAAAGCATATTCCATCCCAAATGCGAATCTGGGGCATGGCCCCCATGTTGCCATATGCGTTCCTAAGCGTCCCATTTGAACACCAAAAGCAAAGTACAAACCAGACCCAGGATGGGCCAGGAGCCCGCATACACCAGAGTCACAATAAGTAGGGGCACAGCAACACACCCATCGGCATGGCCAAACCGTCCCATGCCACATGTGCACAGCACACAGTCCCATTGCCAAGCACACACAACTACAAATGGTACAGCCACACACACGCCTCCGGGAAACCCATGTACGAGATTGCACGAACTGTTAATGTCAGACGACAAATACATACTTCGCCAGGTGCAACACAATAACAAATCTCATTCTCTCCACAGGTGACGAACTGCTGGATGCTGGGGATGGAGACAGCAGCCAGCACAGCCAGCCTACAAGCCCCCAACGAGGACACACGGATGTGGAGGATCTGTCCTCCTCTTCGGACACGGACCACCAAGCAGGCCCATCTGGTGTGGCAGGGCCCAGCCGCTCCCCAGGACCCCTCCTACCCACCAACCCATCATCCAGGGCTGCTGAACATTCCCAGCCCCCTGCTGCCACTGTCGTTGCGGCCACACCCACGGACATTGCGGCCACACCCACGGTCATTGCGGCCACACCCACGGTCATTGCGGCCACTACCACTGCCGCAACCGCCACCATCGCCGCACCGACCACCACCGCCGCCACCACGTCTTCGCTGGCACCAGCCCCAGCGCAGGTGGTGGCCCGGCCGACTGGATCCACCCTGGGAGCCACAGCGAGGACCGTGGTGAGCAATGTGGCTAGTGGGCAGGCCGGTGGCAGCAGTACCGGTAGGAGGAGCAGGGTCAGGGAAACGCAAGTCTCCCCTGGGAGCCATGCCCTACCTCAAATGGCCAGAGTCCTTGGGGCCTATGAAGAGGCCCAAGGACAATGGGCCAGGTCTGCTTCAGACACGCGGGAGGTGCTGGGGGTGCTGAGGTCCATGGACGCCCGTATGGGCCAACTCGTGGACCTCATGGGCCAGCTGGTGATGAGGTCACAGCCAGGGACAGCAGCTCCACCACCGCCACCACCTGCCGGGGCGCAGGGTCGTGCAGCTGTGTCCAGTTCACCTGCGTCCACAGCCAGTGAGCACACCTCAACCACCAGCAGGTCGCAAGCAGGCACCCCCCCTCGCAAACGTGGAAGGGGCCGTCCGAAGTGGAAACAGATCTCACGGGAGGACTTCGCACGCTCCAGACGCAAGTGAGGCAGCCAGCCAGCCCTCCTTGACCACCCACTGCATTGACTTGGACTACGATCCCACTCCACACAGCCATCTGGATGGCATGTGTCTGTTGGACCATGGACATAGAACCAGTGGGTACACCCTGAGCATCACGCAGCCATGACCGACAGCTCATTGTCACTGCACGCACCACTTTTGTCATCACCTTACACACAATCACATGTCACAGTTTGAAATAAATGCACCTCTTACACAA
The DNA here is from genome assembly GCA_963921515.1 of Calotriton arnoldi. Lineage (NCBI taxonomy): Eukaryota > Metazoa > Chordata > Amphibia > Caudata > Salamandridae > Calotriton > Calotriton arnoldi. Next base: position 1,460,980 of record CAWUFW010004011.1, on the reverse strand, counting down.
ACTGCTGTTTGTGCCCTGTGTTTTATTTGTATGGAATACAACGGCCACCTTGGGCGGAAAGGCACCTGATGCGTGGCATGGCAATGGAACCGGAGGGCCTGTAGGGACCTAGGGGTGGGAGACAGAACAGGAGCACATTCAATGAGTGTGTCACACACCCATCACACAGTACATGTCAACAACTACAAGCAATGTACACACATCGCACAGAGCAATAGGGCACAATGCCACAGCCACCAACAGTGGCATACTACCCTGGCCATGGAGCGTTGACACACAGCACGCAGTGAACAAACGGCCACCCTGACACAGCACACACACACCTGCACAGATACAGCCACATCAGCCATCGTACATGGACACTCACCGTCAAGTGAAGTAGCGGGCGATGAGCTGCTGCCGCACATTACCAGCTTCCTCCTCTCCGCTGTCCTCCTCACTCGAGCTGTCCTGGTCTGCGGGCTGGGGCCCTGGTTGATCTCCGTCATCCACGATGAGGGGGATCTGCTTCCGAATGGCCAGATTGTGCAGCATGCAGCACGCCACCACTATCTGGCACACCTTCTGTGGGGAGTACGCCAGTGCACCCCCGGTGCGGTCCAGGCACCTGAACCTGGACTTGAGGAGGCCAAAGGTACGCTCGACCACACGTCTGGTCCTCCCATGTGCCTCATTGTAGCGATCGTCTGCTGGGGTGCGAGGATTCCTCAATGGACTGAGCAGCCATGCCCCATTCGGGTACGCAGAGTCACCTGGGTGTGAGGGACACAGAGAACCGTTGCTATTCCAACTGGACAGGGGACAGCATCGCACAACCAGCACGCTACACCACTCCACATACTCACCGACAATACAGCCACGATCCTGTTGCAGATTGGACATCAGTCGTGGCAAGATGCTGTTGCGCATTATGTGTGCGTCATGGGCCGAGCCTGGGAACTTTGCACACACGTGGGTGATCACCATGTCCGCAAGGCACACCACTTGCACATTCAGGGAGTGCGTGTGCTTCCTGTTGCGGTACAGGTGCTCAGTGGCCTGTGGTGGAACAAGGCCAACATGTGTGCAGTCAATGGCTCCAACGACGTGTGGGATTCTGCCAAGGGCATAGAATGCACCCTTCACTGCCGCCAATTCACGAGCCCTGGGGAAGCGGATGTACCTGTTTCGGTACAGCATCATGGCTGCCAGTACATCCCTCAGCACCTTGCTGAACATGGGCTGGGACATCCCTCCTCCACTGCCCACTGTGTGCTGGAATGACCCAGTGGCGAAGAAATGCATGGCGGCCATCACCTTAGCCGTGGGGGTGACAGCTGTCGGATACACCCTGCGGGGACGGAGATGGGGTTCCAACATGGCACACAGTCGATGCAGGGTTGGCCTGTCCAGCCGAAACTTCCTAATGACCTCTGTATCATCCATGTCCGCCAGCAATTGGTATGGGCGGTCAATGTTTGGTCTCCGCCTAGGGAAAATGGCAGTGGACACATGTCAAAGCAACACAACACATAGCAATTTCGCATACACATCACTGACATGACTGAGCAAGCACATGAGCCACAGCCCAGCTGTCAAGCTGGGACGGCACGGCCACAATACACTTACACAGGTCTCCCAACAATGGCAATGGCTAGTGATACAAACCACTGCCATGTGCATGCACATGGGGATCTAGGCCCCAATGACTTGCGGGGCGTGCTGATGGGGACTGACTGCATATTCGTCAAGCGGCAACGCCACGGCAACATGAATGTCTGCTGAGCATGGAACTGCTTCCGAGGCTGGATGAGTATGGCACACGACGACGACGATGTGGGCACAGGCTGAGCGGCCAAAACAAGTGGGACCTGTGGCACGAGGGGATATGAGACAGTAGTAGGTGTCAGCACTGCACCCTATGTACAGCACTGTACGGATCACACCTCCCGAAACATTGACAGGTGTCCACATTGACAGCCCCATGCCAAGACGGCTGTGTGCTTGCAGTCACACGTCACAGGTGAGAGGTTACATTGCACGTGCCAGGTGGCAGACGTACATAGTGGGAGCTGGCATGTGTGTGCATGTGTCTCCTGTTCAGGATCCACCAGATGGGCGCTGACTCTGTACTGACCATTGGACACAGCATGTTCCGTGGAAGGCTTGTGTGTGTGGGATGGTGGCACTGGATGTGCCTCCGTTGGGTGGGGGCCATGCACAGGGCGGGTACGTCGATGATTGCGCATTGTTGGTCACGGTGGGTGCACCCACTAAGATGTGTTGCCCTGTGTTCAATTCCTATGTCCGCATGATGATGGACTCTAGGTGTGGGCAGACTACACATTGGTCGATGTGCTGTCTATATGCATGTGCCTTCACACCAGGCACAGCTGCCCCTGCACATGTGACCCCTGCTGGACTCGCTGCTGGGTCTGTGGAGCTGATGCACCTTCTGTGCGTGGGGCGGACAGCTCTCCTCACTTCCCTCATTGCGCATGTCATGACTTTGCCGCAGGTGACATGGATCATGGAGGGCCCACATGTACGCGTGGGTAGGCTACACATGATTGTTCACTGGTCGCCACCCCCAGTCAGTGTTTCGAATGGGAAGGTTGTCGTGCTGGTGGTATATTCGATGTGGCGGATGGGCGGGCCTAGGTGCGGGCTTACATTCCGGACATGGGGGGTAGTTGGATTAGCGACTAGTTGCAGTACACACGGGACACGTCTCTTCCTTTCCACATCTGGGTCATCCCTTGTACTCACTGACAGTGATACAGTCATCTTCGCCCCAGCCCTCATGTCCTCCCCTCGCTCCCCCAATATGCATGTGCACCTGCGAGGCTAGCGCTTGCACAGGCAGCCCCAAGCTCGCACCAGAGAGGGCAAGGAGTGTATGTGTGGGTCCAGTTGCACGAGTGGGCTGTCTCAGGGTATGATGTGTTGCGGGACGCCGTCCACCTGCGTGGTGCCCCAAATGGAGACCCGGCCTGCATGGACTATGCATCACAGTCTTCGCCTTCCGGATCCGCCACCTGCGACACCCAGTGGCTGTGGCTGCCCTTGCGGCCAGGCCGCGTCCGTCTGTGACTGATGGCCCACACATTCACTCTTTGGCCTCTCTGGGGAGGGCTCGGGGTGGTGGCGCACGCGCTTGCACTTAGTCGCAATGGCATGTGGCGTGGTTGGTATAATGGGCAATGGATGGGATGGTGCGAGCCACCTCCCGTGACGTCAGTGCTGCTCGTGCTGTGGTGCGTCCCCCTACACTTCCATTTGACTTGTGCCATGCTAGACGTTGAGGTTCTATTGCCTGCGTGATATGACCAGGAGGAGCGCGAGGAGACCTCTCACACACCATGCTCCACTGCCATCCCGTGCCCTGTATCGCCTGTGCGGATTGACTATGTTGGGGTTACACCTGGTCGACTGGGGCTGTGTGTGCCTTGTCAAGGGGCATGGCGGGCGCACAACAGGATCCAGCTTGTCCACAGAGGGTGGGCTGAGGTGCACCTGGTACCGCTTTGTACGTGTGCCCGGCTGCTGTGCACACACGTGTTCACTCCCCCCGACAGGTGTCCTCTCACAATGCCCAGGGAAGCGGTGGTGTACTGTTCATGACCCCTCCCAACACAGCGTGCTCCAACTTGGCATGTGCGCATCTACCCGTCACACCCACCCACCTGAGCACTGCGTCCATACGACTTCACACGACACATGTGTGTCTTCCACAGTTGTGCTACTCATTTGCGTTGACATCCAATACCAGTGGACTACATGGTCATGTCACGACTGCCGTGTACTTCACATACTCTCATCCTCTCTCATTCGTACTTGTGAAATGAGTCAGCGGAGACAGTTTTGGTTTCAAACATTATATTGAGTCTTCTGTCCTCTGTGATGCAGTATAGTGGACACTACTGGCAGCGGAATACATGTTGAGGATATACTGAGCATGATTGCAAATGGGATAGGGTGTGGGGTTACATGTGATTGGCTGTTGCATGTGGGATGTGGGCTTCAGAGTTACATCTGCTTGGCCAAGGCTGTGCTAATGTACATTTACGTATAGCTGCGGAGCTGCGGACTTTGACACAGACGGTATACATGTAGCCTACCAGACCGCTTGGCATCATGGGCACAGTCCATCTCAGTTCCATGTGACAGGTTTGCTGCGGTTGTTCCTCATGCACGCGTGCATGTGAGATGACATCAGGGCATGTGCTTGCGTGCATGCAGCGGCGTGCCACTTGTTGTTGCAATGTGGTGGTTACTGGACATGTCACAATCACTGGGGTCGTGTTGTTGTTGTATGCACTTGTCGTCCATGCAAAGGTCCTGGTATGGGATTCCCGGGGCGGGGGTGGGAGGGGTGCAGCACCCACAGACTCCAGGCGACCTATTCATGTCCACTGAGCGGTGTGTGTGTCCATGGGCGCTGGATCCATGTCGTGTCCTGGTTGTTCGTGCAGTTCCGTCCATGTGGGTGCGATACACAGACCCCATGCCACTGCCTCCCACGATGCATGCGTTGTTCCTGGATGTGATGGGGAACAGTGTGCATGTCCCGGTCATATCCGATGTCATGGCGATGTCGTTGATGGTGTGGTAACAGTTGCCGGTCGTTTGGTATGGCTGTTGTGGTGGTGACTGGCCAGTCCGTGCGGAAGCTAAGCATGGGTGCGGGGTTGGACATCATAGGTCAATCGGGGAACCTGCGTTGTGGTCCGACGAATTTACAGGTTGTCAGGTATGCGATGCCGTCCAGCAGGGCTTCCATGTCATTGGTGGTGTACATGTTTGCCAGCCAATGTAGCGGATGGTGGCTGTCAAGGTGTTGTTCGTAAGTTGTCCCTTGGAGGACCATGATGGGGCATGCTGGGTGACATTCGATGTAGCTGTTCTCGATGATCCGTCGTGTGGAGGCACAGTGGTCCCATTTCAGTGCGGGTGCGATGTTGGCCACATACGCCATGCCCCCATAGGCAGAGCAGGCCCTGTCGTGTGCGTCCAGAGGGAGGAGTAGTGGTAGCAGGTCCGCCTTTAGACATGCCGGGTTGGAGAGGCACATCTCCACGGGATGCTGGTAGGGACACCTCCGACAGTAGAAGACGGGCATGACGCAGCTGAACAATGTGATGCGGTAAGTCAGTCGGTAACTTACGTTCAGCAGGGACAGGAGATCGCATCCCAATATATGTATCAGGTTGGTTTTGTACAGCTTGACCTGTCCGGCGTAGTTGGGTAGGTGTGTTGCGGTTGCCATTTCGCAGCGGTGCGTTGTGGTGGCGTGCTCCGGCTGTGTGTGCAGTCTGCAATGTGCACGCTCCGAGGTTGCTGTGAGCTCTGTGTAGTCGTAGGGAGACAGGACTTGTGTTCTGTTGGCTTGTGCGGAGGACACGGGCCCTCATCCCACATGCTTCTCAGACAGTTCAAGGTCAGTGATGTGTGACTCCTTCCAATTAACTTGCATGTGGCCGACATGGGAGAGTGTTTTCTTTTTTCTTCCCCGTCCGTTGTGTGCTTCTGTGATATGCGCTATCTGCCCTGTGGTCGGTCTCCTCGGCATGCCTGTGTTGGTCTTTTCTTGGACAATGGCTGTATTCACCGGCTTCTTTCGTAGGGCTGTGGTTTCGGAGTTGGAATGGAAGGTCATTCATTGCTGTCTGCTCTCCCTTGTGTGGGCGGCAGGCTGCCTTTCCACTCTGCGTTGGGCCTTGTGTGTGAATGTTATTCTTGGGCCACCTGTTGTCGGTCCCCGGGCTCTTTGGTGTTCCGTTTTATATGTCTTGTTCATATGTGCAGGGTGGTATGGGTGTTTCAGTGTGGTACTGGCGTTCCTCTTCCCGAAGGGGCCCTGCTTCTCCTAGTTGGTGTTGCCGCCGCTGTGTGCTACGCCATGTTTGTTACACTGGGGTGTGTCCTGCTGTTGCGTGACTTCACTGACATGTGTGCGTCGGTTGTGTGGCGTTGGGTGTTGTCCGTGAATTGGGCGTTGGGGACATGTCTGTGGCAGGCCTGTCACGTGTCATGTGCGTTCGGGGTGGGGCTGATGTGTGTGCTACTTGGTTGTGTCCCTGTGTCTGTGTGCGACGCATGCATGGCGCTGCGGTTGGCCTCTGCGTTGTGCGCATGTGTGGCGGCGTCATCGCCGCTTTGGGGCCGTGACGGGGTCGTTGGTTCCTAGTCCCAGGTGGTGTGTACACATGTGTTACGCGATGTTACGATTTGGCCTGTGTGTCATATGTGGATTCAATGGTGGATGTGTAGTGTACACGCGGTGGTGGGGGTTGTCCGCTTTTTCCGCCCTTGCACTGTGTGCGCTGTTTGCGTGCACTTGTTGTGTGTGTGCCTACCTGCGTCTCCGCGGTACGTTGCGTCCTTGGTGGTGCATCAGCAAGAGCATGGGGAGGGCCTGCAGTGCTGGATTCATGCTCGGGGAGCCGCTTCTTCGTTGTCCGTGCTCGGCGTCCGTGTTACCGCTTCGGTTTGTCGTACGGTGTCTATTAGCCGTGGGAGCCGTTTGTTTGCGGCATCGTAATTTATACGCCGGGCGGGACGTGATTTCGTCGGACGGTGTGTGTCAATTGTGCTGCGCCGCTACGTGTACGGACGCACTTTGATGGCGGACGGTGTTGCTGGCTTGCCGGTGGTGTTTGGCCTACTTTTCGCATCGTAATTGGGCGGGCGTGTGGACTGCTGCGTGCCGGCGGTAACTGGTGGTTTTTGCATCCGCCAGCACGGCGGTTGTGCTTCCGCCCGCCATCGTAATGACCCCCTAACATTTTATAATTTATTATAATATTTATTTTTTAATATTATAAAGTACATTTATATATTATATTTTATATATATATGTATGTTTAGTTTTTATTAAAATTATATTTAATATTTATAATTTTAAACATTTTCTAATAATTCTAACTATGGGGGTCATTAGGATGGCGGTCGGAAAATCACTCCGACCGCCATGGTAGCGGGAAAACACCGCCCGCTAGGACCGCGGCATAACCGCCGGTCACATTAGGATGCTCCACAGTCGAAATCCGTCCGCGGCGGTCGGATCGCGGCATCTAGCATTGCGGCGGTTGTTGCTGCCAGCAGCACCGCAGCGATGTCCATAAGAGCATGTCCTGCATATCCCTGCACTGCGTGGCAGGCACTGCACAGTGCCTGCCACATGGTACAGGGACATGTAGATGGTAACCCCCCAGTGCACCCACACACCCCCACAACACAATGGGGGCCTGCAATGGGCCCCCGGAGACATTCTCCGTATGCCTTTTCATGGCGGTTCCACTGCCGCGGAAAGGCTGGCTACCGCTGGCATCATAATCATGCCGGTGGAGCCTGGCCCTGCACAGGCCCCATTTTAGCGGTCCAGCTCCGCCCGCCAGGCAAGCGTGCGGACTGCTACCGGCGGTAAAGTGGCGGGCGGAGAATCGCACCGCCGCGGTCGTCACCGCCATGCTAATGGGACCGGCGGTTTTTAGTGTTGCGGTCGCGGGCGGATGACCGCCGCCGGCCCGGCGGCGGTCATCCATCCGCCATCCTAATAGACCCCTTTGTTTTTTTAATTATATGTATTAATCACTTTATTTTACATTATTTTTTTAGACATTTAAAAAACCGATATTTTTAACAACGATATTTTTTTAAACAATATTTTTGTTTCGATATTTTTGTACTTACCATAATGTAGATAGGACTTCGATATTCTGGACATCGATATTTCGGCTCCGATATTTTTGTAGTCGATATTTCTGAAGTCGATATTCTGTCAGTGATTCGTACGATCTGCCTCCCTCTCCCTCGCAGACACCCCCCGGATCCACCAAAGCAACAATGCAGGACGCTCCTTCTCACACCTTGTGGCCAAGGCATGGAACGACCTTCCCCTGCTCCTCCGGACCATCCCATTACTCCAGGAGTTCAGGGAAGGACTCAAGACATGGCTGTTCGAATGAACATATCACCACAAAGCCATTATCTAATCGAGCACCTTGAGACCCTGATGGGTGATTTGCTATGCTTTATAAATCCCTGATTGATTGAGGGATTAAAGTAAAATGGGGAAACGGCAGGCATCCCACGATGAGGCGTGCTGCTAACCATAGCCAGACTGGGAACAGCAACCAGCCCTGGCAGATTGCTGCTCGACCGGCCCTGGGAGGGAGGGGGGGTGCTAGTAAAAAGTACCTCTCCCGCTTTTGTTACTGGGGGCCGATATTGCAGAACTGCTGCAAAACCGGCCCCCAGTGACAAAACCGGCCCCCACAGCCATAAAACCGGCCCCCACCTCTCCGCCCACCGGGGAAACGCCCGCTGCCCACTACGGCCAGTCCGGCCCTGCTGCTAACATATAAGTTATTTAGGGGGTCATTACGATGGCGGGCGGAAGCACAACCGCCGTGCTGGCGGATGCAAAAACCACCAGTTACCGCCGGCACGCAGCAGTCCACACGCCCGCCCAATTACGATGCGAAAAGTAGGCCAAACACCGCCGGCAAGCCAGCAACACCGTCCGCCATCAAAGTGCGTCCGTACACGTAGCGGCGCAGCACAATTGACACACACCGTCCGACGAAATCACGTCCCGCCCGGCGTATAAATTACGATGCCGCAAACAAACGGCTCCCACGGCTAAGAGATACCGTACGACAAACCGAAGCGGTAACACGGACGCCGAGCACGGACAACGAAGAAGCGGCTCCCCGAGCATGAATCCAGCACTGCAGGCCCTCCCCATGCTCTTGCTGATGCACCACCAAGGACGCAACGTACCGCGGAGACGCAGGTAGGCACACACACAACAAGTGCACGCAAACAGCGCACACAGTGCAAGGGCGGAAAAAGCGGACAACCCCCCACCCCCGCGTGTACACTACACATCCACCATTGCATCCACATATGACACACAGGCCAAATCGTAACATCGCGTAACACATGTGTACACACCACCTGGGACTAGGAACCAACGACCCCGTCACGGCCCCAAAGCGGCGATGACGCCGCCACACATGCGCACAACGCAGAGGCCAACCGCAGCGCCATGCATGCGTCGCACACAGACACAGGGACACAACCAAGCAGCACACACATCAGCCCCACCCCGAACGCACATGACACGTGACAGGCCTGCCACAGACATGTCCCCAACGCCCAATTCACGGACAACACCCAACGCCACACAACCGACGCACACATGTCAGTGAAGTCACGCAACAGCAGGACACACCCCAGTGTAACAAACATGGCGTAGCACACAGCGGCGGCAACACCAACTAGGAGAAGCAGGGCCCCTTCGGGAAGAGGAACGCCAGTACCACACTGAAACACCCATACCACCCTGCACATATGAACAAGACATATAAAACGGAACACCAAAGAGCCCGGGGACCGACAACAGGTGGCCCAAGAATAACATTCACACACAAGGCCCAACGCAGAGCGGAAAGGCAGCCTGCCGCCCACACAAGGGAGAGCAGACAGCACTGAATGACCTTCCATTCCAACTCCGAAACCACAGCCCTACGAAAGAAGCCGGTGAATACAGCCATTGTCCAAGAAAAGACCAACACAGGCATGCCGAGGAGACCGACCACAGGGCAGATAGCGCATATCACAGAAGCACACAACGGACGGGGAAGAAAAAGAAAACACTCCCCCATGTCGGCCACATGCAAGTTAATTGGAAGGAGTCACACATCACTGACCTTGAACTGTCTGAGAAGCATGTGGGATGAGGGCCCGTGTCCTCCGCACAAGCCAACAGAACACAAGTCCTGTCCCCCTACGACTACACAGAGCTCACAGCAACCTCGGAGCGTGCACATTGCAGACTGCACACACAGCCGGAGCACGCCACCACAACGCACCGCTGCGAAATGGCAACCGCAACACACCTACCCAACTACGCCGGACAGGTCAAGCTGTACAAAACCAACCTGATACATATATTGGGATGCGATCTCCTGTCCCTGCTGAACGTAAGTTACCGACTGACTTACCGCATCACATTGTTCAGCTGCGTCATGCCCGTCTTCTACTGTCGGAGGTGTCCCTACCAGCATCCCGTGGAGATGTGCCTCTCCAACCCGGCATGTCTAAAGGCGGACCTGCTACCACTACTCCTCCCTCTGGACGCACACGACAGGGCCTGCTCTGCCTATGGGGGCATGGTGTATGTGGCCAACATCGCACCCGCACTGAAATGGGACCACTGTGCCTCCACACGACGGATCATCGAGAACAGCTACATCGAATGTCACCCAGCATGCCCCATCATGGTCCTCCAAGGGACAACTTACGAACAACACCTTGACAGCCACCATCCGCTACATTGGCTGGCAAACATGTACACCACCAATGACATGGAAGCCCTGCTGGACGGCATCGCATACCTGACAACCTGTAAATTCGTCGGACCACAACGCAGGTTCCCCGATTGACCTATGATGTCCAACCCCGCACCCATGCTTAGCTTCCGCACGGACTGGCCAGTCACCACCACAACAGCCATACCAAACGACCGGCAACTGTTACCACACCATCAACGACATCGCCATGACATCGGATATGACCGGGACATGCACACTGTTCCCCATCACATCCAGGAACACCGCATGCATCGTGGGAGGCAGTGGCATGGGGTCTGTGTATCGCACCCACATGGACGGAACTGCACGAACAACCAGGACACGACATGGATCCAGCGCCCATGGACACACACACCGCACAGTGGACATGAATAGGTCGCCTGGAGTCTGTGGGTGCTGCACCCCTCCCACCCCCGCCCCGGGAATCCCATACCAGGACCTTTGCATGGACGACAAGTGCATACAACAACAACACGACCCCAGTGATTGTGACATGTCCAGTAACCACCACATTGCAACAACAAGTGGCACGCCGCTGCATGCACGCAAGCACATGCCCTGATGTCATCTCACATGCACGCGTGCATGAGGAACAACCGCAGCAAACCTGTCACATGGAACTGAGATGGACTGTGCCCATGATGCCAAGCGGTCTGGTAGGCTACATGTATACCGTCTGTGTCAAAGTCCGCAGCTCCGCAGCTATACGTAAATGTACATTAGCACAGCCTTGGCCAAGCAGATGTAACTCTGAAGCCCACATCCCACATGCAACAGCCAATCACATGTAACCAACCCTATCCCATTTGCAATCATGCTCAGTATATCCTCAACATGTATTCCGCTGCCAGTAGTGTCCACTATACTGCATCACAGAGGACAGAAGACTCAATATAATGTTTGAAACCAAAACTGTCTCCGCTGACTCATTTCACAAGTACGAATGAGAGAGGATGAGAGTATGTGAAGTACACGGCAGTCGTGACATGACCATGTAGTCCACTGGTATTGGATGTCAACGCAAATGAGTAGCACAACTGTGGAAGACACACATGTGTCGTGTGAAGTCGTATGGACGCAGTGCTCAGGTGGGTGGGTGTGACGGGTAGATGCGCACATGCCAAGTTGGAGCACGCCGTGTTGGGAGGGCTCATGAACAGTACACCACCGCTTCCCTGGGCATTGTGAGAGGACACCTGTCGGGGGGAGTGAACACGTGTGTGCACAGCAGCCGGGCACACGTACAAAGCGGTACCAGGCGCACCTCAGCCCACCCTCTGTGGACAAGCTGGATCCTGTTGTGCGCCCGCCATGCCCCTTGACAAGGCACACACAGCCCCAGTCGACCAGGTGTAACCCCAACATAGTCAATCCGCACAGGCGATACAGGGCACGGGATGGCAGTGGAGCATGGTGTGTGAGAGGTCTCCTCGCGCTCCTCCTGGTCATATCACGCAGGCAATAGAACCTCAACGTCTAGCATGGCACAAGTCAAATGGAAGTGTAGGGGGACGCACCACAGCACGAGCAGCACTGACGTCACGGGAGGTGGCTCGCACCATCCCATCCATTGCCCATTATACCAACCACGCCACATGCCATTGCGACTAAGTGCAAGCGCGTGCGCCACCACCCCCGAGCCCTCCCCAGAGAGGCCAAAGAGTGAATGTGTGGGCCATCAGTCACAGACGGACGCGGCCTGGCCGCAAGGGCAGCCACAGCCACTGGGTGTCGCAGGTGGCGGATCCGGAAGGCGAAGACTGTGATGCATAGTCCATGCAGGCCGGGTCTCCATTTGGGGCACCACGCAGGTGGACGGCGTCCCGCAACACATCATACCCTGAGACAGCCCACTCGTGCAACTGGACCCACACATACACTCCTTGCCCTCTCTGGTGTGAGCTTGGGGCTGCCTGTGCAAGCGCTAGCCTCGCAGGTGCACATGCATATTGGGGGAGCGAGGGGAGGACATGAGGGCTGGGGCGAAGATGACTGTATCACTGTCAGTGAGTACAAGGGATGACCCAGATGTGGAAAGGAAGAGACGTGTCCCATGTGTACTGCAACTAGTCGCCAATCCAACTACCCCCCCATGTCCGGAATGTAAGCCCGCACCTAGGCCAGCCCATCCGCCACATCGAATATACCACCAGCACGACAACCTTCCCATTCGAAACACTGACTGGGGGTGGGGACCAGTGAACAATCATGTGTAGCCTACCCACGCGTACATGTGGGCCCGCCATGATCCATGTCACCAACGGTAAAGTCATGACATGCGCAATGAGGGAAGTGAGGAGAGCTGTCCGCCCCACGCACAGAAGGTGCATCAGCTCCACAGACCCAGCAGCGAGTCCAGCAGGGGTCACATGTGCAGGGGCAGCTGTGCCTGGTGTGAAGGCACATGCATATAGACAGCACATCGACCAATGTGTAGTCTGCCCACATCTACAGTCCATCATCATGCGGACATAGGAATTGAACACAGGGCAACACATCTTAGTGGGTGCACCCACCGTGACCAACAATGCGCAATCATCGACGTACCCGCCCTGTGCATGGCCCCCCACCCAACGGAGGCACATCCAGTGCCACCATCCCACACACACAAGCCTTCCACGGAACATGCTGTGTCCAATGGTCAGTACAGAGTCAGCGCCCATCTGGTGGATCCTGAACAGGAGACACATGCACACACATGCCAGCTCCCACTATGTACGTCTGCCACCTGGCACGTGCAATGTAACCTCTCACCTGTGACGTGTGACTGCAAGCACACAGCCGTCTTGGCATGGGGCTGTCAATGTGGACACCTGTCAATGTTTCGGGAGGTGTGATCCGTACAGTGCTGTACATAGGGTGCAGTGCTGACACCTACTACTGTCTCATATCCCCTCGTGCCACAGGTCCCACTTGTTTTGGCCGCTCAGCCTGTGCCCACATCGTCGTCGTCGTGTGCCCTACTCATCCAGCCTCGGAAGCAGTTCCATGCTCAGCAGACATTCATGTTGCCGTGGCGTTGCCGCTTGACGAATATGCAGTCAGTCCCCATCAGCACGCCCCGCAAGTCATTGGGGCCTAGATCCCCATGTGCATGCACATGGCAGTGGTTTGTATCACTAGCCATTGCCATTGTTGGGAGACCTGTGTAAGTGTATTGTGGCCGTGCCGTCCCAGCTTGACAGCTGGGCTGTGGCTCATGTGCTTGCTCAGTCATGTCAGTGATGTGTATGCGAAATTGCTATGTGTTGTGTTGCTTTGACATGTGTCCACTGCCATTTTCCCTAGGCGGAGACCGAACATTGACCGCCCATACCAATTGCTGGCGGACATGGACGATACAGAGGTCATTAGGAAGTTTCGGCTGGACAGGCCAACCCTGCATCGACTGTGTGCCATGTTGGAACCCCATCTCCGTCCCCGCAGGGTGTATCCGACAGCTGTCACCCCCACGGCTAAGGTGATGGCCGCCATGCATTTCTTCGCCACTGGGTCATTCCAGCACACAGTGGGCAGTGGAGGAGGGATGTCCCAGCCCATGTTCAGCAAGGTGCTGAGGGATGTACTGGCAGCCATGATGCTGTACCGAAACAGGTACATCCGCTTCCCCAGGGCTCGTGAATTGGCGGCAGTGAAGGGTGCATTCTATGCCCTTGGCAGAATCCCACACGTCGTTGGAGCCATTGACTGCACACATGTTGGCCTTGTTCCACCACAGGCCACTGAGCACCTGTACCGCAACAGGAAGCACACGCACTCCCTGAATGTGCAAGTGGTGTGCCTTGCGGACATGGTGATCACCCACGTGTGTGCAAAGTTCCCAGGCTCGGCCCATGACGCACACATAATGCGCAACAGCATCTTGCCACGACTGATGTCCAATCTGCAACAGGATCGTGGCTGTATTGTCGGTGAGTATGTGGAGTGGTGTAGCGTGCTGGTTGTGCGATGCTGTCCCCTGTCCAGTTGGAATAGCAACGGTTCTCTGTGTCCCTCACACCCAGGTGACTCTGCGTACCCGAATGGGGCATGGCTGCTCAGTCCATTGAGGAATCCTCGCACCCCAGCAGACGATCGCTACAATGAGGCACATGGGAGGACCAGACGTGTGGTCGAGCGTACCTTTGGCCTCCTCAAGTCCAGGTTCAGGTGCCTGGACCGCACCGGGGGTGCGCTGGCGTACTCCCCACAGAAGGTGTGCCAGATAGTGGTGGCGTGCTGCATGCTGCACAATCTGGCCATTCGGAAGCAGATCCCCCTCATCGTGGATGACGGAGATCAACCAGGGCCCCAGCCCGCAGACCAGGACAGCTCGAGTGAGGAGGACAGCGGAGAGGAGGAAGCTGGTAATGTGCGGCAGCAGCTCATCGCCCACTACTTCACTTGACGGTGAGTGTCCATGTACGACGGCTGATGTGGCTGTATCTGTGCAGGTGTGTGTGTGCTGTGTCAGGGTGGCCGTTTGTTCACTGCGTGCTGTGTGTCAACGCTCCATGGCCAGGGTAGTATGCCACTGTTGGTGGCTGTGGCATTGTGCCCTATTGCTCTGTGCGATGTGTGTACATTGCTTGTAGTTGTTGACATGTACTGTGTGATGGGTGTGTGACACACTCATTGAATGTGCTCCTGTTCTGTCTCCCACCCCTAGGTCCCTACAGGCCCTCCGGTTCCATTGCCATGCCACGCATCAGGTGCCTTTCCGCCCAAGGTGGCCGTTGTATTCCGTACAAATAAAACACAGGGCACAAACAGCAGTTTGTGTAAGAGGTGCATTTATTTCAAACTGTGACATGTGATTGTGTGTAAGGTGATGACAAAAGTGGTGCGTGCAGTGACAATGAGCTGTCGGTCATGGCTGCGTGATGCTCAGGGTGTACCCACTGGTTCTATGTCCATGGTCCAACAGACACATGCCATCCAGATGGCTGTGTGGAGTGGGATCGTAGTCCAAGTCAATGCAGTGGGTGGTCAAGGAGGGCTGGCTGGCTGCCTCACTTGCGTCTGGAGCGTGCGAAGTCCTCCCGTGAGATCTGTTTCCACTTCGGACGGCCCCTTCCACGTTTGCGAGGGGGTGCCTGCTTGCGACCTGCTGGTGGTTGAGGTGTGCTCACTGGCTGTGGACGCAGGGGAACTGGACACAGCTGCACGACCCTGCGCCCGGCAGGTGGTGGCGGTGGTGGAGCTGCTGTCCCTGGCTGTGACCTCACCACCAGCTGGCCCATGAGGTCCACGAGTTGGCCCATACGGGCGTCCATGGACCTCAGCACCCCCAGCACCTCCCGCGTGTCTGAAGCAGACCTGGCCCATTGTCCTTGGGCCTCTTCATAGGCCCCAAGGACTCTGGCCATTTGAGGCAGGGCATGGCTCCCAGGGGAGACTTGCGTTTCCCTGAGCCTGCTCCTCCTACCGGTACTGCTGCCACCGGCCTGCCCACTAGCCACATTGCTCACCACGGTCCTCGCTGTAGCTCCCAGGGTGGATCCAGTCGGCCGGGCCACCACCTGCGCTGGGGCTGGTGCCAGCGAAGACGTGGTGGTGGTGGCGGCGGTGGTGGTCGGTGCGGCGATGGTGGCGGTTGCGGCAGTGGTAGTGGCCGCAATGACCGTGGGTGTGGCCGCAATGACCGTGGGTGTGGCCGCAATGTCCGTGGGTGTGGCCGCAACGACAGTGGCAGCAGGGGGCTGGGAATGTTCAGCAGCCCTGGATGATGGGTTGGTGGGTAGGAGGGGTCCTGGGGAGCGGCTGGGCCCTGCCACACCAGATGGGCCTGCTTGGTGGTCCGTGTCCGAAGAGGAGGACAGATCCTCCACATCCGTGTGTCCTCGTTGGGGGCTTGTAGGCTGGCTGTGCTGGCTGCTGTCTCCATCCCCAGCATCCAGCAGTTCGTCACCTGTGGAGAGAATGAGATTTGTTATTGTGTTGCACCTGGCGAAGTATGTATTTGTCGTCTGACATTAACAGTTCGTGCAATCTCGTACATGGGTTTCCCGGAGGCGTGTGTGTGGCTGTACCATTTGTAGTTGTGTGTGCTTGGCAATGGGACTGTGTGCTGTGCACATGTGGCATGGGACGGATTGGCCATGCCGATGGGTGTGTTGCTGTGCCCCTACTTATTGTGACTCTGGTGTATGCGGGCTCCTGGCCCATCCTGGGTCTGGTTTGTACTTTGCTTTTGGTGTTCAAATGGGACGCTTAGGAACGCATATGGCAACATGGGGGCCATGCCCCAGATTCGCATTTGGGATGGAATATGCTTTTGGGGTTCAAATGGAACGCTTAGGAACGCATATGGCAACATGGGGGCCATGCCCCAGATTCGCATTTGGGATGGAATATGCTTTTGGGGTTCAAATGGAACGCTTAGGAACGCATATGGCAACATGGGGGCCATGCCCCAGATTCGCATTTGGGAGGGAATATGCTTTTGGGGTTCAAATGGAACGCTTAGGAACGCATATGGCAACATGGGGGCCATGCCCCAGATTCGCATTTGGGAGGGAATATGCTTTTGGGGTACATGCTGTGAGCCATGGGTGCCGAACGTGACATGTGTTGTGGCAGCATGACAGTGCATGGTCTGAGGTGTGTGCATGCCTGACATGGCCTGCATATTTGCTGTCTGTTGTGATTACTGGACATGGCATTGGACGCATCGTTATGAGTGAGTGATGGTTGTGTGCCAGCCAACGTATTGCAGTTGTCCCATCTCCTTGGTGTGCGTGCTGCCCTGTGCCATGTGCATCACTGCAGTGCTCGGGGGTGTGGCCCATGTTGTGTGTTGTTGCTCACAGTGTGGCGTGCGCTTCATTGACTTCTGGCACATGGTTGGTCATGGGCATGTATCTTAGCGTGACTGCTGTATGTGTGGCAGCTGTGCGGATGACATGCCTTTCATGAGACTGGGGCTGACGGATGGGATGGATGGTATGTTGTATGTGCATGGTGTGTCTGTGTGTTTGATGGGTTCAGTGGTGTTCGTGTGCATTTATGTTGTTCCGCTCTGTTGCATCTAGTGTTGTTTGTCTTACATAGGCGTAGTTGTGGGGTGTGTGGTTGACAGGCAGTAGGGGCTACATGGACAGGACTTCAATGGTGTTTCGGTTGTGTGTGATGGGTTGCACAGTGGCTGCCGTGTGGTACTATATTCAGTGTGGCTTGTGCATGCAGACGTGGCTCCTTGGGTGTTGCTGTGTCTGTGATGGGTCATGTGAGGTGTGAGTCTGTGGTTCATGTCCGTGTGCACATTGTTCACTTGTTCGTGACGGTGGGCGGTGCTGCGTGTTCGTCTGCTACGTGATATGTCCCATGTGTTGGTCGTGTTACGGTCCTCATGCCTCCAGTAATCCAGCCCTGTCCAGTTTCCCACCTGCAGGTTGTTCGGGCGTGCACTGTACTGGATGCCACATGGTTCTAAGCGGGGGTGCTCCATGTTGCAGGTCTGTGGGGGTGGGGGGTGTTGTGGGTCGTGGTGGTGGCTGGACACCCACTGACACCGATTGTTGTGGACCGTGATGTCTACCTTTCGGCTGTCGGTGTGCACTGCGGTGGCTGACACGTGGCTGTGGGGTGTGGGGGATGCTCCTCCTTGCTGTGCTGTGGGACTAGGGGCCTGGTGTGTGTTGTACTTGGGCTGTCCACCCTCCCACCCACTGCACTTTGTGTTCCTGCCACTTACCTGTTACTTGTCGGTTAGTGCAGCTATGGCGGACACATAGGTGTGGTGGGTGCTCGTTGTGGCGCTTCTGGCATACTTGGGGACCTGTTGGTGGTTACGTGGCTGGCTGAGTGTACACATGTCCCCACGTATCTTACAGTTGTTCGGTTTGAGCTGTGTGTGGTGGTGTCTGTTGCATGTGTGTGTGATGTGTTGTGTATTGTGTGCTGGACATGGGGGTGTTTGTCCCTGGGAGCTGTGGCATGGTGGTAGTGCATGTGAGTACATAGCGGTGTGCTGGTATACATTAGTTTGTACTTACCAGCCTCCACTCCTCCTGCTAATCCGGCGAGGATCTCCGGATGTATAATGACTCGCACCTTCTCCTCCCACGCTTTGAAGGTCTTGAAGAGCGCGGGATTCCCTCCGCCAGTGACGGCTGCCAGCTCTCTGTTCTTGCTCTCCTTCTTCTTGACCAGGCTCTTGACGTCATTCCACCGTTTGTTGATTTCAACTCTGTTCCTGGGCAGGGTCCCGACTGCATTGACCTGGTCTACGATCCGGTTCCACATTCTGTTTCTGGTGGCTAGTGGTGTGTGCTGGACCAGGTTCCCATAGATTTGTGGGTGCACCTTGATGATCTCGTCGACCATGACCGTCAGCTCAATGGGCGTGAACTTGGGCATTCTTTGTGGTGCCATGGTGTTTGTGGTGCTGGTGCGGTGTGTGTTGTGTAATGTGCAGGGGGTTTGTGGTGCCGGTGTTTGGTGGTGGTGGTGGTGGTGGTGGTTGTGATGTGTGCGTTTCTGTGGTGTGCTGCTGTCCTTGCTGTGTCACTGTGTCCTCTCCTCTCCTCTCTGGTTTGCAATGTTGCAAGGGGTTGTGGTCTGTGGGAGTGCTGCTTTTGTACTTACCTATGTGGGTGTGTCCTCATGGTCTGTTGTTTTCAGGTGTGTTGTGTCTGGGGTTCTGGCCTTTGTAGTTTTTGTTTGTCCAGGGGGGTGTTTTCGGGATGTGTACTGTGCTTGTGTATTTGTGCGTGCCTTGCTGTGTGGACTTGTTGGCCATGTTGTGTGCGATTGGTTTTGTCAGCGGATGGTTTCTGTGCAGGGACGTGGGCGCCATGGCTTCTGCCGTGTCGATTCTCATCGGCGTTGTTTGCGCTGGCGGGCGGTATATTTGTAGTTTTCCCGCGCTCATGGCGGTGCGATCGTAATCTCACGTGCGGTGTGTCGGCCGTGAGGGCGGGCGGTTTTGTGTTGTCGTGCGTGTTTCCGTCCGTGGCGGGCGGTTTGACTCCGACTCGGACGATGGCGGGCGGTATCTTGTGTGATTTTCCGCCGATGGCGGTTTTCGGTTTGTGTAATCGTAATGGCGTGGTCGGTGTTCAGACGGTGTGTGCGGGCGGATTTTTGCCGCTTCCATGCCTGGCGGATTTTTTTACGCCGGGTATCGTAATGGGCCCCCAAGTTTGTTATGAAAAATGTTGGTTTAAACGTACATTAAAATGTTTCATTGCATGGAATGAGTGTCATCTTTCTGAGTTAATGAGGCGTTGTAAATGAAAAACGAAAATAACGTTTTTTTACCAATGGACATAATTTTTCCTATTATTTTGACCCCACCAATTCCTAAACTATCAGCCAGAACAAAAGTGCTAAATAAACTATGCTAATAGTTTCAACTTTAATCTGTAGAAAGTTTGTTAACCATTGTACAAAATTTACCAAATCAAAAATGTATAAAGGAAGATGTA
This sequence comes from Calotriton arnoldi, assembly GCA_963921515.1. Taxonomy (NCBI): domain Eukaryota; kingdom Metazoa; phylum Chordata; class Amphibia; order Caudata; family Salamandridae; genus Calotriton; species Calotriton arnoldi. The sequence continues at coordinate 1,441,209 of CAWUFW010004011.1, read as the reverse complement.
AGAAGAGGACCAGGGCAATCATGCTCACCGATTCCATGATTAGGCCTGGTCGTCTACGTCATTCTTTTTAAAAGACTATGGGCCTCTTTGTGAATAGTTCCGATGCCAATGACGCATACAGTAAACAGTTCAAATGAAATAATAAGGAAATTTGTAGTGTGTACAGACTTTCATAATTATGTTCACGCTCTCTTATTCTTTGTAAAGCAGCGTTTGTGTGTGCGCAAGTGATATGGAAATGTATTGTTTCGCCTGAGAGGTTTTGCATATTTTTGCATTTTTATCCTTTGCGAAGTTTAAAAAGTTTGTGGTTCATCTTCACCTTCCTCCTTGCAAAGCGTTTCTGCAGAATGAGATCATTTTCACTCCAATCAAACTAAGCCCAGCTACAAAATGCATGCACCATATTCCTTGGAATCTACCTTTTACTGCACTTTTCTTTGCACAATGGCATCATGGAGGGAAGAATACTGACATTGTTCTACAAATTCTATGTTAAACAGAACCATTTATTTTATTTGCATTAAATAATATTGTTCAAAAAAGTGACACAGCAAAACATTGTAAACATTGTAAAGTTGCAGAGTTGTTCAACAACCTCTTTAAAGGTGCAGAAAAAACTGCAACGTCACCGGCTTCTAAATTAAACTTGTCAGAAGTAAAGAAGGTTGGAGCAATTTGTCAGGATCCAGGCAAAGCGTAGGCTGGCAATGAAGCATCAGGCACACAGGTGTTGGAAATGATGGGAGACTTGTCAGTGGACGCTGAGGAAAACTGGAACACAAGATCCAACTGCAGGATAATTAGTCATCCACTTCCTGGAACTGAGTCCATCCTCGGGATAAGGGTGGAATATTTAGTACCACATGTTTCTTTACAACCTTACCTTGCAATGTTTCATTAGTACTTTGGATTTCCGCATTAGTTCTTACTTATATTTCAAACTTCATGTTTGTCGTTTTTCTTCTTCTCGGATTACTTGTTAGTCCTCCCTTACCCTTGTCCTATTTTTTGTGTGCAGCCCAGTGCAAAATTTGTAAAATAATAAGTGCCAGGGCCCCGGCCAGGAGGCCACTGCAGCTTGCATCACCCATTGCCTGTCATCGTTGTCAATGACGGTACCAAAAATCGCTTTTGCCTGTAAGTGCGACAGTTCAGTTTATTCGAGGTCCCCAAAACTAAAGGAATGGCTGGGGAGGTAGGTATTGGTAATTTTTAATGTATATTGTATTCATAAACAACTGTTATTCTGCTGATCTCTAAATTGGATGAGCAGGGCCACTATGTGGCAGACTGTCATAAGTGTGTTGTTGACAACTAAGTGGCCATGCCAAGCACCAGAAACCAATTAAGTGCTGGTGCCGAGCACCGGAAACCACCGGCTCAAACTAAGCACTGTCTCTCCCACATTTACTACTATGGGGTCGATTCCGATTCCGTTTGTAAAGTGAACCGACCGACACGTCCCAGGATAAAGTACCGACCGACACGTCTCGCCGCCGTACGACCCGCGCAGTACGATGGAAAGCCTGTGAATACCAACCGACTCAGCCGAATATGAACCGGACGACCGAGCCGTACGGAAAAATGGCTTCCGGCCGGAAAAGCCCTCGAGCAGTACCGTCCGACACGTACCCGGAACGGAGCCGAGCGACACGTACCCATGACATACGAGTTGCAAAGTACGATGCCATACGCGGGAAACACGAACGACTCGCATGGAGCACAAGCCGCACGACCGACACGCACACGATACAAACACTCAAACCAACGGACTCCGCCCGCGACCGACTCGAACTCCCGCGAGCGAAACGAACGCCCACGACCGAGTCGAACGCCCATTGACCGAGTCGCACACGACATACACAACACAGCATAACAACAGCGTGAAAGGCTCGGAGAAGCCTGTACGACTCACCAGCAGCGTCCGGCACGGTCAGAAGAACATCTCGTACACACACACAAACAACAGCTGACCAAACACAAAAAAGGACCAAACAAGCACTGACAACGGAAATATATAAAAAAATTATAATCAATCAAGAGAGACACACCCACAACTCAACATATTTAAAGGCCACCAATCACTCCCATGAGCCATTGCCATTTCCTGAGAACCTCCACACACACAACTCTGCTGACACACACCATTGCCATCTCACCAACAGCATTCACACACCCACACCTACAAACCTCACTTGCACCCTCACACACACACACACCAATCACCACCACCAACACCCCACCACGACCCCAAACCCCCCATCCACCCCACCCTCACCACCAACACCACCCCCACTACCCCAAACCCCCCATCCACTCACCCCTCACCACTACCACACACCCCCAACACCAGTACCCCAACCCCCATCCATCACCCCTCACCACTACCACCACCAACCCCCCCCACCCCCAACACAACCACAACTCCCCCATCCACCCCCTCACCACTACAACCACCACCACCACCACCCCAACACCACAACCACAACTCCCCCATCCACCCCCCTCACCACCACCACCAACCCACCACCCTCGACACCACCACCCCCACCACCATGCCCCCAAGAAGAATCCAAACTTCACAGATAGTGAGTTGACAGTGTTGGTAGATGAAATCATCAGAGTAGAGCCACATTTGTTTGGCACATTGGTACAGAAGACCCCCATGTCCCAGAAGGCCAAGATGTGGGAGAGAATCGTCAACAAGGTGAACGCACAAGCACCTTGTTTGCGCACAAAGGACGACTGCCAGAACAGGTGGTATGACGTGCGCAGGAGGGTCAAGAAGCTGCTGGAGAAGGACCATCAGCTCAGCAAGCACACCGGCAGCGGCCCTCCTGCCAAACCCGTTTACTTCCGGTCCTGGGAGGAGAAGGTGCAGGCCATCTTACCACCGGAGAGCATACATGGTCTGACTGACATCCCAGAGCCTGGTGAGTACACAAATGTACACATGTCACCGTCAAGGGGACAGGCAAAACAACTTCCATCAACAAAGCCACAGTAACACAAACAAAGTCATCCCTACAGCCATATGCCTGGCACAGCAACACAACACCTGCTATCTCATACCAACATTGAACTATGTCATCACGTGTACAAACCTAGCAAAAATCAGAGCAACTCAGTGCCACAAAACCCCAACAGACACTGCCACACAGTCTGCCACCACTGTCACACCACCTCACAGGGAACCTGACCCACAGGAAGGAAGCTCGGGGATGTTGGGGAAGTCAGTGTAGCCAAAAGCATGATGGGAGTTGTAGTCACAGCCAATAGTCCCCCTCACAAATGGACCAACAACACCACTTCTAACCATGCGCACCTCACAGGCAGTGGAAATGTACCCTCAAGATGGCTGACACTGGGTCCTGCTGTGGGGAGCACAAGGCCCTGATGGGCTATGTGCACATACCAAATGCAGGACCCTGATGCCTGACATCCTGAAAGTCAACTGCCACTCCCTGCAAGGGAAGCATACACAATAGTGGCCCATCTGGCCATGGAGGGAGAAACACTGCCAGCTCTGACCATGCCCACCACCATGTGCTGTCACACACCCCTCCACACAACTCACCTGGGAGAAGGCATTTACCCACACTTCATGCACCCACACCCACACTGTTTTCCTTTTTGTGCCCCTCGCTGCCCCATCGTCGCTGTGCCCGTGATTTTGTCTGCTCTCTCCCCTGTTTTCCTTTTTGTGCCCCTCGCTGCCCCATTGTCGCTGTGCCCGTGATTTTGTCTGCTCTCTCCCCTGTTTTCCTTTTTGTGCCCCTCGCTGCCCCATTGTCGCTGTGCCCGTGATTTTGTCTGCTCTCTCCCCTGTTTTCCTTTTTGTGCCCCTCGCTGCCCCATTGTCGCTGTGCCCGTGATTTTGTCTGCTTTCTCCCTGTTTTCCTTTTTGTGCCCCTCGCTGCCCCATTGTCGCTGTGCCCGTGATTTTGTCTGCTTTCTCCCCTGTTTTCCTTTTTGTGCCCCTCGCTGCCCCATTGTCGCTGTGCTTGTGATTTTGTCTGCTCTCTCCCCTGTTTTCCTTTTTGTGCCCCTCGCTGCCCCATTGTCGCTGTGCCCGTGATTTTGTCTGCTTTCTCCCCTGTTTTCCTTTTTGTGCCCCTCGCTGCCCCATCGTCGCTGTGCCCGTGATTTTGTCTGCTCTCTCCCCTGTTTTCCTTTTTGTGCCCCTCGCTGCCCCATTGTCGCTGTGCCCGTGATTTTGTCTGCTCTCTCCCCTGTTTTCCTTTTTGTGCCCCTCGCTGCCCCATTGTCGCTGTGCCCGTGATTTTGTCTGCTCTCTCCCCTATTTTCCTTTTTGTGCCCCTCGCTGCCCCATTGTCGCTGTGCCCGTGATTTTGTCTGCTTTCTCCCCTGTTTTCCTTTTTGTGCCCCTCGCTGCCCCATTGTCGCTGTGCCCGTGATTTTGTCTGCTTTCTCCCCTGTTTTCCTTTCTGTGCCCCCGCTGCCTCTCGCCATTCCCGCCGCTGCGTCCCCTGCGGCCCCGCCCCCTGACCGCCCATTCGCTGCCCCTGCCTCCCGCCTCCCAGCTGCTCCTCCCTCCCACCTCCCCATAAATGGCGGCCGCTGCGCGGTGAGGAGAGCGACCCTTGACCTTGCCAGGTAGGTCGCTCCCCACCACACAGCTCCGCCTGTGTTGTCTGCCCGCTGCTTCTGCAGGTAAGATCGCCCTCCGCTTGTGGCCCCGGTGCCCGTTTTTTCTGCCTGTCTCCCTTTTCCTTTCTGTGCCCCTCGCTGCCCCATTGTCGTTGTGCCCGTGATTCTGTCTGCTTTCTCCCCTGTTTTCCTTTCTGTGCCCCTCGCTGCCCCATTGTCGTTGTGCCCGTGATTCTGTCTGCTTTCTCCCTGTTTTCCTTTCTGTGCCCCTCGCTGCCCCATTGTCGTTGTGCCCGTGATTCTGTCTGCTTTCTCCCCTGTTTTCCTTTTTGTGCCCCTCGCTGCCCCATTGTCGCTGTGCCCGTGATTTTGTCTGCTTTCTCCCCTGTTTTCCTTTCTGTGCCCTCGCTGCCCCATTGTCGTTGTGCCCGTGATTCTGTCTGCTTTCTCCCCTGTTTTCCTTTTTGTGCCCCTCGCTGCCCCATTGTCGCTGTGCCCGTGATTTTGTCTGCTCTCTCCCCTTTTCCTTTCTGTGCCCCTCGCTGCCCCATTGTCGATGTGCCCGTGATTCTGTCTGCTTTCTCCCCTGTTTTCCTTTTTGTGCCCCTCGCTGCCCCATTGTCGCTGTGCCCGTGATTTTGTCTGCTCTCTCCCCTGTTTTCCTTTTTGGGCCCCTCGCTGCCCCATTGTCGCTGTGCCCGTGATTTTGTCTGCTTTCTCCCCTGTTTTCCTTTTTGTGCCCCTCGCTGCCCCATTGTCGCTGTGCCCGTGATTTTGTCTGCTTTCTCCCCTGTTTTCCTTTTTGTGCCCCTCGCTGCCCCATTGTCGCTGTGCCCGTGATTTTGTCTGCTCTCTCCCTGTTTTCCTTTTTGTGCCCCTCGCTGCCCCATTGTCGCTGTGCCCGTGATTTTGTCTGCTTTCTCCCCTGTTTTCCTTTTTGTGCCCCTCGCTGCCCCATCGTCGCTGTGCCCGTGATTTTGTCTGCTCACTCCCTGTTTTCCTTTTTGTGCCCCTCGCTGCCCCATTGTCGCTGTGCCTGTGATTTTGTCTGCTCTCTCCCCTGTTTTCCTTTTTGTGCCCCTCGCTGCCCCATTGTCGCTGTGCCCGTGATTTTGTCTGCTCTCTCCCTGTTTTCCTTTTTGTGCCCCTCGCTGCCCCATTGTCGCTGTGCCCGTGATTTTGTCTGCTCTCTCCCTGTTTTCCTTTTTGTGCCCCTCGCTGCCCCATTGTCGCTGTGCCCGTGATTTTGTCTGCTTTCTCCCCTGTTTTCCTTTTTGTGCCCCTCGCTGCCCCATCGTCGCTGTGCCCGTGATTTTGTCTGCTCTCTCCCCTGTTTTCCTTTTTGTGCCCCTCGCTGCCCCATTGTCGCTGTGCCCGTGATTTTGTCTGCTCTCTCCCCTGTTTTCCTTTTGTGCCCCTCGCTGCCCCATTGTCGCTGTGCCCGTGATTTTGTCTGCTCTCTCCCTATTTTCCTTTTTGTGCCCCTCGCTGCCCCATTGTCGCTGTGCCCGTGATTTTGTCTGCTTTCTCCCCTGTTTTCCTTTCTGTGCCCCCGCTGCCTCTCGCCATTCCCGCCGCTGCGTCCCCTGCGTCCCCGCCCCCCTGACCGCCCATTCGCTGCCCCTGCCTCCCGCCTCCCAGCTGCTCCTCCCTCCCACCTCCCCATAAATGGCGGCCGCTACGCGGCCGCGCGCTGGCGCGCCGAAGGCGCGCCAAGGCAAGCCCGTCTGCGCCCGTCCGCGACTGGACCGCGCCCAGCGCCAGAACCCCTGGATCCCACCGATGCATCACCACTCGACGGACCTACGACGCCGCCACACTCACCGCACTCAATGCCGGCCGGAACCCTGCCTGCTACCGAGCCTCACCGAGACGCACCCACGGACCCTTCACCTGCCAAACCTGCCGATTCACCTGCCCCCGGACGTGCACCACCTCCGCCAAGTCGAGCACCAGCAGCAACCACCTGAAATGCATCCTGCTGAACACCCGCTCCGTCCACAGGCACGCCGTGGAACTCTGGGACCTGCTCGACGCAACAGCACCGGACATCGCCTTCCTCACCGAAACCTGGATGAACGCCTCCTCAGCGCCCGACATCGCCATAGCCATCCCGGACGGATACAAGATCACCCGGAAGGACCGCGTCAACCAGACGGGAGGAGGCATCGCCATCGTACACAAGAACACCATCCGCATCTCGACTAACTCCGACGAGACCTTCACCGCCGCCGAACACCTACACTTCCAGATACACACTGACCCCAAGACCACCCTCCGAGGCACCCTCATCTACAGACCCCCGGGACCACGCACACTATTCAGCGAAGACATCGCAGACTTCATCAGCCCGCACGCCATGCCCTCCGCCGACTACATCCTCCTAGGGGACCTCAACTTCCACCTGGAGAACAACAACGACAGAAACACCACCGCCCTGCTGGACAACCTCGCCAACCTCGGACTCAAGCAACTGGTGAACACGCCCACCCACTACGCCGGCCACACGCTTGACCCCGTCTTCTCGTCCAGCAAGCACATCTCCTTCAGCCACGCCACCGGACTCCACTGGACCGACCACAGCTGCATCCACTTCAGCTTCAGAAAGACTACGACCCACCACCACCCGCAACAGGCTCCCCGCCGGAGCTGGAGCAAGATCACCGCCGAGCAGCTCACCGCCTCCCTCAGCCAGAACACACCCACCAACACAACGGACCCAAACGAAGCAGCCAGCAACCTCGCCAAGTGGCTGACCGCCTGCGCCGACGACCTCGCACCACTAAAAACCCTCCCAGCAGACCCGGAAGCAAGAAAACCCCTTGGTTCACCAACGAACTCAAGGAATCCAAGAAGAACTGCCGCACTCTCGAGAAAACCTGGCGACTCGACCAGACCACAGACAACAGGACCGCCCTCAAGCACGCCACCCGCAAACACCACCAGCTGATCCGTGCCACCAAGAAGTCGGCACTCAAAGAACGACTGGACAACAACGCCCATGACAGCAAGGAACTTTTCAGCATCGTCAAAGAGTTCTCCAACCCCAGCGCCGGAAACAACGACATCACCCCCTCGCAAGACCTCTGCAACTCACTCTCCGCGTTCTTCCACCGCAAGATCACCGACATACATAACAGCTTCGACGCACAAACAACGCACCCTACCGCCGAACCAACGCCCGCCACCACCACCCTCTGCAACTGGACCCCGATCAGCACCGAAGACACCACCCGCACGATGAACTCCATCCACTCCGGATCACCAACCGACCCCTGCCCACACCACGTCTTCAACAAAGCCGACGCCACCATCGCACCCCATCTCCGGGACATCATCAACTCCTCCTTCCACACCGCCACCTTCCCGGAGAGCTGGAAGCACGCCGAGCTTACCGCACTCCTGAAGAAACCAACGGCGGACCCCACCGACCTTAAGAACTACCGTCCCATCTCGCTCCTTCCGTTTCCGGCCAAAGTCATCGAGAAGACCGTCAACAGACAGCTTGCCGCCTTCCTCGAGACGAATGGATCCCTCGACCCCTCGCAGTCCGGGTTTCGGGCCAACCACAGCACCGAGACCGCCCTTATCACAGCCACCGACGACATCAGAACCCTAACCGACAACGGGAAACAGCTGCCCTCATCCTCTTGGACCTCTCCGCGGCGTTCGACACCGTCTGCCACCGCACCCTAGTGAAGCGCCTCAGCAACATCGGAATCCGAGAGAAAGCACTGGAATGGATCATCTCGTTCCTCGCCGGAAGAACCCAGAGAGTCCGCCTCCCCCGTTCAGATCCGAAGCCACCGAAGTCATCTGCGGCGTTCCACAGGGATCCTCACTCAGCCCAACCCTCTTCAACGTCTACATGAGCCCCCTCGCAGCCATCGCACGCCGACACAACCTCAACATCATCTCCTACGCCGACGACACCCAGCTGATCCTCTCCCTCACCAACGACCCCACCACCGCCAGAGCCAACCTACACGACGGGATGAGAGACGCCGCCGACTGGATGAGGAACAGCCGCCTTAAACTGAACTCAGACAAGACGGAAGTCCTCATCCTGGGCTCATCACCCTCCGCCTGGGACGACTCCTGGTGGCCCCCGGCCCTGGGCACCGCGCCCAAGCCAACGGACCACGCACGCAACCTGGGCTTCATCCTGGACTCCTCCCTGTCGATGACCAGACAAGTCAACGCCGTCTCATCTTCATGCTTCAACACCCTGCGCATGCTCCGCAAGATCTTCAGATGGATCCCCACTGAAACCAGGAAGACCGTCACCCAGGCACTCGTCACCAGCCGACTGGACTATGGGAACACCCTCTACACCGGAACCACAGCCAAACTTCAAAAAGACTCCAGCGCATCCAGAACGCCTCCGCACGACTCATCCTGGACATCCCCCGACACAGCCACATCACTGGACACCTGAAAGACCTGCACTGGCTCCCCGTCAGCAAGAGAATAACGTTCAGACTCCTCACCCACGCACACAAGGCCCTCCACGACCTGGGCCCAAAGTACCTCAACGACCGCATGACCTTCTACACGCCCACACGCCAGCTACGATCAACCAGCCACGCCCTCGCCACCGTACCACGCATCCGCAGAACCACCGCCGGAGGAAGATCCTTCTCCTACCTGGCAGCCAAGACCTGGAACTCCCTCCCCACTCACCTTCGGCGAACCCAGGACCATCTCTCCTTCAGGAAGCAGCTCAAGACCTGGCTGTTCGAGCAGTAACTTACCCCCTCCCCCAGCGCCTTGAGACCCTCCCGGGTGAGTAGCGCGCTCTATAAATGCCGTGATTGATTGATTGATTGATTGATTGATGCAAACAACACCCAAGACCCACCATACTGGCTACTGCTGTGTGACGTACAGGGACTGTTGCTACTTGTGTACAACCACCACTACACCACTGACTCACAACCTCAACATCAACCCACACTCACCGACATTGAAGCATGTCTCTGTGTGAATTGCCTGGCCCCTGGGGGAGGAGGAGGTACTGCAATGACACTGAAAACCATTGAGGCAGCTGCAAATCACATCTTTCCAGCAAAAACTAACAGCAGCCCTGGGAACACACACTGCCAAACCAAAGAGCAGGGCAAGATGGCTGACACATGGATACAATGTATGAGTAGGCTGCTAGTCACACACACGCATCGACCAACCCAATCACAGTCACACTGCCAGCTATTGCAAATGTACCTTTGCACTCAACTTCCGGGGATGCAGTGTCCCAGGGACCCCCTCTGGCCTGGACGGGTAGGCGCGGATTGTAGTTGACAAGTGCAGAAATGCAGACATACCACAGAGATCCAAACACACAGCAACTCACATACACAGCAGTGACAGGGGACACCTGACTGACTACAATGGACCCACCAACATCCCTCACACTGTAGCATGCTGACATACACTCAAACCCCCGTTGTCAGCCACATGATACGCAGACATTGTCCAGTATTGTAGGCATCATCCACACCACACAGCACTCACTGACATGGACACTGTGGACACAAGGACTAACATGGGCTGCACTGGAGCAGGCATGCAACTCACAGCTGAAGCAACCGAACACACACCTCTGGTCACGACTCTAGTAAAGAAAGACAGCCGCAGCGAACAGTCCATACCACCATGGAGGACATTGACATCACAAAGCATGTGTGCAACCACAAAACTCACACACAACTCCATTAGCAACAGTGACACCATCACCTGTGTGAAATGGGATATGGACTGGGGACACAGACAACACAGAAGAGAACATCAGGACAACCCGGGCATGCTGGACTGTGACCAGGTTGAGCAGACACACTAATGTGATGCACATTGACTGACACAAACTGCCATTACACATGCCCCAAACAGAGATCCCAAACTAGGTGCCTTTGCAAGGATGCCAGCGTCAAAGCACAAATGTTGACAGGGATGAAACACCTGTGTCAGGCATGTGTCAGCACCAGTGTAGGAATGGCACAGTACAGTCCAGCGTGCAATTAAGATGCCAGGCAGGCAGACATCTAGACATGACAACCAAAGTGCCTCAGGGTGTCAGGTGAATGCACCACACTAATGGAAATCTCCGTCAGTGACAAAGTAGGATGATGCAATGGACAGGCATGCAACACCAACCACAGTGGCCAATGTCATGTGTATGAACCATTGATGTCCATGAATACATCACTGACATTGTGTCTTCCTTCCAAACACAGGGGCAGATGTGGACTCAACCACAGACGAGGAAGAGTCCCAGTCCCAGGCTCCGGTGGACCCACCTGGCTCCGGTGGCGCACAGTCTCACTGCTCGTCGGACGACACCCAAGCTGGCCCCTCCGGTCTCGGCCCTCATGCAGCCCCTCAGCAACATTCACCTGCCCCCTTGCAACCACCCCTGCAACTGCTGATACACCGCAAGCCACCCCTGCCAACACGGACAGACCTACTGAACCATCAGACGGCACAGGGTCACAGGGCACCAGGGCACCTGACAACAGCAACAACATCCAAGATCCCCCTGTGACACCTGTGCGGGACACCACAGGTGCTGGCCGTGTGGCGAGGGGTGGTGGGAGGGGTGGGAGGCCGAGCAGAGGCTCCACTGAGGGTGCGGGGCTGCAGGATGACACCCACCTGGAACGCATCATGGATGCGTACCAGGAGAGCACCGGAGGGTTCAGCCAGGTAGTGGGGATCCTCACGGACATCAAAGAACAGCAGGCTGCCCACCATGCCCGCTTGGACTCCCACATGTCCCGTGTTGAAACACACCTGTCAAATATGGAGTCCAAGTGGGATACCATGGAAGATATAGCAGTGGTGCACCGGGAAATGTTGACCTGCCTCCGCCAGATCAGCACCAACTTGAGCCCACCTCCCCGTGCGATGACTACATCTCGGGCAACAACATCTGCCACAGAGAGTGAGGGGGGGTCTGGTGGAGGCCCCCGTGCACGGCAGCAGCCTGCAGGTGAGGCTCCCCCTAAGAAGAAGAAGAGGGGTCGTCCGGTGAGGAACAAGTGAGAGGAAGATGCCCATGCACATCCCCCAGGAAACCAACACCTGTTCTGGACAGTGACCTTTGTGTGCAAACCGTTCACCTTGTTGTACAACATCGTACTCCCCACATGACATGGAGGGTCTGAGTTGGAACAATGTGCTTAACGACTGTGGACTGTACTCTAGACATTTCATCTACCAACACTCCTAACTTGTTATCTGTGAACTTTGGATTCTAAAGCCAACTGACAACACTCCCAATCCTGAGCACCATCCCCACTTATGTGCCAATAAATTCACCTAAACACAAGACGTGACTCTGTGGTTATTGAGAGGTTGCCAGTGGCATGTACATCTGGATGTGCTGAAGAACACTGTGCATGCAAACCTGTACTGTGATGAGTACACTGTCATGTCAGTCAGGCCAATGTGCCACATATGTGGGAGACACACCACCAGGTCTACTTTACACATGCTCACCACGTCCAACCAATTCATTGCCAACATCAATGTTGACAAGCAAGCCTGTGGTATGCACAAACTACACACCCAACCTGAGTCAGTGGTGACAGGCCCACAAGTGCAGTACGTCAATGTCAGTCTGATGTGTAGGCACAAGCAACACACATCAGAAGGTGCAGCACAGTTTATTGTCAGGCAATTGCCACATGTCCCTTATTACACACATGCAAGCTAGCAACACCTGACAGTGGGCACACGGTCACCAAGTGGATAACTACGGAAGTCCTGGGGTGCCTGGCACATCACTCGTCGGGACACTAACGACTCCATCCTGGCAGTGGAGCATGGGCATCAGGGGTCTCTGTTCACCAAACAACAGCCACAGTACCCTGTGAAGGACAGACAGAAACACAATTGTTAACACTGCATGACGCCATACAACTGCAACACACATGGCAAACACAAATCACAGACTACACCACCCCAAAATACTAATCATCACACAACTGGTGGGGAGTACAGGTAAACTGGATGGACACATCACTGCAGGCATCCACACAAGTAGCACACAGCCACACGCAAGGTGCACCACACACACAAAACATGCACACACAACACATTTACAACACATCACTGTATACTCACATTCAGGAGAAGAAGTTGTTGATGAGCTGTGTGCGGACATCCTCCGCAGCCTCATCATCGCTACTGGCATCCTGGCCCAGGCCAGGAACCTCCACAGGTGGCGGGTGTTGGTCATTGTCATCCTGGATGAGGGCCAACTCCCTTCGCACTGCCAGATTGTGCAGCATGCATGCTACGATGATGATCCGGCACACCTTAGCAGGGGCATACGGGAGGGCACCTCCTGTCTTGTCTAAACACCTGAAGCGGCTCTTCAGGAGTCCAAATGTCCGCTCTATCACCCTCCTGGTACGACCAGGTGCCTGGTTGTAGCGCATCTCGGCTGGTGTCACAGGGTTCCTCAGGGTGTCAGCAACCATGGCATGTTGGGATATCCAGAGTCACCTACATACAGACACATGCACATTAGAGGAGTTGGAGAAAAACAGGTAGCAAACAATTGGCAGGCACACACAGTGAGGAAAAGTCAGTACACACCAACAAGCCAGGCACGTAGATTCTGCATCCGTGACATCAGTCTAGGGACACGACTACTCCTCATCACATAGGCATCATGCGCAGACCCAGGGAAACGGGCACACACATGGGAGATTGTCATGTCCGCCAAACAAACCACCAGAGCATTGATGGAGTGGAAATGCTTGCGGTTCCTGTATGGCAGCTCATGTGCCTGTGGTGGCACCAAAGCCACATGTGTCCCGTCAATGGAGCCAATGACATTTGGCATCTTCCCCAGGGCATAGAAGTCACCCTTTATGTCTGCAAGTCGTTGGGGTGTGGGGAAATAGATGTACAGGTCCAGGAAATGTAACATGGCCTCCAACACATCCCGAAGCACCCGACTGAACATTGTCTGTGACATCCCTCCACCAGAAGACACAGTGTACTGGAAGGTACCCGTCGCAAAGAAATGAAGGGCTGCCATCACCTTCACCTTGGGGGTCAGTGCCGTCGGGTATGGCCGGCCAGGTTGCAGGTGTGGGCCCAACTGCCCTGCCAACTCCTCAATCACTGCCCTGGTGAAACGGTACTTTCTAATGGACTCACGTTCCACCATCGTTGCCAGGTCCGGGAATGGCCTAGGTACATTTGGGGCCCTGCAGTACAGACAGAAACAAAGGATGAAGGCACACCCTCCAGCAATGTCACAAAGCCACAGCAACACAGCCCATCATAAACAAACACATAACACAATGAGCTGAGGTGGTTGCCACAGGTTGCAGACACTAATGTCCCATACATGGTATCAACGCACATTGAAGCCCAAGATGTGCACATGACAGGGCCCCTGTTGTGCCATGACAAAGCAATGGGCCCTAGCACAGTACATCTGCCCTGTTGCCACCTACCACACAAAGCCCACAGTGACTAGTGAGGACAGATATTTTCTCCACATCACAGCTCCCTGACTGACAGTTACACAGGCATGATGTGACGTATCTTTGACATTACACACAACAAGCATGTTAGCCACAGTCCATGTGCCCTGTCGCCACAAGAGGACATATGTAGGTGTCTGTGCCACCCCCACACAACAACACTGTGCATGTACAAACCAATGTGATGTGTGGATCAGCTCACATTGGAACACTGACAGATCACACCACATGCACACAGATAGTGTATGGACATCACAATGTCGACACTGGTTCACCCTGCTTTGAAGCTACTAACACTGATGAGACAGGGTACATGTGACACGACACACACGCACATCCTGGCTGGGACTGTGTCCATTGCCAATGTCCTGTACTGCATTGCTGCACCCCCTGTGGCAATGGGCACACCACACATGTATGTGTCCACCCACATCCGGGTCCAGCCTGGGAGTGCTTGTCAACAAGTGGCACACGACCAAACACATCCTGTGCCCCCAGACACACACATAAGAGGCAGCCATACATGACTGGGGACACACTGTGGCACAGGCAGTGGTGCCATTGGTGTGCCCCATAGTCCCTAGCTAGTGACAGAGGATGGCATATGTCAGGAATTGACAGCAAGGCTGACCGACACGTTCAATGTCCCCAAAACCAAAATAACTTGTTTGGACCGAGCCGTGCGCACGTCTGGGCCATACAATACAATGGCGACGGACGCGTGTGACGCGTCGGTCGTGTATGGACCGAGCCGCGCGCATGTCTGGGCCATACAATACAATGGCGACGGACGCGTGTGACGCGTCGGTCGTGTATGGACCGAGCCGCGCGCATGTCTGGGCCATACAACACAATGGCGACGGAAGCGTGTGACGCGTCGGTCGTGTATGGACCGAGCCGCGCGCATGTCTGGGCCATACAATACAATGGCGACAGACGCATGTGACGCGTCGGTCGTGTATGGACCGAGCCGCGCGCATGTCTGGGCCATACAATACAATGGCGACGGACGCGTGTGACGCGTCGGTCGTGTATGGACCGAGCCGCGCGCATGTCTGGGCCATACAATACAATGGCGACGGACGCGTGTGACGCGTCGGTCGTGTATGGACCGAGCCGCGCGCATGTCTGGGCCATACAATACAATGGCGACGGACGCGTGTGACGCGTCGGTCGTGTATGGACCGAGCCGCGCGCATGTCTGGGCCATACAATACAATGGCGACGGACGCGTGTGACGCGTCGGTCGTGTATGGACCGAGCCGCGCGCACGTCTTGCCCATTGAATCTGATGGAGACGGGTGTGTGTTGCCATTCAAAATCCGCGTAGTACAGTCATTTGCCGGGCCCTGCACCCTCATTGGCCATGAGCTGTCATGGTGATGGACGCGGATTTGAACGAGGCGTGTGCAGGAAATTCAGTTGGAGTCGTACAACATTGTTGCAATTGCCAGTGTGTCATGGAGGTGATGTTTTAAATGATGCTGAAGGCGTGTACGAGTCGTGCTATCCCATGGATTGGCCAAATTCATAGGATGCAAGCTTTTTGGACCTATCCCTTTGTACCCCAGGGCAGACATGCCTCCACAGCACAGATATAAGGCTGCCTGGTCCCCAGAGAACCCACTTGCCTGCACCACATGCTACTGGAGCACATCAAGTTCATCACTGCTGCTGTCTCTGCTTCCTCTGGCTTCAATGATGGCACGTACTGTGGAGAGGGCCCCAGCCTTCAGTGAGGAGGAGAACCAGGCCCTGCTGGACGGGCTCCTGCCGCAGTACACCAAGCTCTATGGGAAACCAGGGGAGCAGGTGAGTGTGCTGTCCACTGCTTTGCTAATTGTGCTACTGGTCTGACCAGCAGCAGCATTAGTGTGTACACCAGTGGCTTGGTTGCCCACTGACTACTGCTCTTGCCACAAATGGGGCACCCACATGTTCTGCACAGTTGCAGTGCAGTGCAAGGTGGATTGTCACTAGGTTCCCTTCCCAGGCCATGTCTCAAAGTTGTGAGTGCTGGACACCGGTCCCTCAACCATAGTTGCACCACCTGTGTACCTCATTAGCCTTGCTGATGCCCACATGTGTGACTGCCTGTGTGTTGCACTAATATGTTGCCAGTGTAGTAATGTCCTCTGCACTTTGTCATCCTCACAGGTTGCTGCCCAGAAGAAGCATGAGATCTGGATGAGCATCGTCCGGGCGGTGAGATCCGTGGGGGTCTACAGGCGCAGGATCCGCAACTGCCAAAAGAGGTGGCAGGACCTTCGGGGCTGGACCCGGAGGATCGCACGGGTCCAGCTGAAGCTGTCGCCTCCACGCAGGAGGGGCGGACACCGGACCCTGACCCCCACATGCTCCGGATCCTGGCGGTGGTCTTCCCGGACCTGGATGGGCAGCTGAAGGCCAGACAGCAGCAAGGAGGGGGTGAGTACATGACTGCACTGTGTGCTGTGTCTGACATGCTATGTGCCCCCTCTGGCCTGGTAACACCTCAACAGTACATTGTTCAGTTGATCCAGGACCCATGTCCCTCTCTGGTGACTTGCCCCCTTCTCATCTGTTTGCCAGGTGTTGCTTTTTCTGTCTGGGCATAGTGTCACGTGGAAACTGTGCCCTTACATGTGAAGGTGCATGGGATGTGGGCCAGCATTGCTTCAGGGGACTCAGTGTTGTGCTTCAAGGGTGGGACCATTGTACAGTACATGCCAGGGTCCTGGTATTTTTCTGCATGTACTCCTGTCATGTGGCCAATTGACAGCTCGGGCTCACCACATGTGCCTGGGGCATTCGGCACACACCCATGCTGCTGGTTGGGTAAACTGTTGGGGCCTCTGGAGCATGTACCTCAAGTGTGTCACACATGCACAGCCACCTACCTACTGTCCATGGCTATCACCTGTTCCACGTGGAGCAGGACAGTCATGGCTAGTCCAGGGCA
This sequence comes from Calotriton arnoldi, assembly GCA_963921515.1. Classification (NCBI taxonomy): domain Eukaryota; kingdom Metazoa; phylum Chordata; class Amphibia; order Caudata; family Salamandridae; genus Calotriton; species Calotriton arnoldi. The sequence continues at coordinate 1,424,151 of CAWUFW010004011.1, read as the reverse complement.
TGCTACAGTCTGTACTCCCACTCCCGTGTCTCGGTTGGCACTTTGTGCCAGGTGACCAGTTCCCTCAGGTGTCTGCCCCTGTGTCATTGTGCTGTGGCACCGTTGTCAGGCCCACTGGTGTGTACATGGGTTTGGGGTCAGCATGCAATCTGAGATGTACCCATGTGAGACAATACCTCTGTGACATGTATGGATGTGATGACTTGACCGTGCACAATGGTGCCTGCAACTGGGTAGTTCCAGCAGCTGGGTGTCATTCACAGCAGAGTGCGAGTTGCTCAGCTTCAGAGTGCCCTGTCCCATGTCTCTCATGCGTCCAATGGGTCTGGGGTGGGCACATCAGAATCCAGACGATGTTGTTACTGTGGATGGTCATGTGTAGTTGTCAGCTACAGGTTTGCAGGCCCCATGTCCTGGGAATGTGACACAGTGGTGACAGTTGTTGTGGGGCTGCCCTGCCCCCTGTGACTGGAGACTGTGATGTATGATCTCACAGGCATGGCTGAGCCATGGGACTACACTACCTAGGGGTGATCCAGCAGGAGTGTGTCATGTGCAACATGCACTCCATTGTGCCAAGGTATGCAGGACTTGCGGGGATCAGGATGTCTGGTGCATGTACTCAGCCCCAACCTCTCAGATGCAACACTGGCCATCCCTACGTCCAGGCAAATGTACAGGTCCATTGTCAGCAGATGTGATGTGTGCATGTTGACAGACCACTACGTATTTTCAGGTCTTGTCAAGTAATGGGTAGGTGGTGTATGTGTCTGCAGTGGGGTGTAGGGATCCTACATGCGCAAGACAAATGGGTGCAAGGGCAGGAGGGATGTGAATGCCATGCTCGACTCTCAGACTAACCATTGGCCTATGCAAATCTGTGTGAGCACTCCTAGCAAAGTTCAACTGATTGATGCCCGCACTTGGCCACTGATGTGCTGTACTTTCTGTGGTGTGTGTGGTCAGTGCAGATGACTAATGTGTTTTCATTCTATTTTCCCTGTGCAGATACAGACACGGACACAGAGGGAGACCGCTCCACGGACCAGGGGGAGCCAGAGAGCCAGACTGGGTCGGAATTTGAGGAGTCGGAGGGACCCAGTGGCACGGAGGGCGAGGGGAGTGGGTCTGTGGGCTCCTTGGCAAACACCACCGCAGCTGAGGACCACAGCAGCAGTGACGAGGACTTCCTTGTGGAGGCGGGTGGCAGCAGCCACCATCCAACACCTGTTGAGGTTGTCCCCGCCCCCACCATCACTGCCCTCCCCATGGCTCCCACATCTAAGGTCCGTGGAGGCACCCGTGTTCATGGGCATGTCTCCTTCCAGTCAGGCACCGCACCCCCTACCCCTGTGTCCCCTGCAGCCCTGAGCGAGGAGTCTGTCGACCTGCTGCGGCAGATCCATGTGGGGCAGTCATCCATGCTGCGTGTCTTCCATGTGCACACGGGTCTGTTGAACCAGCTGGTGTCGTACATGGAGGGCATGTCATCATCCATGTCTGCCCTACAGAGGACCAGTCAGGGCATGGCCTCCTCACTGACGGCTGCAGTGTCCCTCCTCCAGCAGTCCCTCCCCCTCCTGCCCCTGCCCCATCCCCTACTCCCAGCACCCTACCTGTCCAACTCACACACACACCTGCACCATCATTGCACACAACAGACCCAGGCACTACACACACACCCAAGCCAAAGTCTAAACATGCACGCACGCATACTCAGGGGACTGAACATACACTCACCGGGGATGGGTCAGACACACACACACATGCATCCACAGGCACTCCGCAGTCCTCCGATGCCTCACCCTCCACAGCCCCTTCCACGGCCCCTTCCACTGCCTCAACTGCATCCCCAGCTGCAAAGAGGCTCTTCCTGGTCGACCTCGGACTCTTCCCCACTGATCCATCCACACCAGCACACAAGGGGAAGAGGGGTCCGGCCACACAGAGGGGTGTCCCTCGCCCCCAGACACCCTCCCCCAGGCGCAGGCAGGCTGAGACCCCACGCCGCAGGTCCCCCCGCACCCGGAAGAGCAAGACCCCACCACCGGCCCAACACTCCACCAGACAGTCTCCACCCGCCATCCCCCAGGCTCCCACTCCACAGGTCCCACCACCACACCCTGCCCCAGGTTCACCCACCCACCGCAACCGCATCAACAAGATGGTCAGGCCTTCCCCCCCTGCCTCTTGCTCTTCCAGCACCCCACACCCCACTCAGCCTGTGTGTGGCACTGCTGTGGAGGGCATGCCCTCCCCTCCGTCCTGCCCACATCACCGGATCCACTTCCTGCTCCCCTGGGGATGGGCACTGCAGTGGAGTCTCTGCCCTCCCGGTCTGACTTGGGCACTGCAGTGGGTTCCGTGTCCACTCCCTCTGACCTGCCCACTGCAGTTGTGCCGGCACCCACTGCTCCTGACTTGTGCCCCCAGTTGTGCCGGCACCCACTGATCCTGACTTGTGCCCCCAGTTGTGCCGGCACCCACTGCTCCTGACTTGTGCCCCCCAGTCGTGCCGGCACCCACCCTGTCAGACTCCTCCGCTGCAGCTGCCGCTCCTGCACCCACCAGCCCTTCCCTGCCTGTTTCTGTAGACCCATGATCCTGTACCTGCGGTGCCTGGCTGGCCTCTATGTATGCTCCTCCCAAGGGTATGTCCCCTTCCGTTGGCAGTGCAGGCAAGCCAAATGTGGCATTTGGACACTTGACCCTGTTGGGTCTGTTTATGGACTGGCCATAGGCCTTCATGTTTTTCTTCTTGATTTTCCATTTCACAAATAACTCGGCTGAATAAAAGCTCCTTTTTGTTCACTAGTGGTTTTGCTTCAGATGTACATGATGTTGTTGATACTTGACATGCCCTTGCTCCAGTGATGGTGTATTCCATGGCTGGGAAATGTAGTGTCACTGTGCTGGAGACCATGTGGGCCATGGGGGGTATGTCCTGTTGGGGTGTGTATCCATGTCATCCTTTGCAGCAATCTGACGGGGTCATGATTATGGTCTTTGGAAATGTGTTATCTATCTTTTGTTAGCAATGTCTCATCAGTGTCTTACACACATGCACACCTGTTGGCCTTGGCATGGTTCAATTGGGCCATTTCACTGACTCTGTGGCCATCTCCAATGGACATGCAAGTGTATGCATCTATGTGGATGGACCCATCTGTGTCCTCAGTGCTACTTCATCTACATGTGTGTTGACTCTGTGCAGTTGACTCAGGGGACCCTCCCATGCCCAGGCTGCTGTTACCAGGGCCACCAATGTGTGGTATATGTTAGCTGTGTGACAAAGTATACTGCTGACATGCTGGTGGCCTGCATGGACAACATATGGCACAGCTTTCCTTCCACAGGAGTGGAGTCCCCTCATGTCACTGTGCTGATGGGGGTTGAGACCCCATTTGCACAGTGCTCTACATATGCTGCATGTGTGATCCCCACACTTACCTTCATGTCACTGTGCTGATGGGGGTTGAGACCCCATTAGCACAGTGCTCTACATATGCTGCATGTGTGATCCCCACACTTACCTTCATGTCACTGTGCTGATGGGGTTGAGACCCCATTAGCACAGTGCTCTACATATGCTGCATGTGTGATCCCCACACTTACCTTCATGTCACTGTGCTGATGGGGGTTGAGACCCCATTAGCACAGTGCTCTACATATGCTGCATGTGTGATCCCCACACTTACCTTCATGTCACTGTGCTGATGGGGGTTGAGACCCCATTAGCACAGTGCTCTACATATGCTGCATGTGTGATCCCCACACTTACCTTCATGTCACTGTGCTGATGGGGGTTGAGACCCCATTGGCACAGTGCTCTACATATGGTGCTGTTTAGTACCACACAGTTACCTTTTGTACACTCAAGTGATGGGTGTTGAGGCCATTACTGCAGTGCTCATGTGAGGCTTGGCTTGTGTTAGCCACACTATGGTATTGCAAACACGTGTTGTGAGTTACATTGTGTGTACATGGTCATGTTCACTGTGGTGGGTATTGTACACAGACTACATGTTGTGGTCATGAGGTTGTTGTGGATATCCTTTGGTTTGTAGTCCTTATGTTGGGGTATGGGGTATGTGTGACACATCACCTATCCTATATGTGTGGGCATTGGTAGTGGTACTCACACAGTTCACTATTGGTGGTGGTGACAGGCAAGAGGCCCCCTATGGGTGGGGGTGTGAGTAGTCCCAGCCAAGAGGCCCACTATGGGTGGGGGTGTGAGTGGTGACAGGCAAGAGGCCCCCTATGGGTGTGGGTGAGAGTAGTCCCAGCCAAGAGGCCCCCTATGGGTGGGGGTGTGAGTGGTGACAGGCAAGAGGCCCCCTATGGGTGGGGGTGAGAGTAGTCCCAGCCAAGAGGCCCACTGTGGGTGGGGGTGTGAGTGGTGACAGGCAAGAGGCCCCCTATGGGTGGGGGTGAGAGTAGTCCCAGCCAAGAGGCCCCCTATGGGTGGGGGTGTGAGTGGTGACAGGCAAGAGGCCCCCTATGGGTGGGGGTGAGAGTAGTCCCAGCCAAGAGGCCCCCTATGGGTGGGGGTGTGAGTGGTGACAGGCAAGAGGCCCCCTATGGGTGGGGGTGAGAGTAGTCCCAGCCAAGAGGCCCACTATGGGTGGGGGTGTGAGTGGTGACAGGCAAGAGGCCCCCTATGGGTGGGGGTGAGAGTAGTCCCAGCCAAGAGGCCCCCTATGGGTGGGGGTGTGAGTGGTGACAGGCAAGAGGCCCCCTATGGGTGGGGGTGTGAGTAGTCCCAGCCAAGAGGCCCACTATGGGTGGGGGTGTGAGTGGTGACAGGCAAGAGGCCCCCTATGGGTGGGGGTGAGAGTAGTCCCAGCCAAGAGGCCCCCTATGGGTGGGGGTGTGAGTGGTGACAGGCAAGAGGCCCCCTATGGGTGGGGGTGTGAGTAGTCCCAGCCAAGAGGCCCACTATGGGTGGGGTGTGAGTGGTGACAGGCAAGAGGCCCCCTATGGGTGGGGGTGAGAGTAGTCCCAGCCAAGAGGCCCCCTATGGGTGGGGGTGTGAGTGGTGACAGGCAAGAGGCCCCCTATGGGTGGGGGTGTGAGTAGTCCCAGCCAAGAGGCCCACTATGGGTGGGGGTGTGAGTGGTGACAGGCAAGAGGCCCCCTATGGGTGGGGGTGAGAGTAGTCCCAGCCAAGAGGCCCCCTATGGGTGGGGGTGTGAGTGGTGACAGGCAAGAGGCCCCCTATGGGTGGGGGTGTGAGTAGTCCCAGCCAAGAGGCCCACTATGGGTGGGGGTGAGAGTAGTCCCAGCCAAGAGGCCCCCTATGGGTGGGGGTGTGAGTGGTGACATGCAAGAGGCCCCCTATGGGTGGGGGTGATGGGCAAGGGGGCCTGGGTGTTTGTCACAGGTTTACTGGTACGTGTCGGCTGTTTGTTTGGGGGGTGTCTCTTACCGTCTCCGTCGTTGGCGTCTGTTCCGGATCAGTCCATGGATGTAGAGGATCGGTATGACCTGTGCGATGGGATTCATGTCGACACCGTCTCGTCTGCACTGGTCGTTGGTTCGTTTCGTCCCAGTTGTAGGCTTGTACGTCTCGTGTCCGAGGATCGTGTTGTGGCGCGAATCGTTCCTTTCATGCAGCTTCTCCAGATGCTGTGACGTGCCGTACGTGTCGACTCGCTCGGCGCATAGGAAGTGCGCATCGTACTTGTCCGGCCGGAAACAGCTCTGACATAGCCCCATGCGAGTCGATTCTGCGTTTACGGGACCGGGTCGTAGGGAGAATTGAGTATTTATTTGGCGAGTTTGTGTCGGTCGAGTTTTCGGCACATGCACGCATCGTACTTGATCGGCAGGACTGACCGGCTCCCGGGACGAGTCGGTCGGGAGGTAAGCGTCCGGACGGCTCTTTTTGAGCTGTCCGACCCGAATCGGAATCGGCCCCTATGTAGTAAAGTTACATGTGTGAGGATCTCTCCATCAAACAAATAGGAGAGGTGAAGGTGGAGATGTACACTTGTAGTTTGTGAAAAGCATTTTGTAGTACTTTTATAGTACTACTAAAGTACTACAAAATGCTGGTTTTGGCTCGACCCCTGTACCTTCAATCTACAAGACAAATACTAATATTTAATAGAATGATGGCCCACTTTGCTAAAGGACAGCATTAAATTGACTGCGTGAATTGTAATTGTGTTTCCTAGCATAACTGGCATATTTCAGTAGATTTAGATTTTGTTTCAAAACAAATCCTTCAACCAACTGAGGTATGTTATTTATTCATACCTTTATGTAAGGCAATGCATACAACATAAAGGCCACCTCAGAGGGTTAGAGGGGGAAGCCGAAGCAAGATACAAGCCACGGAAGCAGATCCCAAAGATCATAATGAATGCCCAAAGGTAATCATTGACAATAGTCCATTGGTCTTCTAATGAGGAACCCTTCAAGACGGCCCAAGATATGGGAGGCGTCTTGTAATGAAAGGGAAAATGGAAAATCCTTGGACATATTCCATTAGCCGTTGATCTTTCTTATAGATCTTCAAAGTCAAGCAAAACCCAAGGATACAAAAGGATCAAGGGTATAACTATTTTTAAAGGAACATTGGTCCCTTATTTGCGAGGTAACACACAAATTAATACATAGAGATACAATGAGCTCTATGTTAGGTGTCCGAATGGAAAAGCAAATACATTTATTGAGTTAAAATAACACATCAATAAAGTGGGAAAACAAACAAAGGAGAAGTAAAAAAACTTCTAGTCTCAGACGTTTCTCCATGTGACTACAATGGTCATGTCACATATACTGGTAAGTACCTATGCTCACATAAACAATTATATAACAACAGCTCGAGTCATGGTACTGCAGTCGACGACGTTGCGATCCTTTAAGTAGATGTGGGGATCATCATCAGGACATAAATAATTGTGCCTGAGAAAAAATGCCTGCTAGAGAAGGGAAAAGGAAGAAAATGAAGAGGAAAGAGAGCAAGAAAAAGAAAAAAACAATTAGTGACACTATTATTGCTTAAATGATCCAATCAATCAGGCCATGCATCAGGTGAAAAGGCGTCAACATGCTTCTCTTCAAGGGCTGTAGATCGTGATCTCATGATGCAACCTATGATATACGTGAAGGGGCCGGCGGTGCATAGCATGGCAGTGAAAAAAGGCTAAGCTATATAAGGCAAAGTGAAGTAGAAATAAAATTTGGATCATCTGACATCAAGAATGGTCAAGTAGTATAGAAAGGGCAGGGGCCCTAGGAACAATAGTATTACACACCGGATTGGGCCTGAATGGTAAGAAGAAACGGAAGTCCATTAGTAGGAAAACAATTAACAGTATGAGGAACAGCATCCCCAAGCTAAGGAAACCAACTTGAACGCCAGGGCAAGTAGTTAAAACATGGCTGCAGCTATGTGATGGCAATGAACTGCAATCAAAAGAGAAATAAGGTAACCAGTGAGCCCATACATAGAGGGGGTCCGCAAGTATGTGCCAGCAATCATGCTCTACCTGGCGTTCACAGGAAATAGCCACCAGATTATAAATGCCAACCTAAAATGTAAACAATGCAATAAACCAACAAGGCACAGCAATTTGCAACAGTAAAGACTACACATGCGGAGTGCTAGCAAAGTCGAGCAGGTGGTTCAACTTACCAAATGGAAGCGAGATGGAAAGTAAATCGTGACCACAGGAACTGGGTAAAGGTGCGAGTGGCAATAGCATCATATAGGTTTGCAAGCAATAAAGCAATACTAGGCATTAAGTGGGAAAAACCACCAGAATAGAAGCCAACCTAAATTATAAACAATGCAGTAAACCAATTAGGCACAGCAAAATGCAACAGTGAAGACTCCAGTTGTGGAGTTCTGGCGAAGACGAGTTAATAGCTCAGGCTACCAAATGGAGGCGGGATGGAAAATTAATTGTGACTCCAGGAATTGGTTAGAGGTGCAAGCGGCGATAGCGTCTCATAAAGTGGAATTAGAGGGTGTGAAGACAAGAAGGGAAGTGGAGTGTATAAACAAGATGCGTGGCGGACATATTGGAATGGTGCCTAGTCTATCTGAATTACATATGCAGTATAAGGTTGCAGTGGAAGGGGACACAAGAAGGAGCCACAGTGAATAGCATTGAAGCTGCAACATAAAGTATATCCAACCTATTGCTGACAATTACATATACCGAAATTAGACCATAATCACTGCATCAAAGCATGTCACCAGCATAATTTAAATTAGGAACATAGTACATGAACACCAATTCTAATCTAGAGTTTGTCAAAAGCAGAAGATACTTATGAGTACATTATTCAAGTTACATGCACAACCATATGGAAATAAATAAAAGTAATACAATAAAAACTAATACATTTAAATGCAAAGGTATGTCTGAAGAGAAACCTAGACATAGTTCAATTAATACCACATTGTAGGGCACATTACTTTGTAAGAAGAATTACCTCTATTAGAATCCCTTAAGCAGAGGAGATATTGGCGTAATTTCGGCAACTCATGTCTTTGGGAGAAATATTTACATGTCGACATGTTTCAGAGAGTAATACAAACTATGCAGGGTTACAGCAGCGCGGGTCCAGTCCTTCATCCCATTCCTGCCAGCATGTAAACTATTTGTGCGAAGTATCTATTTGAGTGCTTCTTTGTTCAGTATTGAGGTGATATCAGCACCTTTGGGAGGCGGCCTCACCACAGTGATCACTTGCCATCAAAGGTCATTCTCCATGTGTCCTTTCTCTACGATGTGGTCCACCAAGGGTACATTGGTCTACTTTACATCGTATTCAGCTCCTGTGTTGGCAAATCCGGATGCGCACCTTCTGCGTTGTTTGGCCAAAGTAAATTTGATTGCACGGAAAAGCGAATGCTTAGACAACGTTCACAGTGTTACAATTTGAAAATTGGCCATTCAGACCCAATCCAACATGTAATATGATTGTTACCTTTCTATACTACTTGACCATCTCTGATGGTTTTCGGTCAGTTGAGCCAAATTGTATTTATCCTTCACTTTGTCTTATACAGCGTAACCTTTCTTCACTAGCATGCTATTGCACCGCCAGCACCTTCACGTATATCATAGGTTGTGTATCATGAGATCATGCTCTACAGCCCTTGAAGAGAAGCCTGATGACGCCTTTTCACCTGAGCATGGCCTGATTGATTGGATCTTTTAAGCTATAATAGTGTCACTAATCGGTTTTTTACTTTTTCTTGCTCTCTTTCCTCTTCCTTTTCTTCCCTTTCTCTTCTCTAGCAGGCATTTTTTCTCAGGCATAATTGTTTATGTCCTGCTGATGATCCCCACATCTACATAAGGGATCCCAACGTCGTCGACTGCAGTACCATGACTCGAGTTATTGTTATGTAATTGTTTACGTGAGCATAGGTACTTACCAGTATATGTGACATGACCATTACATTTTTATTGTAGTCACATGGAGAAATGTCTGAGACTAGACGTTTTTAACTTCTCATTTGTTTGTTTTCCCCTTTGTTAATGTGTCATTTTAACACAATAAATGTATTTGCTTTTCCATTGGGACACCTAACATAGGGCTCATTGTATCTCTATGTATTAATTTTTGTGTTACCTCACAAATAAGGGACCAATGTTCCTTTAAAAATGTTGATCTTTCTTAAGCTTCTAAAAGAATAAGGGCAACATTTTAAAATGTAAATGAAGTTATGTGGTGAGCTTGTTGTTTACTTCAGCTTTTATCAGCTGTAGGTTGAATGGAAAATATGGGTTTTCAGATTTTATCTGGATCTCAGGAGGTTCTCATCAAGTCTTAATCAGAAAGGTAAGGAGTTCCAGAGAGTTGAGCCCTGTACATGAAAGCCAATTCCTCCAAAACCTTTGGGTTTATACAGATAAACCTGTAGTAAATTTGTGGAGGCTGACCTAGTGACATTGTCAGGATAAAGAACTCTTCTAAAGTGTGATGCATGGTGACCAGGAAGTGATTTGTGGGCTGAGCATCTCTCTTGGACTGGTAGCTAGTGGAGTGCAATGAGTGTGGATGCCAATGGTTTTACGTTGTAGCTTTTCTGTGAGTGGAGCAGCATAGCTGTGGACTCTTTGTGGTTTATCCAGATACTTCTTTGTAAGCCTGGCATACAGGTTATTGCAAGTGGCTTAATGCTACCAGGAGCATTACATCTATTTGTCTGGGAACATGTAGATGAGGGAGAAGTCGGCAAAGTAGATGAAGCTGACGAAACACTTCTTGGTGACAGCATTCACTTGGTGGTTGAGGGAAAGATTGGTATCAAACAGAGCTAGTTTACAAGCCTTGGTGTTAGGTGTGGAAGTGACATCCATGGGGTCTGGGTGGTATGTTCCATTTGTTACCAATTGTGCAGGATGGGAGGGGCGTCATGCCCCACAAGAGACTTTAGGTAGAGTGGACCACAAATATGACAAATATCCCATCTTCCATATTACATGCATAGGCTATAATGGATTTTTAATATGTCGGACGGGATATCTGTCATGTTTGTGATGGAGTAACCCATCTGCCAAACTTTAAATCAGGCCCTATGGTTCTTGTGAGTCATCGGATCCCCACATTCAACAATGGTAACGAATAGCACATTGGACACCATGGCCATGGGTATATTGCTACACATTACTTCTCAAACAAATATATACATTAGTTCACTTCAAGCAACTACTGGTAATACCCTCAAATATGAAGCTCATCCTGGGTACAAAGTAGCAGCAAGGGTAGATGAAGATATTGGCAAAATGCTTAATTTGAGCCTGTGTTTGCAGGGGCTCAGCATTGGCTTTAATTCTCAAAACTGGCACTTTTGACAGTCCACCACATGGTGGCGCTGTTTGTTTTTGAGGTTAGCAGAGTGTTTAGCAATTAAATATACATTAGTAATGATTAATACCACCGTGACCAAGCCATTCTGGGTGGTCTGTAGTAGATCAAATTGATAGACTTGTAGGAGTGTGTCGCTATTGACATTTGGCAGCTCTGGCAGGGGCAGTGGGTGGTGCAAGCTGTAGTGGCATCCTGAAAACCACCTTAAGCCTTGGCACTTACTTTTTTATTTTGCAGATTAAGCACTGAATGGGCCTGTTGTATGATCTTCTAGGCTTTATGTGTTTAGAAGTTCTGCATTTGTGTTCTTCTGAATTGACTCATCCCCATTTCTGTTTAAGGAAATGGGACAATACATTTCCATCCTTATGCAGTCAGGCTCTGAAAGCACGAAAAAGGCCAGCGTGCTCGGTATTGATCGTCAGGCGGGTCTGGAACAAACAAATCTATGCCTGCAAATAGAACTGGCGAGCAGGCTGCAGAAAAAGCAGAGTTCACACCGTGGTCACAGAAAGATGGGACACGCGCTTAATTTGATTCCTGCTCCTCCTTCAGACACACACATTTGTGCAGTGACTCATCCAGCGACGCTTGATAAGAGGACGCTCTGTTAATCCTTCCTAACAAGCATCTCTTCCTGGACCACTGTTTAGATGAATGTGATTAAAACCAATGTCCCATCTGCAACACTCCTCTTAATGATAGAAAAATAATTTAGTCATATTATTGTGATGCCAAGATGTAATAAATAAAGGTGTCTTTTTATTCCTTTGAGTACATAGTATAGGTGCAATAGATGTGTATTGATGTGTAATTCTGGGTAAGTCATGTTTGGATTGTTTTCCTTTGTGGGAAGGGTTTGGAGATATTGTGATGTTTGTATCAGTTCTAAATACAGGAGTTGTGTTGATTGGTTGTAAGTGTATACGGCTCTCCTCCAATAACCGCGGTTGATTTTCTGGCCAAGATTAACAAACATTTTGTGCTGGATTTGCATCACATAAGTGATGAAAACCTTTTTTATTTACTTAGCAGCTCAAAACTTGTTTTGCGCTGGAAGTTCCCTCGAAGTAAAGTAAAGCAGCGATTATCGCTGCATTGCATTTCTCTGTGTCAAGGGGGCATTCCATGGGTGATACATGGGCGTTTCTATGCAACCACCCAGGTTTTTTTTTATGCAAACCACTATCTACTAACAATATTAGACAGGCTTTTGTGCAAAAAAATGACCACTTTTGATCAAGGCTTTAAAAAGGAAAAATGCTTTTATTTGTTCAAATATTCCCACTTTGCATGTGTGCTGCACTCTACAGCACACATCTGAGTTGGAAAGCTTTTAAAGTTAGTCTAAACATAAAACCTATGCAAGACTCACGCAGACACCCTTGCACTTTGGTGCAAAGGTGTGTGCGTGGCGCTTGGCTGCCTGATTGTGAGCCAACGCTAGGGACAGTGCAGGACGGTGCCATATCTCTGTAAATATGGTTTTTCCTGCTCTATCCTTTTCGCGCGATGCAGCACAGTAACTTTGGGCCACATGTAAGTAAGGAAAGGCTTGCGATTACCAAATAGCGAATTTTTGCAATTCGCTATTTGGTAATCACAATCACCAATGTAAGAAAGTGTGCTTTACACGTTCTACGATCCCCAGTGGGCCGCAAATCACAGGGATGACGGCCTGCTGGGGTCAACAGACCACAATTTCTGTGATTGCTTTTAAATAAATAAATCTTTTATTATTTTAAATGCAGTCCATTTACCTTAAAATAAAACGGGATGCTTTTCAAAAAGAAAATTAGAAGTTTTCTTTTCATTTTTTAAGAGTAGGCCGTGGTCCGTGATACCACTTCCTGCTCTTAAATAGTGCTTTTACAAACATTCACAAATGGGAAGGGGTGCATTGGGACCCCTTCCCATTTGTGAATGGGTTACCACTTACTTAAAGTAAGTGCTAAAATGCGAATGTTTTGTGAACGCATTTTAATCACAAAACATTCACACATACCACTGCGATTTGGTATTAGGAAGGGACGCCCTAAACACGCCCCTTCCTAATACCGAATCGGAAACCCAATTTGCAATTTGGTAATAGGTTATCGAATCGCAAATAGGGCTTTGTAAATTAAAAATGCTTTTTGCGGTCGCAAACGGCCTATTCTCCGAATCGGGCCGTTGGCAACCTCAAAAATCTTTGTGCATCTGGCCCATTGTTTGCTGTGCTGTTTTGTGTGACACATTTGATAATCTGGGCCTCTATGCTGGAAGTGACTTGGAACATGAATGCATGGTGTAATTGGAACCTATATTTGATTCAGGACTGGAATATTATTTCTCTTTAAGGGACGGTTGGGGTTTTTTCTGTAGAAAGGTGTTGGAAAAAATTGTCAAAAAAATTGTCTTGTTAGACCCTGAGATTCAGTGTAGAGTCCTTGAGCACAGTGGAGTAACCCACAAATATGCCCCTCCTGCAGAATGTGATGAGGGCCCCCTGTGTCTCCCAAATCTCACATATATTTAATGGCCTGAATGGATCTCCCTAAAGGGTGGGGGTCCCCAGCGCCACAAGAGATGCAAGGGCCTGCATTATGCTCCTCATTGAGCATCATGTGATGGCTGCTATTACATGTCTATTCAGGCTGTCAGGGGAATGCAACAGTGAGAAATTATGATATCAACGGGTGCTATGAATGCAGAAGGGACAAGGGAGGGCAAGGGTGTGAATGACCATCGATGTTCCCTGGCTGTCTTGATTCTCTGTGTGCCCAGTGAGATGTGACACATGATTTGATGCTATAATTGGTAGTCAATGAAATGCATGTTTCATGTACGTATTGACCGAATGAGAAACAAGTTGTCTGTCTTGGCTCTGTGTTTGTGTGTGGTGTGTGTGTGTCTGTGTATATATGAGCCACACTGTGGGGACCAAATCGATCCTCACAGCATGGGTTAACCTTGTCAGAACCTGATAAATCCTATCTTTGTGAGGACAGGTGTGCCGTGAAGACCAGTCGCAGTATTGTGTTTAGGTACTTTCGAATGAGTGTATCAAAAAACCAAGGGCCTTTTTATGAGGCCCATACGACGCTGTTACGTCACTTTTTGTGATGCTACTGCGGCGTAACAAATGTGCCACGCTGCGCCATATTTACAAAGTGACGCATCTAGGCAGATGCATCACTTTGTAAACCCCTGTGCTACATTATACCTGCGGCAGGTATAATGTATGCAGAGTGGGCGTTCGGATGCAGGAAAGCCAGTAGGATTGACGCAGTGAAATCTATGAGATTTCACTGCGGCACTTCTACTGCGTCAGTGCGTAAAATCCTTACTCCTGCTTGAAGCAGACATAAGGGATGACGTAGTGCCTTTCAAATGGGGTTTGCCCCATGTGAATTGAAACACTGCTGGGGTTGTGTCTGTTTTCAGACACACTCCAGCAATGCACCATTTTTTCGCCTACGGATACGTCAGGATTACTGACGTATCTGTCAACCCTTGTGACATGGAGTGCCGTACGGCGCATCCATGGTGTCGCAAGGCTGGCGTTATGAAAAGTGTTGCATTGCTGTTTTTTCTCAGCGATGTGACACTTTTCATAAATGAGGCCCTAAAAGTACAGTTTGATTTGCCTCAGTCCGCTTTATAACCTTCCCTACTATCAAAGCACACGTGGAGTTAGAATAGTAATTACACACTTCATTATGGTCAATGGCCGGTCCTCATATTAATAGGTATGTTATGTTGTGTGTGTACATGCGCACACACTAACACACACGTGCAGGCATAAGAGAGTTCTGCTGTCATCCCCTGGTGAAAGGCACTTTTGTAACAGGTTGTCATTCATTTTCTGTCCAGCCTTGAAGGAAGTCAGGTATGGACTATTTTTGCTTGGTTTCCCTGAGTGTGGGAGAATGCAAATTTTCTTTGCTTTCTCAAGATCTGGCAATCATAAGGGCTGGAGGGAGACGCACTCACTTGAGTTGCTAACAGGAAGTTCAACTTTGATGCCTGCTCGTACCTCAGTGGAGGGAGATGCCCTTAAATTTCACCATGTACTCGGGAGGCTGTCCTTCCATCTTCGATACATCATATCAGAGAACTGGCAGGGATTTGGACTCATCTCTAGGCTGATATACCCTTGGATGTCCACTACAAATCTTTGGTCGAGATCTACTCAATAGTGGGTCTAGTAATGAATCAAATGCATGCATGTATCTGGCATTTGTATAGCGAGAACCGAATCAAAAGGCAGCAGAGCTCTGCACATGTTTAAAGGCAGGTATACATTTAATGAGTAAGAGGAGAGGAAGTTGGATTGTGAACAATTAATGCAGTACAATGTAGTTTTCCTTAAAGAGTGAGTATTCAACTATTTACTAAATTGGAGCAGCTTTAAGGTGGCCCTGATGGATACAGGGCTGTTGTTCTAGAACCTAGTTGCATAGATGGGAATGTCCTGCTGTCCTTTTTCTTCTTTTTTTTACACTTCTTAACCTGCAATCTGATGGTGTCCTGGCTGTGGGTGTGATGAGATCAGTGCTTAATTTGTGCTGGTGGCTGCCAGTGGTGAACACCAGCACTTATTTTTGGGAACCAGCACTTATTTGACCTTATCAGCTACTCACTGAGAACAAGTGAGTGAAAAACACATAAATAGGAAAGAAGGTGGAAGAGAAAGACATAAAAACCATCACAAAGGGAGGAAGAAGAAAACAGCAATGTGAGATAGCGTAGCCTTAGTATTCGGCACCCCTGGCATCTGAATGCACCGGCCGCAGACTTCTGAGCAGTGCCTTGGGCATCAGCGCCCATTCTTTTACAAACGGAGCACCGGCCAAGATCCAATAATGATGGCAAATACTCTACTCACCAGACATGGTGCGCTCTTAGCTTGCTTTTCTCCACGCTCAGCCATTCCACATCTGCTGGTACAGCCATGCCACTTGGTCTGATTATGGTCTGGCCTTTTCCAGTCTAAGGCTATCTAGGATGAGACACAGTGGTCCAAGCCCTGAAGCCAGTCTTGTACATAGGGAATGGAGCAATTTTGATGGCACTGCTGAGGCTCTGCACCCAGATGTGTTGCATAGAATGTTTCTCTAGCAACCCTTTTAGAGACATATGCCATTGGCAACATGTTCATCTTACCAGCCTGAAGTACAGATGACATTGTGCTATCTGGGATTAATGTGTTAAACTGGTCATTTTATTTTCCACAAAGGTGTTGGGTCCCTATAAGTAATTCCAGAGGTACTCTAAGACACCAAAGGTGGTGACCAGCTAACCACTGCAGGTTATTTCCATGCTTCTAGCTACTAACTAAGGCGAAGGCCACAGATCCTCTTTTGTTTGATATTTGGCTTGCGTGATGATCCCTGTTAGGTCTCCATTTTTTACACTCTGCCTTTCATTATCTGTATCCTATGGACCAATGAGATCAATCTTTCATTGTCCACCAGTCTGGTGCTGGAGGTGTACAAATAGAGAGTTGTTTCTCCCCGCCTTATAAAAATTGAAACCAGCAGAACATAAACAGGTTTAAGACAGTGGTCCCTATTATCTCACAAATGATCGAAAAACATCTTGAGTCCAGACGCGCATGATATTTGGAGAAGCATGACTTTGGCAGCATTGGACACGCAACTGTCTCCTTCAATCCTCTTTTCTTAATCTACAGAATATTTAATTCTTTCTTTTTCCTTGCTTCTTCTTTCCAAAACATTCTTTCCATTCCTTTCTTTTTCATCATTGTTCCTTTGTTCCCTACTGAACCATTTTCCACCGTCACAGAGTTCTTAAACATTCTCAATACCTGCATGAGTTTGGAAAACAGTGGTGCACCTTTTTTATAATCTAATCTTCTTTTGATTTTGGGAGTTTAATATAATGCGAACTAGACCCGAAGGTATCAGAGCGCTTTACATGAGCACCAGTTGCAGTACAGATGGACACATTCATTTTTTTGTTAGGCACGGAGAGATTAAGTGATTTGCCCAGACTCAAACCCGGTTCCCCGTCTTCGAGGACGACTGCTCTAGCCATTAGGCCGCATTCTCTCTTGGATTCTTAGGACCAGATTTCTCATTCTTTCATGCAGCGCAATGCAGCAAGCCACCTTGCTGCACTGCGTGAAAGGGAAAGGTCAGGAATTAGCCTTATTTACCATTATATGGTGCATTCCTTTGCTTTCCTAGTGCTGGGACACTTTTGGCTGCCTAGCACCAATGCAGGCAACCTTGCGTTACGGCGCAAGGGTGCCTGTGTTGTAGGCAGGATTGTTTTTGTGCAGGAAGGGAAACCTCCCTGCACAAAATCAATCCTGAAAGGCATTTTCCTCTTTCTAGGTGAGCTGCATAATGCAGCACACCTAGAAAGATGAAAAAATGAGGAGAAATAAACATATTTCTCCTCGTTATGTCTCACTTGGGGAGACGTAGCATTTTGCCACATTACCAGGTTTACCACTAATGTTAAGTCTGGGAATGCACCAAAATCCATGGGTGGATGTGTGGGTACAATCACGCTCCATCCATGGAACGCCTCCCTGCCGCAGAGTAACGCAATGCAGCGATTTGCACTGCCTTGCGTTACTCTACATTTATCAAGCCATGCAGGGTGGCCTTGTGTGGCTTGATAAATATCACTTCATTTGTGCGTCACCCTTGCACCCCTTGCGTGGCACATGGGTGAAACAAACCCTGATAAATCTGGCCCTTAATCCTTAACACTTTACAAATTCTATGTCCTAATTTAAACTCAGCTTCTTGCCTAATTCTTTGTATTCTCTCATTTTCTCTTCCACTTGTTCGTTAATTTTTTGCATATCAATCTTATACTTGACCATGTCTGACCATGTTGGTAATGTGCTCCAAGGCTTCCTTTCCCTCATTAAAATGAAAGTACAAACTCCTATATTGGAATGTTTGCGAGCCCTATATCCTCATAACATTTCTTGTACTACTGTCTACATCTCTCCACAGACGATTACCAGTGTTAGCTAATTTCAGGCTATATGAATCACTCTGTTTTCCTCTCAAATAGGCCATTTACTCTGGGTTTATATAGCACTGTTTTTCTGTGCACAATATTATTTTATCTCTTAAGAATATACACATTTCTTCGTGGCATAATCTTATACTAGTTTTTCAGGATAACCTATTTTCTTGAATTCTATCACGTTATGTTCTTACTTCACTTAAAAAGTCTACTTCAGAGCATTTCGAGTGGTATCTCTCTTTGCTAATACAAATGGTAGCTAAACTAATAATTGGTCCCATATTACTTTATCAACATTTTAATATAGTTTGCTTGGTATTCCAGAGATGTCAGCAGATTTTATGTACTTCATCACATGCCTCACATATCATGGTCATTCTGAACCTCAAATGACCTTAGTGTGCCAACTGTAATAATCTTAATTTGTAATATTTTGGGTTTACTAATATAATACCCCTCCCTTTTCTCTAAACTCCCTTGTTTAAATCATCCTTAACAACAGCATAACTCCTCAAATTCCACCTTTCCTTCGACCAACCAAATTCTGATCAGCTGTATTTCCTTATCCTCTCAAAAGAGCATCTTTCGATTCTTCTTCCTCAATGGCATTCGCTCCTTTGTGGCCTATTACTGCCACCCAGCTTGTCCTCCTTGCATTTATCATCAATGTTCTTGTCCTGTACTCAAATGGGCTTTGTCATTAGAAGCAAATCTGCTTCACAATTATTTCTCCTGACACTAATGCCATAGTGAAACTATATACTCTTGCACAATTGCCAACCAATAGCTATATTTGATTATGTTTATCTTAACCTTCTCATTGCTATTACTACTGTTGTATCCCTCCCATGTCATTAAAATTGCACCTTTTTATTTTACACATCCATAACATAGTTGCCTCTTTGATTTCAAATTTCATATTTTTAAATTCGTCTTTACATCTACCATCCCACTTAAACCTCATACACTATTTCAAAAAGCTGTTATATTTTTTTTTCTGTAATATTGTCCATACATATGGAGTTATATTCTACCACTCTTAAGTAGGATCTCAGTTGATCCTTATCCTCTGGATCCACTAATGTATGTCCTAGTATTAGGATTTTCATTGATAATATGGCCCAAGTAAGTTAGACTCTGGACTTTCAATTTATAGAATGTGATTTGACTATCAGCCTCCTTTCTTTGAAGCCCTCTAATATATATCCGATTGCAAAGCATGTTTCATCTCATTCGTCCTGTAAATAATTTACATTCTGCATGTCTTCAAAGATCTTTTACATCATCCTCGAAACAATAACAAGCTAGACTCTAAACCAGAATCCATTTGCCTATACCGGTATGGCCCAAATTGTGTTACAATTGATGTGAAATGATTGTATGACAGTGGTTGTAACTCTATTTGATAGTATGCAGAGGATACATTTAACGTGAAAATCTAAGGAGGCACTTAGGGCCACATGCATCAAAGGAAAAACCGGTCGCAAACGGGCAGATTCTCAGAATCTGCCCCTTTGCGACCGGTATTTTTGCATTTGGGATGCATCATCCCAAATGCAAAAATCGCAATTTAAGTAATCGCAAAATATGCAATTACTTAAATTGCGATTGCATTTAAGGAATCGCAAATTGTGATGCCTCAAATGCAATGCATGATGCCATTAAAAATAGCGATTTCGCTCTTAGGGGACGCAAATTACAGTCAAATGAAACTTGATGGCATTTTGCAATAACTTTGAAAAATGCACTAAAGTGCATTTTTCAAAGTTCCAGGTTACACACACACATGCCCTTTGGGCATGTGTGTGCGCAACATGTGTTCACTTAACAATTTCAGGGGTGCAACAGGGTATCCTTTTGGCACCCTTGCACCCTTGAATTGCATGCCTCTGGGCCCATAGAAATGAATGGTAATCAATTCCTTAATTGCGACTCGCAATTTGCGAGTTGTAATTAAGGAATTTGTAGGAATCGCAATTTTTTTTGCGATTCCTACATGCATAGGCAATAGCGATTCTTTAATTGCGATTCCTTAATAATCGCAATTAAAGAATCGCTATTGTCTATGTTGATGCATGTGCCCCTTAATGTTCCCAACAAGTAATTTCATTGCATCACATTTGGTGACATTGGCTGTCTCCCCAAATTGTATTTTTAAGATTACTTATGTCAAAACATGCACTGAGCAAATTGTTCAGTTGCGGACTATGATCGCTGATGCAAGCCATTTTGATACCTCGGTTTCTTGTATAGTGAAAGCTTTGCTCAGCTTTTCAAGTTCCTTTTCTAGTTGCTCTTTTGCACACATTAAAAGACTCTTGATGTTGTGTACCTACAGAGTAGCTCCTCTGTGTAATACAAGTTTATGGACAAAGGGCACATGCATCAAGTTATTTACTGGTCGCTAACGGGCCGATTCTCAGAATCGGCCCGTTTGTGACCGGTAAAAAGTCATTTCCGATGCATCAACCCAAAATGCATTAGCAAAATAGGTAATCACAATTTTTGCGTTTACCTATTTTGCGAAAGAAGTTAGGGGATCGCAATTTGCGATTCCCTAAATGCAATGTTATTACCATTTATACAGCGCTCGGATACTACAAGAGTGTCCCGGCGCGAGCCTTGAGAGGTGATAGATGGCCAGCTTAGTTGAAAAGGAATGTTTTCATTTTTTTTTTTAAAAGAGCGGGTTCTTGAATGCTACGTAGGTCAAGCAGTAGGGCGTTCCAGGCCAGGGCGGCTTTCACACTAAGTGAACTGCCTCCCAATCTCTGTAATCGAAAGCGGGGAACCGAGGATAGGAGATTGTGTGAAGAACGGAGTGGTCTGGGTGGAACGTAAAAGGAAAAGCGTTTTTGGAGATAGATTGGACCCAAGGCGTGAAGAGCACGATGAGCTATAACAAGGTATTTGAATTTCACCCGTTCAGCTACGGGCAGCCAGTGCAGCGCTCTCAGATGTTGTCTCACACTGCTTCTGACAGGAATGTCCAGTAGAAGCCTGGCTGCCGCATTCTGAACTACCTGTAACCTGTTCAGCAGATACCTGGAGTGCCGAAATAAAGAGCGTTGGCGTAATCTATCCGAGATAGAATAAGGGCCCGGGTGACCGTTTCCCTTGCCGCCCTAGGAAGGAGGGGAAAAAACTTCCTGAGAGCTTTTAGAAACCCAAAGCACGTCCCAGCCAGCTTCTTGATCTGAGTCGAGAAGGTGAGGTTCTCCTCGAACCAAATCCCCAAGTTTTTAACGGGTTGGCCTGTAGATGATGGCAAAGCTGAGCCGGACGGCCAAAGGGTTTCTCTGAAGTGGGAGGGAAACTTCCCGAAGAGAAGGATTTCCGATTTCTCTTCGTTACACTTGAGTTGCGCGGAAGACAACCAGTGGAAAACTGTAGTCAGGCATTTCTGGGCGGCGTCTATAGCATCCTCATTTTTTCTCCAGGTGAACAGAAGCTGCGTATCATCAGCATAGGCGATGATTTTTGCACCCAAGTCCTCTGCCAATTGAACTAGGGGAGTAACATAAATATTAAAAAGGAGAGGGCTCAGGGAGGGACCCCTGTAGTAACTCTCTGGGGAGAGGAAGAAGCTGGGGGGAGCCAGACCTGTTGCGATCGGTCCTCCAGGAAAGATTTAAGCCAGCCCCAAGCTGAGCCAGAGATGCCAATCTCAGACAGTCAGGTCAACAGCAGTGAATGGGGAACCGTGTCGAATGCCGCCGAGAGGTCAAGCAAAATCAGGGCTGCCCTCCCACTGGCATCCAGGCAATCACGGATAGCCTCAGAGACTTCAACCAAGGCCAGTTCTGTACTATAATTGGCCCTGAAACCCGATTGAGCTGGATGGAGCAGGCCTGAGCATTCTATGAACTCAGTCAGCTGCCTGGTCACTACTTTTTCACACACCTTGGCCATACTAGGCAAGAGGGAAATAGGGCGATAGTTCCCAGGACACATAGGATCAAGAGAGGGCTTTTTCAAAAGAGGCAGGATCTTAGCCTGCTTCCAAGTCGTTGGGACACATGCCTCCTGAAGGGACATATTAATAAGCCTATTGACTTCAGGATTGACAGTTTCCGCAACGGCAGCCAGAAGTCTGGCAGCACAGGGGTCTGATGGTGAGCCTGATTTCAGGCTTTTAAGGATTCTAAGGGAGCTGGGTAAATCAATGGGGCAAAGGCAGCTAGGGCTTGAGGGGGGGGAGCAGGTGGAACTCTTAATGCCAGGGGGATAGCTGTATCCCTACTGCAGGAAGAAAAAGACGCCTGAATAATGCGGATTTTCTCCATGAAAAAGCTGGAAAGGTGTTCACACCAGGTGGTAGAAGCGGGGAGTATACCCGATTGTGCCGTAGGAGTCAGGAAACTCTGGACAATGGAGAAAATCTCCTTAGAGTTATTCCTGGCAGCATCAATGCGAGTCAAGTAATATACCCCTTTGGCGTGAACTATGGCAGTGTAGTAGATTTTTTGTTTACTTTGCAGTCTAAGTTTAGCCCCTAGACAGTAGTTCTTCCGCCAGACCCGTTCCAGTTTTTTGCACTCCTGTTTAAGTTCCCAAAGTGCAGGTGTAAACCATGGCTTAGAAGGAGACTCTCTGGAGGACCTGAGGGATGAGGCTGGTGAAATGTGTCCAACGGTGCTAGCATTCGAATTGGTGAATTGAGTCAACCCTCTTTCAAGATCATCAAAGAAGTTAGGTCTGGATGCAGCCAGCGCCTGGCTAAAAGCGAACGGGTCAATTCTAGCATAGGTTGAATCACGCTTGGGTCGCGTCCAGGAGTTCACAGCTGGTGTAACCCAAGAAAAGTAGGTCAGGAAATGATCGGACCAAGAGACCGGAGAGGGGGCCTCGACCTGAATGGGGAAATTAGAACAAATAGGGTCCAGAACATGACCCCCTGAATGTGTTGGTAGGTCAACCCATTGGGTGAGCTGGGCGACATTGAGTATATCTAAGAGCTCTAAGGTATCTCTCGTAGATGCCTGGTCAAGATGAATATTCAGATCCCCAAGAACAATGAATCTGGAAAAGTGGATAGCCCGGGGAGTGATAGCATCCCCCAGTGCCTTGAGGAAAGCCCCAGCCGGGCCAGGGGGTCTGTAGATCAGGGAGCCACCTAATGTAAAGTGAGCTGAGATGTTGATACTAAAATCAAGTGCTTCACAATCACCCCCCCATGCGGACTCACCACGTTGCAGAACCCACTTGTCCCTATGGATGATAGCCACTCCTCCCCCTCTCCCTGTTGTCCGGGCAAGCCTAGAAATCTTATAGCCATCCGGGTTACCCAGCCTCACTGTAGGGTTTGAGAATTCATCTAGCCATGTCTCGGTGATAAACAAAAGATCAACTGGTTTATCTACCAAAAGATCAAAGACATCCTGATGATGTTTCTTAAGTGAGCGTGTGTTAATTAGAGCCGCCTGAATTAGAGGCTCTTGCAGTCCTCCGCTAGTAGCAATGCTAGGGGGGGGGGGAAATCAACGCCACCAATATTCAATTTAAAACCACAATTAGGGCAAATGGAGCTGATACATTCTAGCACATCCCACCTACTAATGTGAGGGCAATTGTGCGGTTGGAGACTATAGAGCTGCTCATCGATATAACATCTACGGTCTCCAATAAGGTCGGTGGATCGGGCAGCATATCTGGCCGCGGCCGCTTCCGGAATGCTGACGGGCGCAGACGGGCTTGCCTTCGGCGCGCCAGCGGTGCGCCCGCTGCGCGTCCACACAGCGTGCATATTTATATGCAAATAGCTCGAGCGACTAGAGAGCGCACTTCCAAAATGGCGTCTCTCTCAGTTGTCTCGTGGAAACCAGGAAATAATGACCCCACGTGAGCCCCAGTCAGTCAAATTCATACAATCAATGACAGTTCAATATTGGCTATGTTAAAAACAAATTAAAAGCGGAAATGATTTAAAAACCAAGCGGAGCATAGATTTAGCAGCCAAAAGTATGTGCAAGGAGCAAATTGTGCAAGAAGCGATCTGACACGATAAGCAGATTCTCAAGGAGCCTGCGTCCACGCAACGTGCATACTTATATGCAAATAGTTTGAGCGACTAGAGAGCGCACTTCCAAAATGGCATTTCGCTCAGTCGACTAGTGGAAACCAGGAAATAATGACCCCACGTGAGCCCCAGTCAGTCAAATTCATACAATCAATGACAGTTCAACATTGGCTATGTTAAAAACAAATTAAAAGCGGAAATGATTTAAAAACCAAGCGGAGCATAGATTTAGCAGCCAAAAGTATGTGCAAAGAGCAAATTGTGCAAGAAGTGATCTGACACGATAAGCAGCCTCTCAAGAAGCATTCTCAAAATGTGACTTTGCATTAAGGAATCACAAATTAACATCAACTTCAAGTTGATGTTAATTTGCAAATCCTTAGAAAAATGCCCAAAATTGCTAAGTGCCATGTGGCGCATACACATGCCCTTAGGGCATGTGTGTGCGCCACATGTGCACACATACCATTTTTGGGGGTGCATCAGGGTGGCATTTTGGCCCCCTAGCACCCTTGAAATTGCAGTCACAATTTGCGATTAACTAAATGGTAATCGCAATTTGCGAATGCTATTCCATTCATTCCTATGGGCCTCTAGGCCCATAGGAATGAATGGGAAGGCATTCTCTAATAGCGAATCGCAATTTGCGATTCGCTATTAGAGAATGTGTAGGAATCGCAATTTATTTTGCGATTCCTACATGCATAAGGAATTGCGAGTGTTTAATAGCGATTCCTTAATAATCACTATTAAGGAATCGCAATTCCTTTGCTTGATGCATGTGCCCGAAGGTCTTTCAATATTCCCAAGGTAATGCTAAATACTTATTTCCCCACCAACTCATATCCTCGACTTTTTTACTAACTACATTTGAACTTTGTCACTGGCTTTAACTTCATGCGTAGCCCAGCTTGATGGATCAACCCTAAAATAGGTACCTCTTTCATTTTCCTGTTTTAAATGCAATGTTGGCCATGAAATATCTTTTTGTGCTAATTGCTGCACCGCCATATCCTACCAGTGTAACATTGGCAGGTAGCAATTCTACTGCTTCTTTGGCACATTTGACATAAAATTCCTGTTCTGTAATGGTATATTTTGCCCCAGAGTGTATTAAAAGATCTCAATTTGCTTCTTGTTTTTGTTTTTATTGCATCTGGTTTCATTAAAGTCATTTTTATCTTGGCCTTCTGCCACATTCAGGGCACACTCGGTATCATCATTACCTCTATCCTCACTATTAATCCAATTTATCCCCTTTCTAATACAACTGCTCCTCCACACTCTTACATATTGTTTCACTTTTTGCATTTCACGCACATTTCCTCCAGGCAGTGCATCCCATGTGATCTGCTCTGTGGTTATACATTCCCTATCTCATTTATCATTCCTTAGTGAAACTTTTATATTTTATAGGATCCATTTTCTCCTGGAAAACATTCTTATTTTTGTTTGTAACTGTATTCACATCTCCTTTCTATTCTTTGTCACTTCACTGTTTTCTTTCTACCACTCACATTTTGTGTTTTATCATTTACATATGCTACACATTTTGCTGTTATTTCTCTTGTATCAAAGGACCATGTATGAAGCATTTATATATTCATCCAGCATTTCTTAAACTTAGAGTTGACTAATAAAACTCCTTAGTTATGGATGGATTCATTTTCATCTTGCTTTCTTAAAAAGAATGTGTAACATTTAAGTATGTTAATTTGTAATTCAAAATGTGCTTCAAGTTGTCTCATGCCCTAATCTCTGCCCCCATCACTCTCTAGTTCAGGCAAGGTATGAAATATTCTTAAAACTACCTTCCCAAAACAATGTAGAAGTGTGGTTTTATCGCAGCCATATGACAACATGTCACCACCTAATGCCAATATTTAGACCTTCAACCATTCTGCTAGTCCTACATGGGTATTTGTGTTGCCCATGGAAAAGATAAGACACTTGACAAAGAGGAGATTAAGGATATGATGTGTGGCTGAAAGCTCTATGGTTGTCAGTGATATAAGCTAACAAGATTAACATGGTTGCCATTGTCACCTGGTTATGATAGCTAAATAAATAAATTGGTCACTACTTATGCCTACTTTCCTCCTTTTCTTGCACTAAACCGTACAGTTGCATTTGTAATAATTTGTCAATTGAATTGGTTGACATAATGATTGAATCATGGATACAGATGGTTGCAAAACCTCCCTTGAATTTCTCTGCCACTTTGAGAGCAATGATAGCTCAGGCCGAACACCGATTCCAGCTCTTGA
The DNA here is from genome assembly GCA_963921515.1 of Calotriton arnoldi. Lineage (NCBI taxonomy): Eukaryota > Metazoa > Chordata > Amphibia > Caudata > Salamandridae > Calotriton > Calotriton arnoldi. The sequence goes on along the minus strand of CAWUFW010004011.1, from coordinate 1,398,024 downwards.
CGGTTTGCGCCGACTGACCATCCACTTCATCCAAAGTTCTCCTAAGTCACCGCGGCAACCTGCACATGCCATTTGCAGCTTTTGCACGTACCCGCAGCCCCTTCTAGTCCCACTGTCACCTCTAATGAAGAGTCCTTCTGACACTGCCCATGAGGCATGGACTAAGCAAAGCTGAGCTCCTGCAGTCACCGCTACCTCTTGTGCGTCACCCAGCTCACAAAATAATTGAAAAGACATCTGCCTTGACCTCCAAGACGAAGAGACCAGCAGTAAGCGCAATGAGCAATTCTGCAACATAAACAAAGCATAAATGAGGCACTGTAAATGCAGAACATTCAGGGCCAGATGTAGGTGGCCAAATAGCGAGCGCTAACACTGAAATTCGCCGAATTTCAGCGTTTGCGATCGCTATTTGGCAGCGAGCAATGTAGGTAAGTTGAAACCTACTAGTAAAATAAGGAATCACAAAATTGCGATTCCTTATTTTGCTCTTGCATTTAAGGAATCGCAAATTGCGATTCCTTAAATGCAATGTAAGTAGCACAAAAGAAAGTGCACTTTAGCCTTAAGGAATCGCTAATTACCACCAACTTCAAGTTGGTGGTAATTAGCGATTTCCTTTAAAAAGCACTTTTTTGCTTTTTTAAGTGCCATGTGGCACACATTCATGCCCTTAGGGCATGTATGTGCGCCACATGTGCATACATGCACATTTCAGGGGTGCAACAGGGTGTCCTTTTGGAACCCTGGCACCTTTGAAATTGCACCCGCAATTTGCGAGTGCCTCTTGGTGACTCGCAAATTGCGGGAGCAATTCCTATTCATTCCTATTGGCCTCTTGGCCCATAGGAATGAATGGGAAGGTATTCCTTAATTGCGAATCGCAATTTGCGATTCACAATTAAGGAATATTAAGGAATCGCTAAAAATTTTGCGATTCCTACCTACATGGCATTTTGCGATTCCTTAATAGCGATTCCCTAAAAATCGCTATAAAGGAATCGCAAACATGCATTTACCTACATCTGGCCCTCAGTAACTATCAGCTACTAACTGTTAGCTACTGACCCACTTTAAAGGAGTCTGAAAAACCAACATGAGGGCCAGTGTGTTATGTGATGCTAAAGGACATTTCAATCAGTGAAACAATCACTAATTTATATAGTTAATTAAAAACATAAAAGTTACACAAACAAATAACAAGCTGCATTAAAAGCAGTTTGTTAGTCAGTCAAAGTAATGTTTATTTAGAACGTTGATCTTTAAACAGTGCAAAAATATATCAATTTATCTATAACTCTAACATCATAACTAATTTTAGTTAAAACAATAATCCTTAAAAAATCCATTCGAAACATAACATCATTGCTATATTTCATATAGAACACTTCATATTCCATCAAAATTAACCTTCCAGCAGGGGTTTTTCCTATCTAAAATTCTTCTACCAGAATAAAACTAAACTCCTACTCCATTGATATTATACTTAATTTCACAATATGGCTTTCAATTATTAGTTACCCAAGTGCTGATACATTTTATTTCTCAAAGAAAAAGCTTTTTACTGCAGTCATGTACCTGCCAATAGCTATTGCAATATCTAGATTACACATATCAACAAGAGGTTCTATGGCTTGGGCACAATTCTAGATTCCGTATTCTAAAAGGATGGGGCGTAGGATCAGTTTCCGCAAGGGTAGTACTTTTAAACAGTCCACTAATATATGCATCACATTTTGTACCCAATTCGCAAGTACATTTCCCATCAGGATGGATCATTTTCCTTTTTATTCTCTCATTTGTTACCCATGGATTAATACCAATTCTTATTCTCAATAATTCGCACCTAAACCAGCGATTTGGTAATATATCCAAGTATGGGAACCAGGTTTCTTTCTGCCAGGAGCTTAACATACATTGCACTGATGTTTTCTCTCTCAAGTACTGCCAATCCTTTTCCCGAGATAGTTCCTTCCCTAGGATTCTTAATTCTCCCTTGGCAACCTCTACTTGTAACATCTGTTGGCATACTCTCTCATTCAAATTCCCGCAGACCGTTTTCAGTTGTTTCCTAACTCCTATGGCCCATTTTAGGACACTTTATAGGATCTCGTTCTTACACCATTGGGACACTTTCTGTTCCTCACTCAAGCCCAGTTTTTTCCAAAATCTTATTAATGCCATTTGGGCCTATATATTCCATGAGGTCATGCCCGTCTCCATTCTTATTGCTTGTATCATGGATGAGCCTGGAAGGGACAATAGATTCTTTATACACTTCTCCTCCTCTATATCCCACCCACTTTTACCACTAATGCAGATTATTTCTGCACCATATTGTAATTGTGGTGTATTATGGTACCAAAAGCTTTCAACATAGGACGGTGAGATATCTCTCCATAGTCACAATTAAAGTTTTTCAAACTACTCACCAATGTAAGGGCCCTAGCTTTTAGGGCCTCCATATGTGTATGCCATTTCAGGGACCCTTCAAATCAAACCCCTAGGTATTTATATTCATTTACTGTTTCCAGTTTTGTGGGGCCCAGATACCATTTAAACGTATCTACTCTTTTCCCAAAGCATAACACTTTGGTTTTATCCATATTTACAGTCAGATGTTTAGACCTACAATATTCACTGAATGCATTCAGCTTCGGTTGGAGACCTACCTCTGTCTGATCTAAAATGACCAAGTCATCAGCATACAGCAAACATGATATTGGTTTACCGTTCATTCTGGGACTCATACTTCTATCCACCTTAAGGGCAGTAGGAAGGTCCGCTAGAAAAATGGCAAAATGTTGAGGGGCCAGCACACATCCCTGTCTTGAACCATTATTGATCGATATTTTCAGAGTCAATGTCCTCTCAGTGTCCTTAATGACCTGTGCCCAATTTTGCATGTGCAACCCTTGAATTATGGTCAGTAACCCCTTAGAAATGTCATATTTTGTCAGAGTTTCCCATAGGCACCTCTGGTCTACCAGATCGAAGGCTGCCCAGAAATCTACAAAACAACAGAGCAACTTCCCTCTCTGCTCGACTGATTTCCGAGCAATCGACCAGAGGGAGAAACAATGATCAATTGTGGAATGGTCCTCTTTGAAACCACCTTGTTCCACAGGCACAATTGACCACTGTTCCACCCATTCCTTCAGCATACCCAGGATTATTTTCGAAAACACTTTTTCTCCTACATGCAGGAGGCTGATCAGCCTTATAATTTTTTGGGGCCTTCACATCTCCTTTCTTATGTAACGGTCGAATTATGGGGCCTCTCCAGCTCTTAGGGATTTGACCTGTATCCAATATAATCAAAAACATTTGAGATAGCACTTCAGCCCACCACTCAGACCATATCTTTATTATAATTGCAGGGAGATTATCTGGGGCAGCTGCACGAGATAGTTTTAGTTTCGCTATAGTACGTTTTACACTATCAACTGAGAAATGTGCTTTTATATCTTCATCCACCCCTACCCAGTGTGTAGTATCTCTTTCTATGGGCTCTGTCCGCTTGCCATACAGGTGCCCCAAATACTCTTCCCATGCAGCTTCCTCCACCACACAACTCATAGCCCCTTGTATCCTACCTGACCCTTCCTGTATTAACTTCCCAAATTTTTGTGTGTTTTTAGTTTCTATTGCTTCCGGCAGATTCCCCCAGCATTCCTCTTTATATCTCCGTTTCTGATTTTGAACTAGCGTTTTATACACTTTCCTCATTTCACTAAAGTGGTATAACTCCCCAGATCCTATCTAACTCTAAGGCTTCTCTCCCTTTTCCTTATCAACCTCATTAATTTCCTACAATCCTCACTAAACCAATTCCTTCTCATTCTATCATCTGTGCGATTATTCTTGGTCCTTGATTGTTTGTATTTTAGTTTTACCCTAAGACATTACACCACTTGTCTAATCATTTCTTCATACCCTTCAAGTTTTTGTAACCTGACGTTCCCCAGGCTTAAATTCTGTTGGAAGTTAGCCAGTTTTGCCAAACATTCCTCTGTTAATCTAGTAGTTATTCGCTTTGGGAAACTAGTTGTTGGGGGATTACTGTATCTCGTAAGCTCTTTTTTCCTAAAGTTATTTCTAGTTTCAGCGGATCGTGATCACGTTCTCCTCTTTGTGTTACACCGAACCCTTTTATTTTTTTCAAAATTCCAGGCGTGTAGGAAGATGTAATTGATTGGGCAGGGTTGTGTGCCTACTTTAAACGTTTGCTTAGCAGGGCGATCGGTATCTATCCTGCCACTCAGACCAAACAAACCCTTCGTGCCCAGGTACTTCCCTAATGGTATGTCTCGTCGGGATGGTATACTTTCAAGGAAACTAGCCATACTTATATTATATGAGCGTAATACTTCTTTAAACCAGGGATCTATCTTTTTTGGGTTAATTTTATGGTTAAACTCTCCCATTAGAATAAGCATATCATTGTCACAATTTTCACATAAACAGTCCACATCTTCCTTAAAAATGCCCCATCTCTATCCTGTAACCTTCTGGGGTCCCCCACTGCATGTATACATTCATAATTACCATATTATCATACTTGACATCAGGGTCCAACAAGCATACTCTGCAAGCCAGTAACCATTTACATTTTACAGCTATAGATGTCACCTTTTTCGCAATCTTGGTTGATATGAGGGTCATAATCCTCCCCGCAGGGTGTCCCTGCTGTTTTTTCTTTACATGCCTATTTAGTTGAACAAACCCTTCAATTATATGGGTTTCGTCGCGCAAACATGTTTCTTGCAAACACATAATCTCCAAACTTTTGGGTAACTTTATAAGGTTTTCTAGTTTTGACATTCTTCCAAGCCCATTTATGTTCCATGTTAAAATTCCAAGGCTGTGCGGTGACCCAATATCCTAATCAATTTCACTTAAGCAACCCACCTCCTCCGGGGCTGGCGAGAAAGGGCCTACCAAGCTGTTTTCAAGGCTCCAGTTACCCCAATGATTGCTGATCCCTGCAGTGCCTACAGTAATTTCAATATTTGCTTTTTCCTCACACTCTGGATCTATCAGCCTGACCTGTCTTACCCCTAAACCAGCATGGTACTTCCTAAAAGCTGTACCTTGGTATATTTTCACGTCCAATTCTGTTTCTGTGATTAATCCTATCCCTTTCTTCAATACCTCTTTCTCTGCTTTTACAATAGCCGCCTTTACCAGCCCTGAGTACATCAAAACCTTTGTGACTTTGTTTCCTTTACTATTCTCGGTAAAGCCCACTTGTCTAAGATCCTTGGGTCCTATTTGCTTTAAACTTGTCCATTTGGAAAAAGCAAATATGACCTGGGACCGATTTAAGGGTCGAAGCTTTCTTATTTTGTTCTTGCCCCTCTCTAGTTAGGATCGTTCAAAATACAACCACATATTATCCATACCCTTCTTATCTACGTTGAGAGTGTTCCCTCTTTCCTCCCCCAGCATTTTATTGAGTGTTGTATGTAACATTCTTCCTCTGGCCACCTGATCCATGGTGTTTTCATGTTTTTCGGAGGCCTTTTCCTGTGGTTTGTTCATTTTTCCCTCCCTTTTATTCTTTTGTGGGGGTTTTAATTGATCATTCCTTTTCTCCACTTGGACTTCCATCCCCTTTACCCCAATGGTCCCCTTCTTTACCCATTTCTTTAAATCACTTCCAGAGGTTCTCCCCTTTTGAGTATTCACTGGTTGGAGATTTGCTTCCTCTTTTCCTTTCTGCCATTTCATTTCCTTCCCCTTCCCCTGTTGCCGGGCCTTCCTCCCTATTTTTAACCGCGGGACATGTTGCCTATACCTTAATGATTTCCCCCATTTTTTTATCAACATAGGACGTCTTGAGATATACACACTCTCCAACTCTGCCGACTGTAGGGTTTCCCCAGCACTTTCCATATTCTGATTTTCGAGGACAGGTCTTACTATAGACGGCATATGGCCCCGAATAGCTTTTAATTCTCCCACAATGTTCTGTAGTTGATATTTTTGGGTTTTTTAAATATCATTATTCATCATAGTTATTTCTAGTAAACCTTGCAATGTTTTTTGCAACATTAGCATTATGTCCAGCATTGAGACTGAGGGTATTGCCAAGATTTCTAATCCTAGTGTAGTATTTTGGGCTGACTCTTCTGTGTTCTCAATCACTCGACTTCCTGACATCCCCAAACTCTTTTCTTGCTCAGACCTAGAGGCTATATCAAGGTCCCCCCTCTTTCCAACAGTACTATTCTCCACCTGCTGCGTCGCTTCTTTATCTTGAGAGTTAAAAAGCCGCAGTGATGAGGACAGTCTTGGTTCCATGGTAGATTCATCCTGGCTTAAAATGTTTTGATAATTTATGATGGATGAGTCCAACTCTAGATCACATTGGCTTGCATTCACATTCTCTAATAGCTGCACATCTCCAGTTTCCAATGTTTCTAATGAGGATTGTTTCCTCTTAAAATGTTTGCCCACGAGCTCTTTGATTGATTTGGAGACAGATGCCCCCCACCTTCTCTCCATCCTTTTGGCTTTCTGGTACGAGTTTCTTCTTTGCGTTTCACCTCAATGGCCTTTTCTCTCCTTCTTTAGGGTTCCCCACACTTTCCTCCAGTGTCCCAATTTCTAATGAAGCCTCAAGATCCGTCTGTAAGAGGCCATTTTGCCCTTTTTGTAATTTTGTTTTTCCAGGAGCCATTGCTTGGTGACTGAGGTAGTGGGCTTACGTTTACCTTATTACCCCTTCTTTCATCTTTCAGCACCCCCCACAACGCTCTTCCAATGCTCATTTGCAGACTGACTGCTTTACGCACCTCGTGAAAAACTTCCCTTCCACCTAACAAACCACTGCACAGCTGTTAACAAACCATCTGCCGCAATAGTTCATCAATTGGGACTTCCTTTTATATTTTATATTCCTTTTATATTCTAAATGTTTCCCTACTGATTCATTATATCTAATCCACTTACCTCTGCTGTGCCGTTACAGTAGCTGACAAGATACTGAAGTGCTGTGCTGTGGTGCCACTGCCACTCCTCAGCCTTGTGATTTTCCTCATTTAAATTTATTTCCTTTATTTAAATGTAATTAAGTTCCTGCGTAGTCCTATCCCCAGATGGTCACCAGTTCCAAAGTTGGAGACCCCGCCACCCTTGCACCCAAACCTTGTAGACTTACGGGCGTAGGAGGACACTGCCACTCGCCTAGCTACTCGGGGCTCCCCCTGAGGGTCCGGTGAAGTTGCATGTCTGGTCCTGCTGCAGGGGAGGGCGCTTGACTTCCAGCACTTGTGTGGGGGTTAGGGGGGGGCAAGGCTGAGGTGGGGGCTGGGGGCCCTAGTGCCCTTGGTGCTAATGGTGCCTTGAGGTGCCCCTTAATACCTCCTAGATTTCCTCCTGGCTTCACGTTCCTGTGTCCCCGCGCTCAATCTCTCCGCTGGGAGTTCATCATTAACATAATAATTAAACAAACATGATAATAAAAAACATAATTTAAAACACATCTATATTCCACTGGCCATAACTACTGTAAACTCTTTTAGTTCTGAGTGCACTATGTACAAAGTTGACAATGGCCAGACAGATGACCTTAGAGGACAGCCGCTGTAAAAGGACTAAAGTGGGTCTAGGTTGGCTCATGTTTAAAACACGGAGTATTAGTAACAGATACCATTTCCTAGGGATTAAACAAAATTTACAAAGAAAATCAAAAAATTAAGTGTTCTCTGGGAGGATTGATTATCACATGGACAACACAAAATCTTTTTTGACCAAGAGCCTCACTAGGAGAATGAAACCAGGAGAGGAAGGAGATTAAGTCAAAACGAATGAGATCAAATCTGTGTTGTGAACTGACCACATGTTCCATAGAGGCCGAGGTGAAGAAAATAGAGTGTGCTCTTACCCGAAGATTTACAATACGCTATAGTGGTTCTTACATCCTCACAGCGCTTAAAGAATACGGCCCATATTTATAAAGCCTTTACACTGTCCTTGCATCACGCAAGGTTGTGCAAGAACAACGCAAAGGCTGCAGCAATATTTACAAAGTTAGCAAAGCCTGATTTGCGTGGCTTTGCGAAGAAATGTACCATTACATTTCTACCTGGTCCATGGGTGGAGCATGGGCATTCCCATGAATCCACAATGGATTTTGACACATTCCCAGATTTACAGAGACTTGTAAACCTGGGAATGTGTCAAAATGCTATCCATTCCCAAATGAGGCGTAACAAGGAGAAATATGTTTATTACTCCTTATTAGTTCATCTTTCCACAAGCGCTGCATTCTGCAGCACACACAGAAAGAAGAAACTTTCTTATCTTTGTAAATATCAAGTTTGTCTTTCAGATCCAAACAGTCCAAAATGCCTCAAGTAATTTCTGGTAGCCATTAGCCTTTCTTGCCATCAAGACTGCGTCATCTGCATAAAGTGCCCAACTGCGGCATGTCATGTTCATTTGCTAAACAAAAACGTGCAGGTACACAACCGTGGTGAACCCATCTATGGAATTTAAAAGCGTCAGAGCACTCCTCGTTATGACCAAAATGAACCTTTGTGGAAACATCAGAATATACATTTATCATAATAGACCAGAGCTTTGAACCATTTACCCAATCAAAGGCCCAGCTCAGGTCCATAAACGCAAGGTGTATGGACCCTGTCTTTGCCATCATGTACTTTCTAATAAGCAAGTACCAATTCCGGCACTCTTCTACAGTACCATGTCCTTGCCGAAAACCCATCTTGGACATCTGATAAAATAGAGTTCTGCACGACCCAAGCTTCCGATCTCACCAGCAGACATCTTCCGAAGATTTTAACAGCAGAGTCGAGAGGTGAGATGGGGAGGTAGCACCTGGGATCACTTTAGTCACCATTCCTTAATATCGGGGCGATGATGGTCTTGGACCATAAAAGAGGCAAAGGGCTACTAACTGCAGCCTTTATGACATTGGTTATAATAGGGGCCCATAAATCAATGCTATTTTTAAAAAAAACATCCATTGGGAAACCATCTGGGCCAGAGGCTTATCTATTATTACTCTACTTGATTGCCGAAATGACCAGAGTCAAATAAAAAGGAAAACGGAGGAGAGCATTCTCTATAAGCTCTATGTCTACATCAGCACTAGGCACATTAAAATGAAAAGTATCTGATTGAGGTGGAGAATAAGCATTAATAAAAAGATCCACCCACCTAAATGCCAGTATCAAAGCTTCCATACTTAGGGAGGTTCATCATTATAAAGGGTTATTCATAACCTACCAAAATGCAACAAAATCATGAGTGGCACCAGCTGCAACTAGTGACACCCATGCTTCCTCCCTTATGTAGTCCTTTCTAGCCCACAGAGGGTTTTTATGCCCATGTCTACAGGGCTAAATTTCATGTTGTGTTCAAGGTGACTTTTTAGTGCAGAAATAAGACTGCTATCTGCAAGGGAACAGGCCAAATCGAACCAGCCTTTCGACTTCCCCCTAATCGAACTTGCAGAGATAGATAGCAAGGACGTAAGTGAGCCACATAATCAGTGCTTAATTTGCAACAAAATAAGTGACAGGCCCTCTAGGAGGTAACTGCAGCTTGCACCACCCATTGACCCCTGCCAGCGCTGCCATTGACAGTACCAACACAACTACTAACCATCACACTTCTACAAGTGCGATAGTTCAGACTACTCCAGACCCAGAAACTATAAGAATGGCTTTGGTGGCAGGTATAAGTAATTTGGAATGTATTTTGAATTAAGAATCAACTGTTGTTTTGCTCATCTCTAAATTAGACAAACAGCGCCACCATGTGGCACACTGTCATTAGAGTCGGTGTTGACAATTAAGTGCTGGTGCTGAGAGTCGGAAACCACCAGCTCAAATTAAGCACTGCAATAAATCAAAGGAAGTTCAAATCGTTTTACTTCACCATTCTCATTTGAGCAAACCCAACATGCTACTGAACTCACGGAGCACAATTGGAGAGCAAACAGCAGGGATTAACCTTTGCCCAATGCAACAAAATTCAACATCACCCTCTTATATTGAGAAGTATTTTTTAAAGTAATAGTATTCAAACATGAATTTAGAAACATTAATTCTTCCCCAAATACCGACAACATTGCCAATAGTGAAATAAGAGGCAAGTCAGTTGTTATGTGCACTCTTAGGGTGACGTGAGTGCCTTCCTATTATACATGAACAACGTTATAGTTTAGTAAATCAAACACAGGAGAAGGTTTTGTACTGTACACATCCTGAAGTCATGTATTTTCGAGGTCCTCTTATATGTAATAATGAAGAATAAGGAGGAAACGTGAAATAAAACAATTGCCTACGATGACACAATTCGGTAAAGTGGGGAAGTTGAGATTAATCCCAGGTTTTCTGGTTTCACATTGTGCAATTCAGCCACTAGATGTACATGCTTTACTTCCCCATACCCACCTTACCGCCGCCGCCCCCAAGACCGCCACCTTGCTGGCATCAATGTGGCTCTTGGTTACATCACAGACCAAACTTTGTGCCCCTGGGAAAATGTTTGTGTGTACCCATTATCTACAGGGTCTGCAGCAGCACAGAGCATTGCTCTTCTGAGCTGCAACACAATGTGATGTTCATCAGCTTGGAGAAGAAGGTGCTGTCTACACTCTCCTATAGCTGTTACATCAGCTCCACTTCATAGTGTAGCTACAGCAGGCTGGAAAGAAACTGCACTGTTTAGAAGTGACCTCCTGCTTTGTTATGTCATGTTATGTTAACAGGTATTTGTAGAGCGCAGCTATCACTCCGAGGAGCATCATGGCGCTAAGCGGATCGCTTGGTAGACAGGGCAACTGAGGGTGGAGAAATGATTTAGATAAGTGCTCTGCATAGTGCGCCAGGGGCTGTAAAAATCCAAGTTTTCAGGGCCTTCCTGAAAAGAGTTTCTGATTGGATAAAACAAAGGTGGTTGGGGAGTTGGTTCCAGGCTTTGGAGCCAATCACTGCGATTGATTTCCTCCCTTTTGAGACACATCTAAACACTGGGGGTTTTAGCAGATTGGCGTTAGATGATCTAAGAGTACGGTGTGGTACATAGCGCGCAAACCTGGGCTGGAGGTAGTGAGGGCCAGAGGAATGGAAGATTCTAAAGGTAATTATCAGGATCTTGAACAGGATTCTTTTGTGGATTGGTAGCCAGTGAAGTGCTTCCAGTGCAGTAAAAATATAGAGAGAGTAACCCTTCGGACAAAGGGAACTGGGTGAAAACCAATAATCATACAATATTCCCTTCGGGATTTTTACAGCACCCCTAAAATTGCGCACTCATACTGACATATGCTCAAAGAAGAAAATAAAAAAGAAGAAAGAAGAAAATCTTCATAAATATAAAAATAAATTCCCTTGACAGCAATGTAGAAATATTCTCTTGATTTATTAAAAAGCTGATACAAAATCAATATGTATTGTGCACATTAAAAACAATTATTATATTAAAACATTAAACATAGGCATCTATGCTCATTTTGTGACACAACATCAGCAATTAATAGAAAGTTTTTTCGATGTTTAACAATTTCAAGAAACAAATCAATCATGTATTGCTTGCTCCTAAATGCCACTCCACTCCTATGCAATGTGTTATCGCAAAAATATAATTAAATAACAATCAATTAAAAACAATACTCAAAGAAATGTGTCGACTCGTTTCGGTGGAAAATGCAGATTAACACCACCTTCTTCAGGACAATGTTAGAAAACAGTATTGTTGAATCTGGAAATACAGTTAAAACACAAAAACAGAATATTCGTAAACTTTTTACAGCCAAATCTGTTCAGAGACATTTTTCACATACTGTCAATGTATATCCCTTATAAAACCCAAATTTGGACCCATATGTTTTTTTTTTTAAAAAGATGAGAGAGAAAGAGAAAAGAGAGAGAGAGAGAGAACAAATTCACACCTCCCACTCCATACTTTTCCTCCCATTTATAAAATCAGTTAATCCATACTTTAAAGGAAGTCCCCTATTCACAATCATACCAACTAGTTTGCATAAACAGGTAGTTTCTCCTACCTAAAAACACAATATTCATACGTGGTCCTCTGTTGATTGCAGAAGAGCCAGTCTTTGGTGCCAGCGGTGCACCTCTAACTGTCAAAAAAGCTTTATTCAGGACAGGTCCAATTGCAAAAATTGGACAGTTTTAATGGAGACTAATATCTACTCCATATACCCACCTTTTTAACGGTGAACTTTTTTGGAAGATCACAAGTCCTTCCCACTGTGATTACGTTATGGCCCCAATCGGTTGCCTTATTCGTTTGTGTCCAGGTACATCCCCAATCAGGAAATATTTATCCTATTAGAGACAAACAATTTTTTTCACCCTGTTTCTAATTTCTATTTTAATCAGGAATATTTTTTTATTTTAATCTCACCTTGTGTTTAATTCCAACACCACCACTATCGTTGGTGGTATACGTCGGTAGTGAGTACAGGTTTTATTTCTTATCCCTCTCACTTTATTTCAGCCTTTATTGCTTCTATGGACAAAAATAGGGGAATAATAAATGATCAAAAGATGTTAAAAGCCCTTTTCATAGTATTAATGGACACTCACATTTACAATTTGGAAGTCCTTATAATCCCATTTTATTCTTAAATGTCATTGCTTTTACTTATCCAGCACCAAAAACCGTGCTAATCTGTTTTATATATATTCTAAACGCCATATTTCTAAAATTAATAACACCTTCCTTTAAATCACTGTATCTATAATCATTTTAATCGTCTGTGCTATATCGTTACTAAAACACAGTACCAATCTCAACCCGCCCGCTCTAAACTAGCCCATTCCTACTAGGAACTCACCTGCAACACAACGTACAGGGCATACGGGGATCCTTGGTGTATAAACTTAAGCTTGAAAATCGCGCTGTATTTATACGTAAGATGTTAATTGTCCCGCGGTATTTTGGCGCTCATTAGTGACCTCATATCCGGGAGGTTTTTGTTAGTATCGCGGCCATATTATGTAAACTGAACCACAATACCAATCTCAGCCCACCCGTTCTAAACCAGCCCATTTCTACTAGGGACTAGGCCTGGGCGGTAAACTCCGCTCGCGGAGTTTGCAGAGTTTTCTGCACTCCGCGTTACGCGGAGCTCCGAAAAACTCCGCTTCGCGCAGCATAGCGGAGTTTTTTTCCTCGCTCGTGTTCACCAACGTCAAGTTGGCGAGCGCGAGCGAGGAAAATCCACCTCCCAGCGATATTTTTCCTCGTTCACCATCGTCAACATTAAGTTTGCGAACGCGAGCGTGGAAAATAAATCTCCCGGTCCGATTTCTCAACGCGGGGGGGGTCAGGTTTCTCATTGCGAGTGGTCGCGTATGCTCGCGACCACTCGCGTTGAGAAACTGCCCGTTCGCGTTGAGAAAGCTGCCGCTCAAGTAAAAATCTACTCGAGCGGCAGAAAAGGAAAGCTTGCACTGTGCATGGTGCAGTTCGCAATGGTTGCACAGAGCGGACAAGCATCAGGCACTGTGCAATCACCGCGAACAGCATTTGTCTATTGCACTGCGCCGCTCGCGGAGCTCTGCGTAGTGCGGCAGAGTTTTTTTTACCATTTCGCGTAGTGCAGCGTAGTGCAACTCCGCCAACTACGCCCAGGGTTACTAGGGACTGACCTACAACACAACATATAGGGCATACGGGGGTCCTTGGTGTATAAACTTTAACTAGAAAATCGCGCTGTATTTAAGAAATTAATTTTCCTGCGATTTTTTGGCGCTCATCAAGGACCACATATCCGGGAGGTTTTCCTTAGTATCGCAGCCATATTGTATAAACCGGAGTTCCGAGTGATTAACCATTTTACTTATATTAGTGGCCATCTTATGTAAACACATGACCACGAGTGCTCACTCGTGATACAAAGCAAAAGATCATTTCGCTAGCGGCCATATTGTGTAAGTAAATTGCTAGCAATATACCTGCCCATTTCAAATATCTCGTATGATTCGCCAAAGTGCTTATAATAGCGGCCATCTTGTGTAAACCCATTACTTAGGATACTCACTCGACCAATTTTTTACACTATTAGGTCAACTTTCAACATATGGTTTTATTTAGCGGTATGAAACTGTTATTAATGACGGCCGCATTATATTTAAAGCAATGTTTTCCATTACACTCTTAAAACCTGAAATCTTTTTATAATTAGCATTCATATTTATACAAGCTAATAGCAGATCAACTACACTATTAGAATTATATAGTCAATAGATCTCATTCTTCCCTAAATCATTTTACCTCTTTATTACTTCTGGCCACAGTTTCCTCCCTTTTATACTAAAATATATATATATTTTTTGTCAATCAATTCTTATTCATTATTGCAGCTTTATATAGATTATTTATTTCCCTATTGCTTGACAGTATATTGTTAATATTCCTATTCAGACTAGTTTAAATCTTCCTCTGAGGCATACTATTACACAGTATTAGCTTGTTATTTATGGATCAGTTCCCACTCTTCTCTGTTATTTAATCAATAAATATATGACCTAAATTTACACATAAAAAATTGTTCTCTTACTTTCTGTTTTTTATCTAAATCTCCCCCTCGCCTTGTGCCTGATATTCTTTCCAGTATACACCATTTTAAATCCTCTATTTTGTGATTACATGTACTCCAGTGTTCCGTAAGGGGGGCATTTAATTTCTTGGTTCTAAGAGCCGAACTGTGTTCATTAAGGCGAACTCGGATCTCTGTAGATGTCTCCCCTACATATCCTTTGCCACAAGGGCAAATGATAAGATAAACAACATTTTTGGTCTTACAATTAAACATGTTATTAAATATATGTTGTACACCGTCCAACACAATAATATTGCCTTTAATGACTGAACCACAATTACAGCAAGAACTACATGGGAAAGTTCCAATCACTTTCTTATTTTTATCTACACTCCTTTGTTGCACGCCAGCTGCTTCTTTATAGGTTTTCACTAATCTATTTCTGATGGTTTTATTTTTACGGTAAGAAAAGAGGGGTTTCTCCAACGGAACTCCTTTCCTATCCTGCAAAAGGGACCAATTTCTATTAATTATATTTTTAATCTTATTACTAAGACTCGAGAAATTGGTTACAAAAACTAATCTGTCTCCCTGATCTCTCTGTGTCCTATTGTTTTCAAAAGGAGTTCTCTATTAAAATATTTTGCCCTTTTATAAGCCTGTTTAATGATTGTTTTAGGATAGTGTCTGTCTGCAAGTTTTATTTTTAAATTATTAGCATGTATCTCAAAGTCACTTCTGTCTGAGCAGTTTCTGCGCAACCGCAGAAACTGCCCAAAAGGAATATTATCCTTTTGGCATTTCGGGTGGTCTCTACTATAATGTAAAGTTGTATTTCTGTCCGTAGGTTTTGTAAATAAGTCCACCATTAAGTGGCCATCCCTTACTTTAATTTTGATATCCAAAAATCACACTGTTCCTGGCTCATGGATGAAGTAAATCTAAGGTTAGAGTCGCCACAATTTAACCAGTCAATAAAATTATCCAATTCCTGTTTTTCTCCCTTCCAAATAAAAAATATATCATCTATGAAACGTGACCAATGGGTCGTTTTCATAGAAGAGTGCAACCTCGTTCAAAATGTTCCTACATATAAACAGGCCAGACTGGGGGCACAAGTGGCCCCCATGCTGGTCCCTTTGATTTGGCAGTAGAGGCTATCCTTAAAGAGAAAGATATTATTCTTTAAAATCAGTTCAGTAAGCTCTATGATGAAATTAGCACGTTCAGATAGATCACCATTATCATCTTTCAAAATCTCACTCACCGTGTTGACAGTTGCTGTTTGGGGGATATTCGTATATAAAGCTTCAATGTCTAGTGTAACTAGCCAATCTGTTGTCGAATTGAACCTTATACACTCCACCTTTTTAATGATGTCGGTGGTGTCTTTTATATAAGATCTTTGTTGAGACACTAAAGGCCGCAGAAATTTGTCAACATACTTGCTCAATGGCTCTGCTAGTGAGTTGATACTAGAAATTATTGGTCGCATTGGGGGATCTATTAAGTTTTTGTGGACTTTAGGTAGTCCATACATGGCTGGCAGCACAGGATGTGCATTCACTAAAAACTCATATTCATCAGAGCATATTATATTATTCTCCTTAGCTAAATCCAAACTTCTTTCTACTTTTATTTGTAGGTTTTCCCACTCATCATTTGTTGACCTTCTATAATGCTCTTGAACCGATAGAAGGGCCATCATTCTCCTATTATAATCCTCCATATCCATTAGGAATATACTTCCCCCTTTGTCTCCAGGCTTCACTGTTAGACTCTCACAATTTTCTAAATTTTTTAAAGCAAGGCGTAAATCCTGTGGTAAATTATTATTCAAATATTTAATATTTTTATTTAGTAGATCTTCTAGGTCCTTTTCAACAACCTTTTCAAATATTTAAACTCCCTTATCTACCATTTGAAGCGACGGAGTCCATACTGAGGGCGGTTTTAATCCTGAATTATTCTCTTTATAACAGGCTCTTTATTAAGAAAGAATTTCTTCAATCTTATTTTTCTAAATAAATTCTTTGTATCCTTCTGGATTTCATAGGTAATGGGCGGCACAACAGGGGCAAAGCCAAGTCCTAACTCCAGGAGTCTCTCTTCCTCTTATAAAAGGGCAAAATATTTTAATAGAGAACTCCTTTTTGAAAACAATAGGACACAGAGAGATCAGGGAGACAGATTAGTTTTTGTAACCAATTTCTCGAGTCTTAGTAATAAGATTAAAAATATAATTAATAGAAATTGGTCCCTTTTGCAGGATAGGAAAGGAGTTCCGTTGGAGAAACCCCTCTTTTCTTACTGTAGAAATAAAACCATCAGAAATAGATTAGTGAAAACCTATAAAGAAGCAGCTGGCGTGCAACAAAGGAGTGTGGATAAAAATAAGAAAGTGATTGGAACTTTCCCATGTAGTTCCTGCTGTAATTGTGGTTCAGTCATTAAAGGCGATAATATTGTGTTGGACGGTGTACAACATCTATTTAATAACATGTTTAATTGTAAGACCAAAAATGTTGTGTAATGACCTGCGTGTCATTACGTTCTGTGCTCCACTCTCAGAGTAATGACCTGTGTGTCATCATGTTCTGTGTACCACACTCAGAATGGGTTTCTCCATTCTAGAGCCTTCATCATGTTTGAGTATGATTAGAACTCCCACTGGTCAGTTCCTGCAGACGCTGTGTGGGTAGGACATTACCTTTGTAGATACCTGCCTTTTCTTCAATAAACCATCTTCGGTCAACCTCATCCAGTGTACCAGCTTTATTACACTGGCGACGAGGATGCGAGTGGGAGACAGGGTGTGTGTACGTCTTCCCCAGAGGTCCGCTGGAGTCTCAAAAATTCTCCTCACCCTACGGGGTGAAGAAACTCGTTCAGAATGCGGTAAAGTTGAATGATGGTCGCATCTGGAACCTGAACAGGATTGCTCCCAAGTGCACTAAAGTGCACTCTAGGTTGGTTGTTCCTAATAATCCTCCCAAGGTTTTGCCTGCATTGTGAAGGAGTTCTCGCGTTGGAAGGGTTCCAGCAAAACTGCATGATTTCGTTCCTTGTTAATGTTTTCTTTACTCTTTATTTGTTCTCATTTCTCTCTTTTCCTCCTTGCCTCACTCTTTCTTCCTCTGATCTCTATTTCTGCTCTCCTTGTGTAAAGGGGGAAGGTGTGTAATGACCTGCGTGTCATTACGTACTGTGCTCCACTCTCAGAGTAATGACCTGTGTGTCATCATGTTCTGTGTACCACACTCAGAATGGGTTTCTCCATTGTAGAGCCTTCATTGTGTTTGAGTATGATTAGAACTCCCACTGGTCAGTTCCTGCTGGCGCTGTGTGGGTAGGACGTTACCTCTGTAGATACCTGCCTTTCCTTCAATAAACCATCTTCTGTTAACCTCATCCAGTGTACCAGCTTTATTACATGTTGTTTATCTTATCATTTGCCCTTGTGGCAAAGAATATGTAGGGGAGACATCTAGAGAGATCCGAGTTCGCCTTAATGAACACAGATCGGCTCTTAGAACCAAGAAATTGAATGCCCCCCTTACGGACCACTGGAGTACATGTAATCACAAAATGGAGGATTTAAAATGGTGTATACTGGAAAGAATATCAGGCACAAGGAGAGGGGAGATTTAGATAAAAAACGGAAAGTAAGAGAACAATTTTTTATGTGTAAATTTAGGTCATATATTTATGGATTAAATAACAGAGAAGAGTGGGAAAGGATCCATATATAACAAGCTAATACTAAGTAATAGCATGCCTCAGAGGAAGATTTAAATTAGTCTGAATAGGAATATTAACAATATACTGTCAAGCAATAGGGAAATAAATAATCTATATAAAGCTGCCATAATGAATAAGAATTGATTGACAAAAAATATATATATATTTTAGTATAAAAGGGAGGAAACTGTGGCCAGAAGTAATAAAGAGGTAAAATGATTTAGGGAAGAATGAGATCTATTGACTATATAATTCTAATAGTGTAGTTGATCTGCTATTAGCTTGTATAAATATGAATGCTAATTATAAAAAGATTTCAGGTTTTAAGAGTGTAATGGAAAACATTGCTTTAAATATAATGCGGCCGTCATTAATAACAGTTTCATACCGCTAACTAATACCATATGTTGAAAGTTGACCTAATAGTGTAAAGAATTGGTCGAGTGAGTACCCGAAGTAATGGGTTTACACAAGATGGCCGCTATTATAAGCACTTTGGCGAATCATACGAGATATTTGAAACGGGCAGGTATATTGCTAGCAATTTACTTACACAATATGGCCGCTAGCAAAATGATCTTTTGCTTTGTATCACGAGTGAGAACTTGTGGTAATATGTTTACATAAGATGGCCACTAATATAAGTAAAATGGTTAATCACTCGGAACTCCGGTTTATACAATATGGCCGCGATACTAAGGAAAACCTCCCGGATATGTGGTCCTTGATGAGCGCCAAAAAATCGCGGGAAAATTAATTTCTTAAATACAGCGCGATTTTCTAGTTAAAGTTTATAGACCAAGGACCCCCGTAGGCCCTATATGTTGTGTTGTAGGTCAGTCCCTAGTAGAAATGGGCTGGTTTAGAACGGGTGGGCTGAGATTGGTATTGTGGTTCAGTTTACATAATATGGCCGCGATACTAACAAAAACCTCCCGGATATGAGGTCACTAATGAGCGCCAAAATACCGCAGGACAATTAACATCTTACGTATAAATACAGCGCGATTTTCAAGCTTAAGTTTATACACCAAGGATCCCCGTATGCCCTGTACGTTGTGTTGCAGGTGAGTTCCTAGTAGGAATGGGCTAGTTTAGAGCGGGCGGGTTGAGATTGGTACTGTGTTTTAGTAACGATATAGCACAGACGATTAAAATGATTATAGATACATTGATTTAAAGGAAGGTGTTATTAATTTTAGAAAAATGGCGTTTATAACATATATATAAAACAGATTAGCATGGTTTTTGGTGCTGGATAAGTAAAAGCAATGGCATTTAAGAATAAAATGGGATTATAAGGACTTCCAAATTGTAAATGTGAGTGTCCATTAATACTATGAAAAGGACTTTTAACATCTTTTGATCATTTATTATTCCCCTATTTTTGTCCATAGAAGCAATAAAGACTGAATTAAAGTGAGAGGGATAAGAAATAAAACCTGTACTCACTACCGATGTATACCACCAACGATAGTGGTGGTGTTGGAATTAAACACAAGGTGAGATTAAAATAAAAAAATATTCCTGATTAAAATAGAAATTAGAAACAGGGTGAACAAAATTGTTTGTCTCTAATAGGATTAATATTTCCTGATTGGGGATGTACCTGGACACAAACGAATAAGGCAACCAATTGGGGCCATAACGTAATCACAGTGGGAAGAACTTGTGATCTTCCAAAAAAGTTCACAGTTAAAAAGGTGGGTATATGGAGTAGATATTAGTCTCCATTAAAACTGTACAATTTTTGCAATTGGACCTGTCCTGAATAAAGCTTTTGTGACAGTTACAGGTACCAGGCTGGCACCAAAGACTGGCTCTTCTGCAATCAACAGAGGACCACGTATGAATATTGTGTTTTTAGGTAGGAGAAACTACCTGTTTATGCAAACTAGTTGGTATGATTGTGAATAGGGGACTTCCTTTAAAGTATGGATTAACTGATTTTATAAATGGGAGAAAAAGTATGGAGCGGGAGGTGTGAATTTGTTCTCTCTTTCTTCTCTCTTTCTCTCTCATCTTTTTAAAAAAAAAAAACATGGATTCAAATTTGGGTTTTATTAGGGATATACCTTGACAGTATGTGAAAAATATCTCTGAACAGATTTGGCTGTAAAAAGTTTACGAATATTCTGTTTTTGTGTTTTAACTGTATTTCCAGATTCAACAATACTTTTTTCTAACATTGTCCTGAAGAAGGTGGTGTTAATCTGCATTTTCCACCGAAACGCGTCGACACATTTCTTTGAGTATTATTTTTAATTGATTGTTATTTAATTATCTTTTTGTGATAACACATTGCAGAGGAGTGGAGTGGCATTTAGGAACAAGCGATACATGATTGATTTTGTTAAACATCGAAAAACATTCTATTAATTGCTGATGTTGTGTCACAAAATGAGCATAGATGCCTATGTTTAATGTTTTTGGTTTTAATATAATAATTGTTTTTAATGTGCACAATACAGATTGATTTTGTATCAGCTTTTTAATAAATTAAGAGAATATTTATACATTACTGTCAAGGGAATTTATTTTTATATTTATGAAGATTTTCTTCTTTCTTCTTTTTTATTTTCTTCTTTGAGCATATGTCAGTATGAGTGCGCAATTTTAGGGGTGCTGTAAAAAATCCCGAAGGGAATATTGTGCTTCCAGTACAGCCAAGGCTGATGATCTCCTGGGCCATTTTAGCACTAGGCGGGCTGCTGCGTGTTGTACCATCTGGAGTTTGTGTAGGACTGACTTGTTGGCATCTGCATAGAGGCTGTTGCAGTGGTCCAGTCTAGATGTAATTAGGGCCACTGCAACTGCTTGTTTCGCCATGCTGGGGAGTAAGTCAAAGAACTTTTTGAGCGATTTTATAGCATGAAAGCAGGTCCCAGCTACTGCTAACGATTGCTGGTGAAAGGATAGTGTTGCGTCAAATTTGACCCCCACATTTCTGGCTACCTTTACTGTATTGGGGGAGGGGGGATGTCAGGTGGCCACCATAGACTGGGGGAGAAGGTGTTCCCTTTCCCCAAAGGCATAATTTCTGTCTTTTCTGAATTGCAATTTAGGTGATTGGCTTTCATCCAGTGAAAAACCGCTGTGAGACATTGACAGAGGTTTTCTTCAGCCAGTGTGGTGTTTTTGTCTAAAACCAAGATTAGCTGCGTGTCGTCCACATATGAGATGGTCTCGATGTTAAAGGACGATATCAGACTAATCAATGGGGCCATATAGGCATTAAAGAGCACTGGGCTGAGGATGGACCCTCGTGGAACCCCAGAAAGCAGGGGTTTTTCTGATGACTGATAGACAAGGGTGATGACTTGTCTACAGTTTTGCAGAAACGATTTTAGCCAGGCCAGGGCAAGATGAGAGATACCGTAGGATTCGAGATGGTTCAAGAGGATGACATGTGAGACCGTATTGAATGCGGCTGATAGGTCTAATAAGACCAATAAAGCATTCTTTCCTTGATCAAGGGCAGCTTTAATGGATTCAGCCATGTACAGGAGGGCTGATTCCGTAGAGTGCTGAGCCCTGAAACCTGATTGATTGGGGTGTAAGATATTAGCTCCTTCCAGGTAGGTCATAAGTTGAGAATTAATACATTTTTCAGTGATCTTGCTTAGACATGGAGGTAGGGAAATGGGTCTGTGGTTGGTAAGGGTGGTGAGATTGGCAAGTTGTTTCTTTTGGAGCGGCTTGACTGCTGCAAGCTTCCATTCATTGGGAACTTTGGCTAGTGACAGGGAAGCATTTATTATCTTGTTTATGACTGGATTGACAGTGTAGAATTGAGGGGGGAGAAGGATCGAAAGGGAAACAAGATTGGACAGCAAGAGTCACCTGGCGAGTTTGGTTTAGGCTAAAAGATTCAAACGTTTGAAGTGCCGGTTTGTTTTAACTGAAATCGACATTGTTGTTGATGGAAGAGACGGGGGTGCTGGGAAATCTTGTTGTAGTGACTGGACCTTCTGTTTGAAATAATCCGCTATGCGGTCACAGAGAGACTGTGACGGTGGGATCTCTTGTTTAAGGGATATGGGATTAGTGAAGGAGTTGACTATCTTGAAGATAGTTTTATGGTTTGAGTTTGCCAGTTTGAGCATTTCGGTAAAGTAAGATTGTTTGGCCGCTTTGATTTGGTGGTGATATTTTTTAAGAGCTGTTTTGAACTTGATTAATTCAGCCTGTTCATAATTGTGTCGCCATCTACATTCCAGGATCCTACAATGGCGATGTATTTCTTTCAAGTTTTGTGTGTACCATGGGGCAGAGGGTTTCTTGGGCGGTCGGTTGTTTTGTGAGCCGGGGGACGCAAAGCGGTCCCTCAGGGTAGACATCCACTGCATAAAGCATTGGTTGTCTACTACTGGATCTGCAAACTGATGCTTCTTGACTGAGATCAGGAAGGGCTGCAATATTCCTCCACCTGGGCTTGGTGTTATGAGTGGTGGGGATGCGTCCCTTGAAGTTTTTCATGCGCTGATATCTGATTTCTAGGGGTATCAGCTTATGATCAGACCAGGTTAGGCTAACTGGGGCCTTGACTGTAAGGGTCGTGAGGTTAGAGCAGATACCATCCAGTGTATGGCCTGCGTTTTGGGTGGGGGTGAGTATCCACTGCGCCAGGCCGAGTGTATCCTTAATTTCCCTGAAATGTATTGCACCCGGGTCATTTAGAACGTCTTGGTGGTTGTTAATATCTCCTAGCAGGGTGAAATTGGAGAATCTGAGAGTGAGTGAGCTCATGATGTCTCCAGTACTATCCAGGAAGGTTTTATAGGGGCCTGGTGGGCGGTAGAGCAAGGTTCCTGCGAAGGCGAAGAGTCCTCTAGTTGGAAGCAGAAGCCGATACCTTCTGCACCTTTGAGGTCTGATATTTCAAATACTAAACATTTCAGTGAGCTGCAATAAATAATCGCCAGACCTCCTCCACGTTACTCTGGTCTATCTAGTCTATTAATAAGATAGCCAGGGGGAGGGCACAGATGATATCTGGATTACACCAGGCTTTAAGCCAGGTTTCTGTTACGAAGAGGCAATCTAGGTTATCGTTTAGGATTAGGTCATAGATGTTTTGAGCATGTTTCCAGAATGATCGAGCATTAATAAGACCACCTCGTAGGTAGGTCAGGTTTGGACCATTGCCGATCATTGTGTCCTGTATGGGCTTAAGGATTGTTTTGCAGTTTCTACAGCAGATTGGACCCTTCCAATTTGCAGCATCAAGAGAGTTCTTACAAATGTGAGGGTTGTTATTAAGGGCCAGAAGAGAATCTCTAGTTAAACACATACCTGGTCGAAAAAGGGCAGCATTTCTGGTGCTGGATGCGTTCCGGACGCGAACGGGCGCAGACGGGCTTGCCTTTGGCACGCCTTCGACGCACGGGCGGCGCGCCCGCTGAGCGCGTCCGCTGCACGTCGGCACCATCCCCCTATTAAATACACTGAGGCCGAGGGCTCAGGGAGGAGACTAGACCGTCTCCCTCCCAAGATGGCTGCCGCCGAGTGGCCCTGTGGAAGTAGGGAAACTAAGCACCAGTCCTCCCTCCACTCAATCAGCGGGTTGCTGCGGTGGACCGGGGAGGAATTGGCAGGAAGTGTAGCAACGCTGGGGATTCAGGTAAGAGTCCAGAAAGATTAAAATGTGCAAGAAGTGGTAAATGCTAAGCGCGGTAACAGTGCTAGAAAATCGATTTTAAAATCCAATGAGTCACCTACACTCTATATAAAATATAATCTTGTTATTTGTGACACCCTTACTTCTGCTAGTGACAGGGACATCCGACATGGCCTCTAGACTTAGTGAAAAGACCCTGCCTGCTTTGTCTCTAATACCCATACAGCTGTGGCTTAAGGGGTTGGGCCAAAAACCCTCCCTTACCATTTCTTTATATTCTTAACATGAGCTCTGCAGAAACACAAAGGGGTCCTATTCCAAATCTAAAAATATTTACACCAAGTGCATCAACTGAGATTACAGTTGCAAAACCGATGCCTGCCCCACAAAATGATACTGTGCTCATGGGCTGCTGTTTGTAGCTTATTGTGAGGGGGTGCTTTTTGCCTCCAGACACATGACACTCAGAAGCATAGAGCCAAAAGCACAGTTAAGTGGCAAAAGGTTGCGCACTGAAGGTAACAGGTTCCAGGTTTTCCTAAGGCAGCCGGGCTGTCAAGAGCCATGTTACGGTATGAGCACATTTTCCTGGTTAGCGCTGGGTGCACCTTTCAAAAGGTGCACCCAGCACAAACCTGGAAAATGTGCTGCATTATGGTGAATGCTCTGCCCCTAGGGCGGCCGCGAAATCGCGCTGCCCTGAGGGCAGTGTATTCAGGTGAAAAACAGCGTGTTTCACACTGCAGGTGGTAACCCGCCTGCACTTTGAAGGGGGATTAGAGATTTGCAGACGAGTGCACTGAGTTACTGCACACGCTTGCAAGGGGATGTCTCGGCGGTCCATGGGACCCCCTTTCCCCACTCCAGAGGGCTGCTATCAGGGTGCACTGACAGCTTCTTTGCCTCTGCACCCACATCTGTATTACGGCGCAGGTACAGAGGCAAAGGGATTCCCTCATTTGGATGGGGCCCATGCAAATGAGGGAACACCCTCTGATGATAGCGCAGGTGCTTTCTGTGCACCAGAGCTATCGGTATTACAGAAGGAGACGCACAAGCGTCTGCGGCCTATTCTGTAATACCGAAGTGCCCCGGGGGTGCCCAAAGCAGACAGAAACGCATGTTGCGCCCCCGGGGGCACTCCGGTAATACGGCCCCAGGGCTGCAAGGAAATTTCATTATGCAAGCATAATCTCATGTAAATCCTCAATATTAACATTTGCTTATTTTGCATAATCTCTGTTTTTCTTACTCTTACGCTGTTCATGTAATTTTCACTCATGAAAGAATTGGTTTGAGTAGAAAATGTTTTGCAGGGATTATGGACCAGGATGTTTGCATCAGCACTAGGTGCTGAACTAGCAAGGTTCACTGCATGATTTCATCAGCTGAATGGACAAAAGTTTTATTTCGTCTCACATTCATTTTGAACAAGGGCATACTTTGTGTAGTTTTTTAAAAATATTAAGTAGTTTTGATTATTGTTATGAAAAAAACAGAGCAATTCAGTCATCCTCTGTACATACTTGATTAATCATCAGCTAATGGCGTGTACAGGGAGTAGTAATCACCTCAATTTAAATGGCATGGTGGTCGTAGACTCCTTCCCAGAACCATATTTTGTGCAGTTGTATCAGAAATTACATACAATTTTCCCATAAACAATAGTCTAAGCACAATTTGTGTTACATGTATTGTATGTGGACAACATGCAGTTTCCCCTACTCCTAGTTTCCAGCAACTATCCAACTTGTGAAGAGCTTCTTAATTTGAGTGCATCCCAGATTGAATAACAAGGAACAAGAGACGCTTTTTCATTCCTCGAAAGATAGGACTTCTAACAGTTTAAGCCCAAATAGAGTTCTTGAAATCCTCATTTATACTGTAGGCATCTCAAGAGAGGAACCATCCATCATGTGTCAGTGCCTTATATTACTTTATTTGTGTTAGACTGCTTCTTCAGGATTTCCTCCTGGTATGAGTAGCCACCGATTCTTGTTTTTAGGTGCCAGCTCATATGGATATCACAAAAGCTGATGATCAACAATCTGTTTCTCTAACGTAATGCCTTTTGCAGTGTGCCACTGTGGTGAGGGGGCCAGCAATACAAATCAGTCACCCTTGCCTTGTTTATTTTTATTTTTATGTGAGGTTTTAATTATAGTGATAAATTGTAAAACCATAAAACATGAGTTTCACTAACCACCCAATTCTTTTGTAGACTCATAAATGTGAGCAAGCTGTAGTCATAACAAAAACAACCCTAAAGGTTAGGAAGTAACAGTCTGTTGCAGCTGCTGTTGTTCTAGATGTAAAATCAAAAAGCAGATTAGAAATAAACTAAAGTGAAGAAAACTCAATTGAAAACAATTTTAAAATAGTTTGGAGATTTTCTTACCCAAAAAACAAAATTAAACATAATATATGTTTTTAACACTAGCCAGTTTCAGTCACAAAAGCAGTCTATAATTACAAAACATATTTGTACAGGTATGGTTGAAGGGGAGGTGTTTTCTCTCAGATATATTTTATATAACATGAGTGGACAAAAAATGCCTCTTTTTGCATGCCAATCCTGTCTTTTTGCTAGATTGTATTGCTGGTTTTTGGACTCTGCAGACTGGGACACTGCAGTGCAGTGCACAGTGGAGGTGCTCTGATGCCTAAAAACATATTGGATTGGTACAGCCCTAATTGGCATATTTAACTTACCTATATGCTGTTCTCTTGGGGTGAAGATGAGGATGCTGTTGTCCCTGCTCAACAATCAATCAATCAATCACAGAATTTGTAAAGCGCACTACTTACCCGCGAGGGTCTCAAGGCGCTGGGGGAGAAAAAAAGGGGGGGGGGGTGCTGCTACTGGTCGAACAACCAGGTCTTGAGTAGCCTCCTGAAGGTCAGCAGGTCTTGGGTCTGCCTATCTTCGGTCTTTCACTGGCTCGCTCAGGCACAGCTTAAGTGCAATGAGGAGAAATTGGAGATCCTTTTGTACGGCACATTCCCTGTCAACTTCAGAGAGAAGCTATGGCCCCCAGGTTTTCCCCTACCTAGCTTTAAGGGAGACTCTGTCAAGAATCTGGGGGTCTGGTTCAATGAGAACTTGATTTTCTCATTGCAGGTTAAGAAGTTGTCCGGCACTTGCTTTAGCATTCTGAAGACCTTGAGGAAGTTTCTCCCTCTTTTGCCTAATTCTGCAAAGGAAACTGTTGTCCGTGCTCTAATTCTTTCCCGTCTGGACTACGCTAACGCACTGTATGCTGGCATTCCAGGTTACCTTTTGAATAAGTTACAGGTGATCCAAAACTCGGTTGCCAGACTCCTGCTGGGTCTCTCCAGCAGGTGCAGTGTGCGTTCTCATTTGCGATCTCTGCATTGGCTCCCGGCGGAGGTGCGAATAAAATTTTAAATTTTATCCATTGCCCATAAGCCCTCCATGGTCTGGGACCCATTTATTTGCAGAAGAGGATTGCTTTCTATTCTCCGGTGAGACAGTTGCGTTCCTCCTCCCAACTTTTGGCACAGACCCCGCGGTTTAATCGCCAGAGGCTTGGTGGGAGATCTTTTACCCGGATAGCTGCGCTGGCATGGAATGCATTGCCACTGGCCTTACGGGGCGTCAAAGATCTTATGATCTTTAAGAAAAAGCTGAAAACCTTTCTCTTCTAGCTCTGTCCTCTGACTCAGACTCTGACCCTTTTCAGGCTCGCGCCGGGACACTCCTCGGAGTATCTGTGCGCGTTATAAGTTTATATAACATAACATATAAGCCCCTAGCATATGATACACAGTATACCAAGGGCCTGTACATTAAATGTTATTAGTGGACTCTAGCACATATTGGGTCACCACAAGAGCGACATTTCAAACATGACTGCAGACTTATCACTGTAGCCTGTCTGTGCAGTTTTAAAACTGCGAACTTGACCTGCCAAAATAACCACTTATGACAGGTCTAAAGCCTTCCTTTTAAATATGAGTATGTCACCCGTCAGTAGGCCTTAAGACTCAATAAGGCAGGATGCATAGTATATAAAAGTAGAACATGTAAATGTTTAATGTTAAACATGTCCTTACAGTGAGAAGCCCCCCAGAAGCTATTTTCACAGTAATAATTTTGGTTGTACCAAAGGAAACCATTGGGATATAACATTAAAATGAAATTATGTTATCGCCGCTTAAGGGACAGATACAAAGTTCATTCATGTACTTTTAAAAATATTTATGACAAGCCAAATTCATTGATAATGAAAGATTTGTGCTAAGAATTTAACAAAAGTGACTTTTAAAAAGTCACCTTTTGCCTGCCTAAATCCTCTAGGACAGGCTTCTCCAAGGAGTAGCTCGTGAGCTACTGGTAGCTCTCTAGCTACCTGTAAGTAGCTCTACTATGTGCAGCCTAGCCTACTAAATTTAGAAGCTTTCCCTTGGTTGAATTAACAAAGGTACATGAAAAGTGAGATGCATATTTGAGGCAGAAATGTGTTTAATTTCAGAATTGATCATTGATATTTGAAAAAAAATGGCAGAATTTCCTAAATATATTTTATGCTGATATTTGACAGATAAATCATGCGACATTTGGGAGACTTTTTACAAATTTTATAACCTTGGTGCCAGAGGTATTGCTGCTGTGGCTGTTATGTATTACCCATGTAGAAGCATTCCATATTAACAAAGATTATTTTTACATTACTGCTGGCAACCAAGCCTTATTGCTGGTAGTGTACTTGCATGTGGTGGGCATTAATGTAATATTGTCAGATGTGGTTACTATTACAACACTGGTAATACTAGTAGCTCTCAATGAGTTTCATTGAACATAAATAGCTCTTATTACAGAAAAGATTGGAGAGTGTACATTTGCATGCACTTCCACTTGTCACCCAGGAGCTGAATAGCCCTTTCATGCGGTATGAAATTTCTCCCAGAGCTGAGACAGAGGCCTTGAGTGTGGGGAGGTGTTCTTTTCCTCTAACAGGATGACTATCTGGGCAGTGTCCAGGAACTCAATCAACTTCAATATGGCTACCCTATCACAGGCAGATGTAGCTAACACCTGGGCCTGAACCAGTGGGAGAGGAGCTGCCCCGAGAATCAGTTTTGAGTGATCGCAGAGGAGGGATTGTTCATTTTCCTGGCTTCACCTCTGGGGTTGGCAGAGAAGCTCCTCTGCACAGGGGGAGAAAGGTTCTGCTAGATTTGATTTAGGTCGTTGAAGTAGGGCACACAGGAACTGCTGACAAGTACAGTTACCCCGGGGAATGTTTTCCCTATTGGTTAAGGAGGCGCCAGAAGTCACCCCTACCATTAGGCACAAGTGTGGCATCTCCCCTGTCACCCTCTTCAGAACACTACTGAACGTGTGGAAGGCAGAAGAAGGACAGCACGTGCCACTGAGACCTTTGGGGAGACTTGAAAGGCTAGACCGGCTCCCAATTGTACCCACAACCAACAAGTGGACTCGAAGGGTCAGTTGGCTGACCTCCTGTTAAGCTACAGGGATACAACAAGCTGTTAATAACACTTTTGCTCAAGAGCCCAGCGTGCCAGTTCCAACTGGATTTGCCCTGGACACTGGTGGTGGCCTGTGCTGAAGTGAGTCTTCAGTCTCCAGTGCTGATTTTGAGGTCCTGGGACCCTTGGGTGTATCAAATTGTACTCCTGCAAACGACCTGAGGAACCTGGGATTTAGTATCTTTTTTCTCTCCAAAGACATCTGCCATGTCAATCCGATGAAGGAGCTTTGCCTCTGGGACAAATATTTAGGTTGCTCCTGCTCTGAGCTTTTCCACAGCAGCAAATCTGTTTCAGCGGGACATTGCAGAAAGGCAACAGCATTCAGCCTAGCCCTGCTGGAGGACCAGAAAAGTTACTAAGTCTGAAGGTAGATATCTTCACTGGATGAAGGCACTGAAAGTATCCTGGCCGGCAAGGAACTTTGGCTTGAATTTTGAATTTCTCTTGCGCTGAGATTTCCAGTCATAAATCAAAGGCTTTACCCGGACCCTTTCTGATGCTATTTGGGAGTGGGGCAGGGGGAAAGGTAACATGGATAACGGGAGGGGGCGGGAACAAAGGCAACACGGACAATGAGAGGGGGCTGGAAAAGGAAACATGGACAATGGGAGGGGGCATGAGCAAAGGCAACATGGGCAACAGGAGGTGGGCGGGAACAAAGGCAACACAGACTACGGCAGGAGGGGCCGGGAGCAAAGGCAACAGGGACAACGGATGGCACTTGGAGATAAAAGCAGAGTTTGGAACACGACCAGGAAAGTTACAAAACACGCCGAGGCAAAAGCAAAAGAAGTGCACCAACACTATATATGGGCGATCGTAAAATAATCCATGTAACAGGGTCAGTCTCCAGGGCGGAACAAAACAGACAAAAGGCAGGACAAATTTAAAGCATCTACCAAACAAACAAAAGGAATTTCAAAAGGCAGGCCAAGGAAGGAATGAAAGTGATGGGCGTGATAAAAGCTCACAGAAGTAGATTACAGCATGTCTAGACACAGCGGGTGTACGCTACCTAGGCTCAACCTTAAAACTACCACAATCAGCAGCCAATGGAACATATGTAAGTGCTAAACTAACACAACAGCTCCCTCACATTCAGCTAGCACTACATTAAGAAATAAAGCACACACAACTGGGTCCACTTGACAAGGACAGAAAAATATGCCCTTAAGTCCAAATAAAACCCTTCAGCTTTGTAGAAACAGCCAGACAAGGCCTCAAATTGTATCTTGCCATGTCTTGCCAACACAAACCAGGCTCCACTTCACCTGGCACATCTAGACATACAGGAGACTCCCCCACTAGACCATTCTCGACATCAGTCCCCGGGATAGTCTCTCAAGACTCCACTGGCTCTGCAGTTTGTAGATAACAGCTTCCCAGTCTTAGCTCCTGTCTACTCACAGCATCCACCTTGTGAGACTTCCACAATCTCCTCCTCGCTCCCAACTCAGCCATAGGAGGCATCCCACAAGTGTCAACTGAACCAGTAGCCGGCTGTTGGCACCAATTGAAATAAGACACATTCCTTGTAATGATCTCACAACCTTTCTGGGCCGTGATCATTGTTCCCTCACTGCACTCAACCTCCAGGGGTCTACCTCCAAAGGCAACAGACATTTGCTCCCAGGACTTCGATTCTTTACAAGCACTCAGTCACCGATATGAAAATGCCTCAGCTTAGCTTGTCTCTTGCTGGACGTCTTATCATTTTGCACATCTCTGGCGCAAGGCATCAGCAACTTGATCCCGGAGCAAAGATGGTTCCTCAACATGAGGAATCGTATCTCCAACAACACTGTTCATGCATAGAGCACTGTGGGACACCTTGGTTGTGGCATGCGGAGTAAGCCGATATTCTCATAGAAAGGCATACAGAGCACACTCCATGTTCTGCCCTTTTGCCAGTGCAATTATCAGAACTTTGTTGAGGGTTCGCATAAAACTTTCTGCTTCCCCATTTTCCTGTGGCCACCGGGAAGTAAGCTTCCGATGACGAACCCCTGAAGAGGTCATATAATCAGTGAACTCCTGACTGGAAAAAGGAGGGCAATTATCAGTTCTTAGCTCCTTCAGTAAACCATGAGCGGCCATGACTTTCTCAAGACAAGGAATAGTCGGGTTTGCTGTCACAGACTCCAGAACTTCTTCTTCCGGGTACTTCGAGAAATCATCTATGATCACCAACATGTGCTGACCATCGGGTAGGCTTCCAAAATCTGCAGTAGCTCTGTGCCAGGGAACAGGGGGAATTAATTCAGTGATAAGAGGAGAAGGTGGTTCTGCCGGACCAGTTGCTTGACACAAAGAGCATTGTCTTAACTTGTCAGCCAAACCAGGGAGCCAGACCTTACACCTAAGTCTTGACTTTGTTTTGACGATCCCTTGATGGGCAGTGTAAGCGAGGTCCACCACTTGCTGTTGCAGTGTTTCTGGAATGACCAGACGAGGGCATCTCAGTAAGCACCCTTCGGGTGATACAGCCAGTTCATTACCCACATTATGCAGGGATGCCAGAGTTGCACATGCCTTCTCTCTGCTATATGAAGCATTCTGAGTGTGAGCCAATTCCCTGAAGCCACTGCAGAGACCGCCAGTTGTAAACATTTGTCAGAATGTGTGGCCGTAACAAGCTCCTCCTGGGAGATTGGCAAAGACCTTGAGCGTTCAACCACATGCCTCACACACTCCTCCACATCCTCGGCATCTGATGTTTCACTGGGGGTGGCTGGCCTTGCATGTCTGGAGAGAACCTGGACAATACACCACAGAGAACCCGTAGCCCTGTAATTGGAGGATCCACTTCTCAATCCTAGGTGGTGGTTTAGACCAGGAACCAGTGAATAGCTGTATCGATGGTTTGTGGTCAGTATGAACTACAAATGGCTGTCCATAGAGGTATATGTGAAAATGACAACATCCCCAATGAACAGCGATGGCCTTCTTCTCGATGAGAGAGTAACGCTGTTCTGTTTCAGTCAAAGCCCTACTCGCATATGCCACAGGAGCCCATCCGCCATCATCCTGTTTCTGAGACAAAACAGCTCCTAGGCCAATGGGGCTAGCATCAACCGACAACTCAGAATCCCAGCGAGGATCAAAGTATGTAAAGGTGGTGTGTGCAGACAAAGCGTGTTTGGTCCCTGCGAATGCTTCTTCCTGGTCAGTCCCTGACCCACACACTGCACTGGTTAGTTCACAAAGGTGAGCGGTGAGAGCAGTGCCAAAGTAGTTAACCATTCCAAAGAAACTACGAACACCTGTGACAGTAGTAGGAGCGGGGGCTGATTCAATATCCAGTACTTTCGCGGGATAGGGCATGAACCTGTGTTCCGAGAAACAGTACACGAAGAATGCCACTTCCATCTGGAGTTATGCACACTTCTCACGATCAAAGCTAAGTCCATTTTCTTGCAGCCTTTGCATTGCCCTCAACCTGTCAAGATTTTCCTCAATGGATAGGGTACGCACCAGAATGTCATCACTGACATTAATGACCCCCAACAGGCCAGCCAAAACCCCTCTTATTGTGTCCTGAAAAAGTGTCCTGAAAAAAGTTGACGGCGCTGGATATGCCGAAACTGAGTCGTTTGTATCTCCTCAAACCCACATGGGTGGAGAAGGTAGTAATGGCTCGTGACTCTGGAGCAGGCATCAACTGATGGTAGCCTGCCCGAAAGTCCATCGTGGAAATCCACCTCGTGCCCCTAACGTCTGCCACGATGTCATCAACGGTGGTGTCAAGTGGCGTTCTCGCCGGATGGCCATATTGGGAAACCTCATGTCAATGCAAAATCTGACTTCGCCAGGTTGTTTACGAGCAACTACAATGGAGCGACACCCACGGTGTTGGACCATCTACCTTCTCAATGATGTCGTCTAATTCCAATTTTCTTAGTTCATTCTCCACATTTGGGAGCAGATGGAATGCTACCCGGCGATGTCTCAGCACCACGGGCTGAATAGAGTCATTGATGTGGAGGCATATGAGATGTATATAGAAAGCGAATGAGACTAGCTGGAGACTTTCTGCTGTGCAGCAGCACAGCAGCATTCCAGAGCCGGTCTTGGTGACATACACTTTGGACCCTGTGAAGTGGGACTCATGAGCTATATCCGCTGTGAAAACACCTGCTAGTGGGAGCAACGTGTTAGACCCATAAGCGAATACTTGAGTGACTGTGGGGCGCAGAACTGACAGCAGCGGGAGAGTTTGAGCCACCGATTAGGCAAGAATGTTAATTGAAGCTCCCGTTTCAATCAAAGCCGGGACCGGATGGCCCGAGAGGAGGATGGTACACTTCGGAATGCGCAGGTGGGGATACTCTACTGGCTGCATGGCATGGATGACATGTACGTCTCCTTCCACATCATTATCATCCATATCCTCTTCCTCATCTGGGGCACCTGGTGTATGCATGATATTAACTGACTTGGGTACCTTGAGAGTAGTGGATGAACGGCAGGCTTTGGCAAAATGGTTCAATTTTTTACATGTTGACCATCTCTTTCCGTGGGCCGGGCAGTACCCTTGATGGGGATAAGGTCCTCCGCACGTGTAGCATACCTTGGGAGCTGTAGCAGGCATGGGACAGACCTTCTTCTTTTCCTCCCCCGTTGTCACCACCGCATTGACCGGCTCCGTCTTCACCTGCCGTTGAGGAGCCACTTCCAAATGCACAGACCACACCTTAGAGAGTTCCTTTGAATACCCCATTGTGAGCATGTAAGCCATGGACATCCTCGGGACCTGCAGAATGTTCTCCCTCAGTTTGCCAGAAGCACAACCCTGTATGAATTGGGCCTGATTCTCATCATCTGCATTCTTCAGTATGCATATGCTGGCAAGTTATCTTAATCGAGCGTAAAACAGGTCCACTGATTCTTTGGGTATCTGCCTGGCCTGGTGTAGGAGGAACCGCTTGTAGTCAGGATTGGTGAGCGGCTCCGCTTGTAGTCAGGATTGGTGAGCGGCTCAAAATGCACAGTGGGGGCTCTCTTCAGGGTGGCCTACTTAAAGGGCGGGCCAGTTTCAACCACAGACTTACCAAGCTTCTGAATCATGGCACCTCCTAAGAGCAGCAGCATGGAGCATTCCCTGTTCTAGTGCAGTGAATATTATAGTATCCAATATCAAAGCATTCCTCAAGCTCAGCGGCTCAGCTGAGAGCTAATACTATAATATTCACTGCACTCTAGAATCTCGCCCCATAATGCTTTGCTGGGCCTTTGGTTGGCATTGTATTTTTGTCCATAACTTTGCTTAGGGTGGTCCTAGGAGGATGGGACCACCACCGAATCGTTCAGCATGATATGCTCTTTGTGCTCAAGGCATCTGCTTGGTCCTCCCCTAGGTTAGGGGGGACCCCAAAATCATCACCTCTCTCATTGCCAGATATTTTTAAAAGCTCACTTTTGTGAATTGGTTATATGCTTTATAACATTTAAAGGTAAACTTGTTTTATCAAAGGGTTGTGGGTGCTGTAGCGAACTCCGCTACGTGGTGGAGTCAGAGTTTTTGCATGAGTTCCGTGTTTTCAATGTAATGCGTAGGCGGAGTTCATTGCCCACGGTTACAGAAACCAGTAAGACAAGTGCATGAAGCACCAACAGGAAGCAACCAGGAGCTCAGGAAACTAGGAAGACCACACCAGGATTCACTAGCAGGCCACCACCAATGCCGGAACAACCAAACGCAGGGAAGGGCAAGTACAATGGCAGCAATAATGATGAGGCCAAACAGACAGGGGTTGATGAATGTGGGGCCTCTGCTTGCACATCAACTGTTTCAAGAACTTTGTGAGCATCTCCACACAAACAGACACTTAAAGGACTGAATGGCGTCATACGCAGTGTTCCATGTCACAAATCACCACATGCTCCTCTGTAAAAAGCCAAGCGAGCAACCACACGTGACTAGGAACAAGCAGTGGCAATGGGTAGGTGGGATCGCCAGACGGAGCACTCTGGCACACCATTTCAAAAGGCAGGTTTGCTACTACGAAGCTCACCTCATCGGCACGAGCAGCTGTGCCCTCAGCAGTGGGGAAAGCGCACCGGGAAGCTGAGGATCCGCTCGACGGTAAATCAGATATGCAGGGGATTCGCCAGAGGCACCGGCCGACGTTGGCAGGCAGGGCCCTGGAGAGTAAGGTGGCCAGAGACGGTGCACAGGCAGGAGGTCTGAACTCCCCTTCATCACCAACTGTAGGAGTCCCCTAATGTGGTGTAACACTACAAAATGGTGCTGCTTTGTAATGAACGGAGACAGCACTGTAAGTAGCGTTTTCTGCCACGAGGTCCATTTATTACCTACCGCTGTTACATAATGGCCATACGTAACGGGGTTGTTCCTTTGAAATCCCCGCTCAGGAGGCATGATTGGAACATTCTAACCACACAGGAGCATAACAATGACCTCTTAGTCTTCAAAACACTGTCAACAACAGGCTAAACCTAGACTCTATTGACTTATAAGTACAAATGCCCCGAGGAGCCAAGAGTCATGAGTCTTTTTATAAATACACGCTTGTCACTTGTTCCCTTTTTCTGCACCATGTGGTCACTGATTTTAGCACTTCGATATTGAGTACATTCCTCTCTGATTAAATAAATGTATTAAGTACTCTATTATTTGGTTGTTTTTTGAAAACTGTTTGCCTCAAACTGTCTATATGATTGTATTCATATTTAGATGGATTATGCATCCTCTGAGTAGGAAATAACAGTGTTAAAGATCAGTCTACAGTGAACCCGCTGTCCCTTGATACCAGGGTTATCCCTGGTTCCTGCTTAGAGCATTGGGTTTACCTTTGTATTTGTTTACTGTTTGGGCCTGATATTGACTTTGGGGGATGGAGAACAGTTTGAAAAAGTCTGCCAGAATTTAGAGATAACTGCCAGGCCAATAGCCATCTCTGTATGTTGAAAGGAACTACATGTGCAGCTGTTCCTTTCAAGATAAAAGTGTTTGGTGAATGTCGTCATTGGTTTTAATGGCTGTCCACCAAACTTTAAACTTTTTTTATTTTTCTAAAGCAAACTTACAGAGCGGGAGTTTGTTTTTGAAAGACAAAAAAACAAATGACTCCCACACTCAGGGAGTTTCCTCTCAGGGTGTGGGGGGGGTCATTATTTTTTTTTTTCGTGGTGGTGACGGACACACAAAAAATGGCATCACATCATCTACCCAAATAAGGGCAGAAGGTGCAATGCCCTTCTTCTGATTCCCCCTACTCCATCGGGCATTTGGAAGAGGCTTTCTGTCAAATGAGCCAATGGAGGCTCCATCTAAGGAAATCTTAGGATCTGTCCATCTACCAATGATGCAGGCGAACCGAGAGTTTGGAAGACAGGGTACTTTACTCATCCACCAAAAACCCTTTGGGGGATATTCTCAAGAATGTGTGATAATCATCGCAAAATTAGCTTAACGCAACTTTGCACATCGCAGCCCATCGCGGGAAAATAACACTGTGTTAACGTTGCATTCTCAACCTGGCGGCACCATGAGATAGTCTCACAATAACGCGCCAAATGACCGCGTTAAAATTAACGCGACGCCGAAACAATGCGAAACACGAACGTGAAAAAAGGTGTGATGCCCCAAATTGTGATACAAAAATCAGCGATAACCAGCGACAGGCCTGCAATTCCCACGCGTCATGCGGGAAAATGCACTATAAAAGCACCGAAAAACACAAACAAAACAATTCAAACTGCGTAGCACCATGGATGCACCCGGACCGAGTTCAGAGGACAGCGCGAACCCCACAAGCCCCACAGACGACCAGCAAGGAACCCAGGGGTCGGGGAAGGGCAAGGAGAAGAGGAAGATGGCGTTCAGTCCGCAGGAAAACAGGATCATCGTCACGGAGGTGATAGAACACTACCAACAACTGTTCGTCACCTCCACTATGTCATTGGCAACACAAACGGAAATATGGCAGTCGATCGTGAACAACGTGAATGCAGTCGGAGTGTTGAGGAGGTCAATGGAGGAGGTCAAGAGGCGCTGGCATGATGTGAATAGCCAAACCAAGCAGAAACTCGCTGCCAACCGGAAGGCAGCAACGGCGACTGGAGGTGGGAGTCCTGCGCCACAGGAGGAGCTGGATGAGCTGGAGGAAATGGTGGCCACAGTCATCAGTGTGGAGACGATGCAAGGAGTTGGGGGTCCGGACACAGCTCGATATCACCTGACCCAACAGCAACAGGGTGAGTAACTACCAGGGGCTGGGGGGACGGGGGAGATGGGCACAATGGCACACATGCACAATTATATGTAGCACACTGCACACCCACAATGATTGTGGAACATGTCCCTGATACACTTGGCACACTTCAGCACACATAGAAACACCAAGTAGGCCCACGTCCACGATGTGCACAAAGGGGCCCCCGTCCCTATCACCAATCTCACAACCTACCCATGCACATGTGCTGAATCCAGCAAAGCAGCAGCTCTGTGAGCCACACCGACATTGCAAGTGACACTGCTTGACCAATAGCATGGCTGCAATCAAAATACATGACATGGTGCACGACACGACACTGAGGTGGCCCAGTGTGGATCACATCCTCAAAGGAGCAGGTCACACTCTGACACATCCACATGCACATACAACCCCTGACGTCAACAACACATCTGCAGACAAAAAATGCACAAGAGTACAAAAACCGTCCAAGAGCACAAATGACCCAAGTCACCAACATCTCAGCACCTTAAAAGCACACAAGTCAAAGGCACACCGCCTCAAAGGGATAAGGGGCCACTAAATCAGAGCTGCAGGGGCGACTCTCCCACAATGCAGCACACACACATAACAATCACAGCACATCAACATTGACGACAATGTGGTACAAAGTGCAACACTTTCACTACAGAACAGAGGACACACTGGTGCCGTTTGTGCGTAGAAACTGGCCAATCACATCTGGCATAGCAGGAAACTGTGAGATGATAATGTACGAGTACAACCTCACATCCGTCATGTAGTCGAAATGTCCACTGTCTCCCATCAAATAGCCAGCTCATCCAAAACAGTCACAATGTACATTGTCATGCAGTCTGTATGTAAACATGTACAATGCGTCAACATACATGGAACACACTGTTAACCTGCATCTCCCCTTTACATTGCAGAGGGACAATCAACACCTCTTGCAGAGCAGACCAGACATCTCTTCAGTGATGATGAGGAGGACCCCCTGGCCATCTGCTCCGACACCCTCCAACGGATCGTGGACAGCCCACCTCCAGGAGCAGGGCAGCCCAGCTGCATCGAGTTGACCCCACCCCCTGCACAGCCCACACAGCAGGAAGCACCCACCACCACGGCTGGCTCCCAGCACCTCACGGAAAGACACATGGCATTCCAGCGCCGTGTGTTAGACTGCCAGAGGGGGCTGGCTGAACAGGTGCGGGTGGGATTCGACCTCATGGCAGCCAAACTTGATGCCATACGTGGGTGTGTGAGTCCCATCAGGGACCACTCACAGTCCCTAACGGACACCCACAGTCCGTTCCATGCACTACAACAATCCTTGGCTGACCTCGCTGGAGCCATTACTCGGATACAAGAACTGTCCAGTCAGACAGGCTCCAGCGATGACAGCACAGTGATGGCACATATGTGGAGGACAATGGAGAACATGGAGCAGATGCAGGCTGGAAGGATGGCTGCCACAGCTGTACACCAGCGAGATGTAGCTGGGATCTTCCATGCCCTGCAGAACCTCATCTTGCCATTGCTGCCACAGAGCCTGTCCCAGATGACTGCTGTAGGAACTTCGACACACACGTCTCCACCCCCTGATGTGTCAGTGGCACACAGTGATGCAGCCATACCACCTCTGCCCCCTGATGTGTCAGTGGCACACAGTGCTGCAGCCCTACCACCTCTGCCCCCTGATGTGTCAGTGGCACACAGTGATGCAGCCATAACACCACCACACACACCTGACACACCTGACACAGAAGACATATCAGATGACTAAGATGTGGATGGCAATGACTCTGTGTGAGAAAGGAGGTTGCAGCATACATCCCCGCCATATGGCCTGTTCCTGCTTGGTTCAGCCCTCTTCATCATGCCTGGGAACAACACCTTCCACTGTCCCCTGAAACACTCTGCGACATTCACCTGGACCCTGACATGGACTGCCATATCTGCTCTGGTTACCAATGACACAGCAATCATGCTGCGGACTGAACTCTTCCTCTTCAGATTAAATTGTCATTCCCTAAAGGACTCTGGTTGGCCCTCCACTGGGCAACCATGTAATGTGGGGTTTGCATGGCCATGTACTGCTCCAGCTCCGACACTCCACAGAATGTGAATAAAACATTCCAAATCACACAGATCTGTCATGTCTATGTCCAATCAAGTATAAAAGTATGGATGGATGTAGGGACAATGATTGCACAAAAAGGTACACCCTGGGAAATGACATCAATGCGCATGTTTGACCCTGACCCACATGGCCAATTAGATGACTGTGAAGGTGTGAACTAGCTGTGGCCTCATTGCTCATGAACAACAATCTTGCAACCCCCCAACATAGCCCCACGTCCATGTATTAAGTAGGGCTGTGTGTAAAAATGTCTAATCCAGTTGCAGGCCTAAAGTAGTGTCCCCCATCACATGTGACAACAGGACATCTCTTCGCATACCTACTCACACTCAACTGTGTGGACACAGCCTGTTTTGATGGATCACATTGATCCACATGGCAAGAAGTTGGACACCATACTCACATTGCTGAAGACACGTAAGAGCACAGGTCTACCAGCAACTATCCCAACCACAATGTCTGGCTCACAGAGGTGGAGCTGGCAATAGGGACTCACCCCTAAGTGAAATGCGTCAGTCAGTCCCTCCCTGTGTACGGACAATGCTCATTGAGGCACACGATTTGTCATTCTAATCAACACTCATCACAGTTGAACAGTAGTGAAGTGGCGTAGACTTCTTTAGCATGTGCGTGTCAGTACGGGCAAGACATGCAGACCAATGCTTCAGACACTAACAGGCAGCATGGAAACATGTAGAGGTGCAAGAAATGAGGAGGCAAAAATGAACACCAATCATTATGGATGGCAACGGTCTCAGCCCACCTTGCCTTTCTGGACAAGTCATGTGATGTTTGGCGTATGCTCATTGCCCCGTGTCAGGGGACACGACTCACAGCCCATGGGATCTGCATAGTGCTGTACCACCGGACTGCGCAGACTGTCTGCTCTGCTGACAGTGAGTAGGTGAAAGGGTCCAACAAGGTCACATGTAGTACTACATTGCCATGTGTGTACTCTCCCTCCAGCAGTGCGTAGTGTGGGGGGAGTCGTCATCTGCTATGGTATCTCTCTCAGGGGGTGCCTGCCGCATACAAGACCAAGGTCGGAGGTGCAGGTGTCCTTCCGCCTCATGTATTGAGACAAAGGAGCTTTCATCCCTAATGTTAGTCTGACTACTGCTTGCATTCTGGAAATGTGATGTGGCTTTCGCGCTGCAATTGAGGCTAGGCTTTAGGCTTATGGTGCACCAATAGCGATACACACACAACAGTTGGCATGCATGAGCCAAGAGCCCGAGCGGCCTTGCGCTCCTTGTACAATCCCTTCGTGCGCGGCCACCCTCCGGGTGCATACAACATTGCAACATTGTCGATTGAGGGCCGTGTGGCGCAGACACTGCAACAGAGACACAAGCATCAGTTGGTTTCCTGTCCAGCCCAGAAATGAACCACGCCCAGAGCCCAGGGATAATTGCTCACACCCCTACGCTGGCCTGGCGTACGCCGATCCAGCCCACTCGGCTTATGTATAAAGGGTGGGACGACGACGCTACGTGTCCCAGTTCTTCCCCACTGCCGGAGGTGACATGGCTGCGTCCGCCTGGCATATCACCAGACAGAGTTGGTGGCACCGGAAACACTGCGGCCGGCACGGGCCTACCGCCACGGGACGGTGACTTACGGTGCACTGAGGTAGGGGCACCTTAGGTGCTGAGCGGGTGTGCAGCCTGTGATGATGCGCCGTCCTGGCGGTCTGGACTGGTAGGGATTTGTGTGAGCCTCTCTCTCTCTGTCCTTTGATGAGCGCATGACACACCTTCTTATCTTGTATTTTGTCTTGCAGGCTGTGTCTTACAGATTGTCCAGAGACGACCCGCCATGACTCTTCCGAATAGTTGTTTTGAGTTACATTTGAATAAAATGATTTGTTTGGAAATTCAAAGATGAATGAATGATTCTCCTTTTTCTGACTACACAT
The DNA here is from genome assembly GCA_963921515.1 of Calotriton arnoldi. Lineage (NCBI taxonomy): Eukaryota > Metazoa > Chordata > Amphibia > Caudata > Salamandridae > Calotriton > Calotriton arnoldi. The sequence goes on along the minus strand of CAWUFW010004011.1, from coordinate 1,356,315 downwards.
GAATGTTGATTGTTGTACTTGTGCGACATCAGGCGAATTGTTTTGTTCATGATTTCGTAAAGTTGATGTAAAATACCTCTGTCTGGGGTAGGCCCCCGGGGGAGGCAGTCCTGGTGGGGGGTGGGGGGGCGGTGGGTGTTGTGTCCCTCTTGGGTGTCCGGCTGCGTGATCAGTGGCTCCACGGCATCTGTTGTTCTTCTGGTGTGGCTGTGGGCTGGGCTCCCATTTCTGGTACAGGTTATCGTCCGACTTAATACCAGGAAAGAGCAGGTGTTAATTCCCTGCTGCTAACGCGCCTTATCGCATGTTTTGTGATCTTATTGTCGATCTTGCTGGTCGTTGAGAATGTTGCGAAGTGGTGTTTTCTCGGCTTTTTGCATGGGAACGCCTACTCTGCATCTCATTAGCGTTAGTTGCCGGTGTCATCGGTGGCGATGTTTTTTGCGGCTGCTATCGCGGGAAAACTGGCGGTATCGGCTGTTAGCACCAGCTTGTGAATAGGGCGATAAATCTATTGCCACTATGGCTGCGATAAAGTGCTGCTAACTCGGCAATAAGTCCTTGAGAATATGCCCCTTTGTTGTTACTGCTGACTCTGTAAGCCGAAAATTCAAGTCTTATTTTTTTGCTGTAATTTTGATGGCAATATTCCTTTATTAGTTATGTTCGATGATCTGTTAGACTGACAAAAGATGATAATCCTTATGAGTGTTGGGTTCTACAACCTTCTGACCTGAAATAAGACTTTAAAGTAGGGTGGTTCTATTACTTGAAATCCATGCAGTAGATTCTTTAAATTCCCTACAAATACTATGATGCATGCATCTTTACATTTCAAACCTTTGCATATTTATTAAAACCAAAACCTTTGTGACCAAATAATTTATCTAGACTCATCTAGTAAGCTCTCAGCTACATCAGTGATACTCAACTCCGATTGCATATGAATTTGCGATGCACTGGTGCATTTTGCTTCTAGAAGTTTTGAATATTTATCTTAATTGAAATTAATTTGCTGTCTGTCCTTGATGTGTCTCATGCTCTGCCACTTTTACAGAGAGGGAAAGGGCAGTAATGTGCTGTATTTGAAAGAATACAGCACATTCCTGCCTTTGTCCCTGCGCTGGTGCCGTTTTGGCTGCATAGCGCCAGTGCAGGCACCCTTGCACCGTAGTACAAGGGTGCTTGCGTTGTAAGGAGGATTATTTTTGTGCAGGAAGGGGCACCTTCCTGCACAAAAACAAACCCCTGATGCATTCCTCTTTCTATGTGTGCTGCAAAATGAAGCACACATAGAAAGATGAAAAAATGAGGACCCTCATTGCGCATCACCTAGGAAAGCATTGCATTTTGGCACATTCCCAGGTCTACCACTTTTGGTAAATCTGGTAATATGTCAATATCTATGGATGTTGCATGGGAACACCCACACAGCACCAAGTGTAGAGTAATGCAACACAGCGATTTGCGCTGCATTGCATTGTGTGTGTGTGTACACACACACACACACACATACATACATATATATAGTCACTGAAAAAACTAAAGGTTAAAGTAATGTCATAGTTAGGTGAGAATTTCATGATATATATATATATAATTTATTTTTTTCAATTAAAAAACCAAAGGTTAATAGCAATTTATAATTTTAACTTCTCACTAGACATTATTTGTCACAACACAGTGCACGGTAGAGTGGCGAGTTGTAGACTTCTCTGGTTAGCGAGCTGAAAAGAATGTGTAACAAGGTGAACTACTTACAATACTTTGGAATTTTTATTTTTTTATAACAATTTTTATTGGAAACAAAACAGCAGCGGTAATGACATTACATAGACATCTCAGCTGGAGATACATGCATTTTAGTATTAAAAAATAGCCTACAATCCATTGGGAGCACCAAAGATAACACAGAGCGAAAGGCTGGTCAGTATAAAGAGGGTTACAATTACGTCTTCGGGTCTGGGAACACCACTCGTACTCACTATTCTTGCTGGCCCGGAGGATTATGTCATCCTGTCTGCGCCTGCCTCCTCCAATAGTGCATGTCTCTCCCGAATACTATGGAATTTTTAATGTTTGTGTAGTCTCAACTTGGTTTGTGTAGGGAAATAAGTTTTCCTAACTATAACTAAGCTTTAACCTTTGTTTTTTCCATTGAATTTCAATGTTTTATTTTATTTTTTATGAAAATGTGTTTTGAAGCTTAGAGTCCATTGTCACAAGTGGAGAGTTGTTATGTGGAGTGTCGTGCAGTACAGTGGAGGAGAGTGTTGTCAAGTCTATTGTATTAGACTGGAGTATTGTAGACTGGAATCAAGTGGTGTAGAGTAGAGTGTAGTAGCATATTGTACAGAGTATTAAAGTGTTATATAGTGTAGTGACATGGTGTCTCATATAGTGAAGTCAAGTATCGTAGACTGGAGCAGCGAGTTGTACAGTGGAATGTCGTGTTGGACACTAGAGTAGGGTTTCGTAGACTGTCATAGAGTCGAGTAGAGTGTTTCAGAGTGGAGCAGCGTGAAATAGAGTGTCATAGAGTGGAGTATCATCAAGTGGAGTGTCGTAGAGTACAGTGGAGGAGCGTGTCACAGAGTGGAGTGCCGTGTCATTTAATGGAGTGATGGATCGTAGAGAGAATTTGAGTGTCGTGTCATCAAGTGTCACACAGTGTAGTACAGCAGAGTAGACTGGATGGGCATAGAGTGGAGTAGAGTGTCGTAGAGTGGCATAGAGTTTAAAACAATGTTGTAAAGTGGAGTTGCATACGGTGGAATAGAGCGTCGGAAAGTGGAGTGGTGTAGAGCAGAGTATAGTACAGTAAGGTAGAGTGGGATACAGTGTAGTAGAGTTGAGTATAGTGGAGTGGAGTACACTAGAGTGTGGTTGTGTTGAGTAGAGTAAAGTGTCATAGAGTGGAGAGGCGTGTTGTAGACTATAGTGGCGTATAGTACAGTAGAGTGGAGTGGCGTAGCATACAGTTGAATAAAGTATCATAAATTGAAGTACTGGGTTATAGAGTAGAGTGTAGTGGGGTGTTGTACAGTTTTGGAAAGTAATGTAGACTACAGTAGAGTAGAGTGGCATACAGTCTAGTTGATTTTTGTAGAGTGGAGTGGTGTACAGTGGAGTAAAGTGGAGTACTATGTCAGAGTAGAGTGGAGTAAAATGGGGTGCTAGTGGCATCCAAAGAATTGTGTACAGTGTCATATAATGAACTAAAGTATCGTAAAGTAGAGTGGAGTAGAGTGTTGTACCGTGGCATACAGTATTGTACAGTGTTGTACAGTAGATTGAAGGGGTATAGACAGGCGTAAAGTGTTGGAGAGTGGCATGCAGTGTGGTACAGTGTTGTAAAGTGGAGTTGCATAGAGTACAGTAGTGTGTAAAACAGTGGAGCTGCGTAAAGTGGATTTCTATATAGTAGCGTAGAGTGAGGTAATGTCTCATACAGTGGAGTAGAGTTGAGTGGAGTGGTCTAATGCAGTGTGGAGTAAAGTACATTAGAGTATATTGGTGTGTTGTAGAGAAGAGTGGCATGGAGCACAGTGTACTGGTGTAGCATAGGTAGTAAACTCTGATAAATTGGAGTGGGGTCTCGTACAGTAGAGTGGACTGCTGAGTCATATATAAAAGTGTTGTATAGTGGAATAAAGTGTTGTACATTGGAGTATGCGAGCATAGAGTAGAGCGTAGAGTTAGACTGGAGTGTACGGTTATAGAGGGGAGTAGAATGTTGTAGAGTGCCATGAAGTATGGTAGACTTTTATAGAGTGGAGGAGAGTGTCATACAATTGAGTGGCATAAAGTGGAGTGGCGTACACTGTACTGGTGTAGAGTGGATTACGATAAAGTGGAGTAGCATACAGTGGAATAGTATACAGTGGAATACTGACAGTGGAGTGTAGAAGAGTGAAGTGGCATAGAGTGGAATAGCGTAGAGCGGAATAGTGTACAGTGGATCGGTATAGAATGGAGTGGGGTACAGTGGGCTAGCATAGAGTGGGGTGGCATATATTGAAGTGGTGTAGCATAGAGACGAGGAAACAGTTATAAATTGGAGTGGCATCTCATACAGTGGAGTGCTATGTTGTACAGTGTTGAAAACTGTCGTAGAGTGGAGTAGAGTGTTGTATAATAGAGTGTACAGGCATAGAGTGGAGTGTAAAGTACGACAGTGGCATGTACAGTGATAGAGTGGAGTAGAGTACAATGGAGTAATATAGAGTGGAGGAGAGTACACTGGAGTGGCGTAGAGGGGAGCAGTGTATAGTGGAGTGGCATAAAGTGGAATAGCATAGACTGGAGTGGCGTACAGTGAAGTGGCGTAGATTGTATTAAGATATAGTGTAGTAGCATACAGTGGAGTGGCGTAAAGTGGAATAGTGTATGGTGGAGTAGCATACAGTGCCGTGGCATACAGCACAGTGGTATAGACTTAAGTGGCGTACACTGGAATGGGGTAGATTGTAATAGCATACAGTGGAGCGGTGTACAGTGGAGTGGTATCAAATGAAATAGCACAGAATCGCGAGGGGTCGAGTGGAGTGGCATGCACTGGAGTGGCGTGGAGTGGAGTAGCATACAGTGGAGTGGTGTACCGTGGAATAACATAGAGTGGACTGGCATAGAGTGAAATAGCATATACTGGAATAGCATATAGCGGAGTGGCATACAGTGGAGCGGCGTACACTGAAGAGGAGTAGAGTGGAGTTGCATAGAGTGTAATAGCATAGACTGTAGAGGTGTAGAGCAGAGTGTTGTACTGTGGAGTGGCGTAGAGTGTAATAGTGTATAGTGGAGTAGCGTACAGTGGAGTGGCGTACAGTGATGTGGGGTAGAGTGTAATAGCATACAGTGGAGTGGTGTACATTGGTGTGGGGTCCAATCGAAGAGCGCAGATTGAAGTGGTGTAGCGTTCGCGCAACACACTGGAGTCGCATAGAGTGGAGTAGTGTACAGTGGAGTGGCACACAGTGGAATAGCATAGAGTGGAGTGGCATACAGTGGAATAGCATATGCATACCATATCATTAGATCATACCACTCTGCCGCGTGACACTTTGAGGCAGAAGTACTACCTTAAAGTCACATGTGCCTCTGCATAATGGGAGACAACAGGTCCACTATCGACCCTCTGGTATGCACATCGGTCTAGAGAGAAGAAGTGAACGTGCCAGGAGCCAGACCTTGTTACGGAGTTCTCATTTCCAATGACCATTACTGATCTGGAATATTATACCTTACGAGTATAATACTGCACATGGTGATAGTATTAGAAAGATATTTGTATTCCCTGGTGAAGCCCTTGTAGAACGGCGAAACGCTTGGCTGGGCAGGATGTTCAGGATATGAAGAATAAAGTGTTTTGAAGCCTCACCTCTACGTCTAGTCGTGTGTTTATGAACTAAATGGAAGAATCTCTGTACCAATCTGTATGGACTTTAATATGATTAAATTCTCTTTCTGTCCTTAATATGGACACTATTTCAATGCCCCAGTGATTATTTGGAGGGCGCTCCCTATTCTTCTTATTGTATATTGTGACATCTGTGAGTGGTGGGGCCATTTCCTACATAGTAAAATCAGAAGAGTAGCACTTGCATGATAACAAACATCCTACTACCGCTCTGTTTGGTTTGTAATGTTCCTATCCCTTCTGTCGTGTTGCTGCTTCCTTTCTGTGTGCCTATTGGCTCTGCTTTAACTTCTTCCTGTACTCCACTGCCTCGATGGTGCTCACACAGTGAGCGTGTCCAAATGCTTTTCTCTCCTGCTGCTGGGATTTTGCTCACTCTGTATGCACGCCCAGCAGCTCTTCTATCTTACCACCATGCCATTGCTGCTGTTAAGCGCAGGCAGCAGCCTCAGCACTGCCACCACCTTACCACCATGCCACTGCTCCTCTTAAGCGCAGGCAGCAGTCTCTGCAGCTCCTCTACCTTACCACCATGCCACTGCTGCTGTTAAGCGCAGACAGCAGCCTCAGCAGCTCTACTACCTTACTGCCATGCCACTGCAGCTGTTAAGCGCAGGTAGCAGGCTCAGCAGTGCCCCACCTTACCACCATGCCACTGCTGCTGTTAGGCGCAGACAGCAGCCTCAGCAGCTCTTCTACCTTACTGCCATGCCACTGCAGCTGTTAAGCGCAGGTAGCAGGCTCAGCAGTGCCCCACCTTACCACCATGCCACTGCTGCTGTTAAGCGCAGGCAGCAGCCTCAGTATCTCCACCACCTTACCACCAGGCCCACTGCTGCTGATAAGTTTAGGCAGCAGCCTCAGCAGCTCCTATACCTTACCACCATGCCACTGCTGCTGGTAAGCGCAGGCAGCAGCCTCAGCAGCTCCTATACCATACCACCATGCCACTGCATCAGTTAAGCACAGGCAGCAGCCTCAGTATCTCCACTACCTTACCACCAGGCCCCCTGCTGCTGTTAAATGCAGGCAGCAGCTTCAGCAGCGCCTCTACCTTACCACCATGCCACTGCTGCTGTTAAGCGTTAGGCAGCACCCTCAGCAGCTCCTCTACCTTACTACCATTCCACTGCTGCTAAGCGCAGGTAGCAGCTTCAGTTACGCCCCACCTTACCACCATGCCACTGCTGCTGTTAAGCGTAGGCAGCACCCTCAGCAGCTCCTGTACCTTACCACCATTCCACTGCTGCTGTTAAGCGCAGGTAGCAGCTTCAGTAGCTCCTCTACCTTACCACCATACCCCTGCTGCTATCAAGCGCAGACAGCAGCCTCAGCAGCTCTTCTACCATACCATCATGCCACTGCTGTTAAGCGTAGGGAGCACCATCAGTAGCTCCTCTACCTTAACACCATGCCACTGCTGCTGTTAAGAGCAGGCAGCAGCCTCAGCAGCACCTCTACCGTACCACAACGACACATCTTCTAAGCACAGGGAGCAGCCTCAGCAGCGCCTCTTCCTTACCACCATGCCACTGCTGCTGTTAAGTGTTAGGCAGCACCCCCAGCAGCTCCTGTACCTTACCACCATTCCACTGCTGCTGTTAAGCGCAGGTAGCAGCTTCAGTAGCTACTATACCTTACCACCATGCCACTCCTGCTGGTAAGCGCAGGCAGCAGCCTCAGCAGCTCCTATACCATACCACCATGCCACTGCATCAGTTAAGCACAGGCAGCAGCCTCAGTATCTCCACTACCTTACCACCAGGCCCCCTGCTGCTGTTAAATGCAGGCAGCAGCTTCAGCAGCGCCTCTACCTTACCACCATGCCACTGCTGCTGTTAAGCATTAGGCAGCACCCTCAGCAGCTCCTATACCTTACCACCATGCCACTGCATCAGTTAAGCACAGGCAGCAGCCTCAGTATCTCCACTACCTTACCACCAGGCCCCCTGCTGCTGTTAAATGCAGGCAGCAGCTTCAGCAGCGCCTCTACCTTCCCACCATGCCACTGCTGCTGTTAAGCGTTAGGCAGCACCCTCAGCAGCTCCTCTACCTTACTACCATTCCACTGCTGCTGTTAAGCGCAGGTAGCAGCTTCAGTTACGCCCCACCTTACCACCATGCCACTGCTGCTGTTAAGCGTAGGCAGCACCCTCAGCAGCTCCTGTACCTTACCACCATTCCACTGCTGCTGTTAAGCACAGGTAGCAGCTTCAGTAGCTCCTCTACCTTACCACCATACCACTGCTGCTATCAAGCGCAGACAGCAGCCTCAGCAGCTCTTCTACCATACCATCATGCCACTGCTGTTAAGCGTAGGGAGCACCATCAGTAGCTCCTCTACCTTACCACTATGCCACTGCTGCTGTTAAGAGCAGGCAGCAGCCTCAGCAGCACCTCTACCGTACCACAACGACACATCTGCTAAGCACAGGGAGCAGCCTCAGCAGCGCCTCTACCTTACCACCATGCCAATGCTGCTGTTAAGCGTTAGGCAGCACCCCCAGCAGCTCCTGTACCTTACCACCATTCCACTGCTGTTGTTAAGCGCCGGTAGCAGCTTCTATAGCTCCTCTACCTTACCACCATGCCACTGCTGCTATCAAGCACAGACAGCAGCCTCAGCAGCTCGTCTACCATACCATCATGCCACTGCTGCTGTTAAGCGTAGGCAGCACCCTCAGCAGCTCCTCTACCTTACCACCATGCCACTGCTGCTGTTAAGAGCAGGCAGCAGCCTCAGCAGCGCCTCTACCTAACCACCATGCCACTGCTGCTGTTAAGAGCAGGCAGCAGCCTCAGCAGCGCCTCTACCTTACCACCATGCCACTGCTGCTGTTAAGAGCAGGCAGCAGCCTCAGTAGCACCTCTACCGTACCACAATGACACCTCTGCTAAGCACAGGCAGCAGCCTCAGCAGCGCCTATACCTTACCACCATGCCATTGCTGCTGTTAAGAGCAGGCAGCAGCCTCAGCAGCACCTCTACCTTACCACCATGCCACTGCTGCTGTTAAGCGTAGGCAGCACCCTCAGCAGCTCCTGTACCTTACCACCATTCCACTGCTGCTGTTAAGCGCAGGTAGCAGCTTCAGTAGCTCCTCTACCTTACCACCATGCCACTGCTGCTATCAAGCGCAGACAGCAGCCTCAGCAGCTCTTCTACCATACCATCATGCCACTGCTGTTAAGCGTAGGGAGCACCATCAGTAGCTCCTCTACCTTACCACCATGACACTGCTGCTGTTAAGAGCAGGCAGCAGCCTCAGCAGCACCTCTACCGTACCACAACAACACATCTGCTAAGCACAGGGAGCAGCCTCAGCAGCGTCTCTACCTTACCACCATGCCACTGCTGCTGTTAAGCGTTAGGCAGCACCCCCAGCAGCTCCTGTACCTTACCACCATTCCACTGCTGCTGTTAAGCGCAGGTAGCAGCTTCAGTAGCTCCTCTACCTTACCACCATGCCACTGCTGCTATCAAGCACAGACAGCAGCCTCAGCAGCTCTTCTACCATACCATCATGCCACTGCTGCTGTTAAGCGTAGGCAGCACCCTCAGCAGCTCCTCTACCTTACCACCATGCCACTGCTGCTATCAAGCACAGGCAGCAGCCTCAGCAGCGCCTATACCTTACCACCATGCCATTGCTGCTAAGAGCAGGCAGCAGCCTCAGCAGCACCTCTACCGTGCCACCATGCCACTGCTGCTGTTAAGAGCAGCCAGCAGCCTCAGTAGCACCTCTACCGTACCACAATGACACCTCTGCTAAGCACAGGCAGCAGCCTCAGCAGCGCCTATACCTTACCACCATGCCATTGCTGCTGTTAAGCCAGGCAGCAGCCTCAGTAGCACCTCTACCGTACCACAATGACACCTCTGTTAAGAGCAGGCAGCAGCCTCAGCAGCACCTCTACCTTACCACCATGCCACTGCTGCTGTTAAGAGCAGGCAGCAGCCTCAGTAGCACCTCTACCGTACCACACAGACACCTCTGCTAAGCACAGGCAGCAGCCTCAGCAGCGCCTCTACCCTACCACCATGCCATTGCTGCTGTTAAGCCAGGCAGCAGCCTCAGTAGCACCTCTACCGTACCACAATGACACCTCTGCTAAGCACAGGCAGCAGCCTCAGCAGCGCCTCTACCCTACCACCATGCCATTGCTGCTGTTAAGCCAGGCAGCAACCTTAGCAGCACCTCTACCGTACTACAATAACACCTCTGCTAAGCACAGGCAGCAGCCTCAGCAGCGCCTATACCTTACCACCATGCCACTGCTGCTGTTAAGCGCAGGCAGCAGCCTCAGCAGCACCTCTACCGTACCACCATGCCACTGCTGCTGTTAAGAGCAGGCAGCAGCCTCAGCAGCGCCTCTACCGTACCACCATGCCACTGCTGCTGATAAGTGCAGGCAGCAGCTTCCGGGAGCTCCGCACAAACATAAGTAAAGCCAATCGGTATGGCTTGTAAATCCCAATGCAAGCAGACCTATTGCCTTTGCCAGTACTTGTTTATTTTTGAACCCATGTTGCTTGAGGCCATGCTGCATCAATCATCATGGATTAAGCAGACAATGCACTGATTGGAAATAGTTTGTGGTCCAAGTGGTACATCACTGATACATCACTATGACAAAACCCTGGACATCTGTCCTTTAGCGGGCATTCTCTCTCAAGGCCCTATAAGTGAATCACTCTCTGGAGGTACAGAGGTGCCTATGTTGTTGGCATTACACACATATAGACACAATCTACGATTAAGTCTTACAGATGTGCAAGAAGCCATATTGGCACGTCTTCATTGGGAATACGAGTATGCAAAATTGCGAAGGTCTTTCAACATTGTAAAGTTTCTTTCCGATTTTATAAAGTTTGAAAATTGCAAACAATATATATGGTAGGAAACTCCCACTAAGGATTGTTTTGTATGAAAAAAGCTTTCAAAAGAAAAGTAGGACAACTGCTAAATTCTTCAAAGTTCCCAAACTGAGTGAAGAGTGAAGGTTGTCAACTTTGCAGAACTTCGAGGGTGTCGTTGAAGCGTCACTAGTTGGAACGCGTTCTTGGATGGTTTTATGGACGTTATTCATTTTTTATTTAGTTTCAAAGATCACTCGACTGCTCTGAGCACCTGTACAGCAATAACTCACAACAAGGTAAATAAGGTGACGTTTGAAAGAAATATGATGTACTTAAACTAATGACGGTGAAAAAATGGGTTAGAGTAAATAAGATTAATGTGCTCAGTATGTGTAGGGCACAATCAAGACACAGGGGCAGCTAAACTATAACTTATCTCCTCTCCTACCGTAAATTCCTGTCAAGCCGGGCCTCCTCACTCGCGCGCTGACAGAGTTTTTTCTCTCATTAGGGACTGGAACAAGAGGGTCCTGGGATAGAACATGGTTAAGGGCAAATAATAAAACGCCTTCCAACTGCTTGCAAGGGAATAGCCCATAATACTGGCATAATGCAATGAATCAAGCAAACATTTCGAACTGAAGGCCTCATTTATGAGGAATTGGCGTGGGGCAGCACCGCAAGTCTTCTTGCTGCGCTGCTCTAAGGCTATTGTGAAAGGGCAGGAATGCGCTCTCTTCATGAAATGCGGTGCATTCCTGTCCTTTTCCCCCTGCACTGGAGCACAATTTGCTACCTAGCGCTAATGTAGGCATCCTTGCACCCTTGTGCAAAAACAATCTTGAGAGGCGTTTTCCTCTTTCGATGTGAGCTGCATTCTGCAGCTCACATCGAAAGAGGAAGAAACAAGGAGAAATAAAAATATTTCTCCTTGTTACGCCTGCTCTGGGAAGGCGTAAGGTTTTGGCGCTGCCCCAGGTTTACATGATTAAGTAAATCTGGAGCAGCGTCAAAATCCATGGGTGCTGCGTGGAAAAACCCACCGCAACACCCATGGAACGTCTCCTTGACGCAGAGTAAGGCAACGCAGCAACAGGCGCTGCTTTGTTTTACTCCATATCTATGAGGCCATGCAAAGCCACGCAGAGTGGCTTTGCGTCGCCTCATAGATATGATTGAAAGATTTGCGACATAAAAAAAAAGTGACGCTCCGGCGGCGTAAGCCTCTCATAAATAATTCCCTGAATGTGAACTCTGCGGATTGATACGAGGCTTCCTCCCTCCCCGTCCTGCACCCCACTATCTGGGGTCGCTGGACACAATCAGTACTCCTGGCCTTCCTCATTGGGTGGTACTCAGCGTTCGCGTATATTCCAGAAGGCAGACTTGGCCTTTGGACAGATAGCCCCATGAGTAAATCAAATTTGGCGCAACCTCCCATTCGTCATCTGTGTCTTGGAAAAATGGGAGGGTTGAAAGGAAGGTGAAGGGGATAAGACATAGGAGGGCCATAAGGAAAAAGCACAGACAAAATGTGGACATGGCCTCGTGCCAGTGTTTCCCATTCTTCTTTGCAGCCAGGTCAGATGGAAACTACTGCAGACAGCTCCTGTGCCCCTTTGACGGTCGGCACTCCAGGCGTAGGCCCAGAGCACCCAAGGTAAAGGCCAACCCTTCCAGAAGATCTTTGGGCAGCAGATGTCCTTGCTCTGTAGAGTGACCCCCTCCTCCCATCATGGAGTTATTTTTTGATTTGAGGCACCAAATGAAATCGTCTAACTCCAATATGTTTTTATATCGAGGCTTGGTTATGAGTTCAACCGCATGGCAGGGATGTTGGTTGTGAGGAAATGGCTTTTTGCAGGTTCACCCCCACTTTCTGTCCCACTGTTTGACTATTAGGTGCTGGTGTGATGATTCTGAGAGTGAACTGAGGCCTGCTAACCAGACCTCAGTGCCAGTGCTCTGTCCCTTAAAAATGTATGTTTAATTTAGAGGATGAGGTGGCAGAGTCTTACACTCACATTAAAGCAGCACTTATCGAGCTATTTGGTCTAACCCCAGAAGTGTACAGACACGAGTTTAGGAATACACACAAAGGGGCTACACAGAAATGGGTGGACTTTATGGATGCTTCAGTAAAGTTTGTATGATGGCACAACGCATGCCTAAACCACGCATGCCTGTACCATGCGGTCTCTACCACGACTGCGTCTTTAGCACGCATGCCTTTAGCACGCAAGCCTCTACCACCCAATTTCGTGGTACAGACATGATGGGTAAAGGGGCATGTGGGCTAAAGATCATAACCCTGCCCCCTGTCTTGTAAACTGTCCCTTTTCTCTCTCCCCTGCCCCCTAAAAATTAAACCCACACCCTAAAAACTACCCTGACCCCAGCCCACCCGCCCTGAGCCCTAAACTATCCCCTACATCCTTAAACTACCCGACCATGCCCTGTAAACTGTTCCTTCTCCCCCTGCCCCGACCCAGCCCCCTTGCCCTGAGCCCTAAAAACTAACTCTACATCCCTAAACTACCCCGACCCTGCTCCCTGCCCTGTAAACTGTCCCTTTTCCGCCTGCCCTGAGCCCTGAAAAATATACCCACACCCCAAAAACTACACCGACCCCAGCCCCCCTGCCCTGAGCCCTAAACTGTTGATGAGGCGGATACAATGAAAACTATTTCTCCTAGGTCACTTATCGGTCATCCAGGCGCGACTTATATTTCTCACATCCACATGACGATGGGGCCCATGACATCGCCTAACAAACACACACACACACACACCTGGATTTGCTCTACACCTTTACGAATCTATACTCCTAGGAGGAAGAAAACTACATGAAAATCATCATGATGTACCGCTGGAAGGAGCCGGGATACCTTATTACCTTAACCTATCGCTTTCTTAGTTATTTCTTAAGATATTCCTGCTCATTGTTTGTCGATGGATCATCTAGTGAAAATCAGTTGATAGTGATTAAGACCAGCTAAATCACAATAACTAATTACTAATTTCACAACCATTTAGTAAATAATCACTGAGTCGTTTGATTTAAGAATTTCAAAATTTATATAATTTTAAAGGCATGGAAAAGAATTTAGGGGGTCATTACGATGGCGGGCGGAAGCACAACCGCCATGCTGGCGGATGCAAAAACCACCAGTTACCGCCGGCACGCAGCAGTCCACACGCCCGCCCAATTACGATGCGAAAAGTAGGCCAAACACCGCCGGCAAGCCAGCAACACCGTCCGCCATCAAAGTGCGCCCGCACACGTAGCGGCGCAGCCCAACTGACACACACCGTCCGACGAAAACACGTCCCGCCCGGCGCATAAATTACGATGCCGCAAACAAACGGCTCCCACGGCCAAGAGATACCGTACGACAAACCGAAGCGGTAACACGGACGCCGAGCACGGACAACGAAGAAGCGGCTCCCCGAGCATGAATCCAGCACTGCAGGCCCTCCCCATGCTCTTGCTGATGCACCACCAAGGACGCAACGTACCGCGGAGACGCAGGTAGGCACACACACAACAAGTGCACGCAAACAGCGCACACAGTGCAAGGGCGGAAAAAGCGGACAACCCCCCCAGCGCGTGTACACTACACATCCACCATTGCATCCACATATGACACACAGGCCAAATCGTAACATCGCGTAACACATGTGTACACACCACCTGGGACTAGGAACCAACGACCCCGTCACGGCCCCAAAGCGGCGATGACGCCGCCACACATGCGCACAATGCAGAGGCCAACCGCAGCGCCATGCATGCGTCGCACACAGACACAGGGACACAACCAAGCAGCACACACATCAGCCCCACCCCGAACGCACATGACACGTGACAGGCCTGCTACAGACATGTCCCCAACGCCCAATTCACGGACAACACCCAACGCCACACAACCGACGCACACATGTCAGTGAAGTCACGCAACAGCAGGACACACCCCAGTGTAACAAACATGGCGAAGCACACAGCGGCGGCAACACCAACTAGGAGAAGCAGGGCCTCTTCGGGAAGAGGAACGCCAGTACCACACTGAAACACCCATACCACCCTGCACATATGAACAAGACATATAAAACGGAACACCAAAGAGCCCGGGGACCGACAACAGGTGGCCCAAGAATAACATTCACACACAAGGCCCAACGCAGAGCGGAAAGGCAGCCTGCCGCCCACACAAGGGAGAGCAGACAGCACTGAATGACCTTCCATTCCAACTCCGAAACCACAGCCCTACGAAAGAAGCCGGTGAATACAGCCATTGTCCAAGAAAAGACCAACACAGGCATGCCGAGGAGACCGACCACAGGGCAGATAGCGCATATCACAGAAGCACACAACGGACGGGGAAGAAAGAAGAAAACACTCCCCCATGTCGGCCACATGCAAGTTAATTGGAAGGAGTCACACATCACTGACCTTGAACTGTCTGAGAAGCATGTGGGATGAGGGCCCGTGTCCTCCAAACAAGCCAACAGAACACAAGTCCTGTCCCCCTACGACTACACAGAGCTCATAGCAACCTCGGAGCGTGCACATTGCAGACTGCACACACAGCCGGAGCACGCCACCACAACGCACCGCTGCGAAATGGCAACCGCAACACACCTACCCAACTACGCCGGACAGCTCAAGCTGTACAAAACCAACCAGATACATATATTGGGGTGCGATCTCCTGTCCCTGCTGAACGTAAGTTACCGACTGACTTACCGCATCACATTGTTCAGCTGCGTCATGCCCGTCTTCTACTGTCGGAGGTGTCCCTACCAGCATCCCATGGAGATATGCCTCTCCAACCCGGCATGTCTAAAGGCGGACCTGCTACCACTACTCCTCCCTCTGGACGCACACGACAGGGCCTGCTCTGCCTATGGGGGCATGGCGTATGTGGCCAACATCGCACCCGCACTGAAATGGGACCACTGTGCCTCCACACGACGGATCATCGAGAACAGCTACATCGAATGTCACCCAGCATGCCCCATCATGGTCCTCCAAGGGACAACTTACGAACAACACCTTGACAGCCACCATCCGCTACATTGGCTGGCAAACATGTACACCACCAATGACATGGAAGCCCTGCTGGACGGCATCGCATACCTGACAACCTGTAAATTCGTCGGACCACAACGCAGGTTCCCCGATTGACCTATGATGTCCAACCCCGCACCCATGCTTAGCTTCTGCACGGACTGGCCAGTCACCACCACAACAGCCATACCAAACGACCGGCAACTGTTACCACACCATCAACGACATCGCCATGACATCGGATATGACCGGGACATGCACACTGTTCCCCATCACATCCAGGAACACCGCATGCATCGTGGGAGGCAGTGGCATGGGGTCTGTGTATCGCACCCACATGGACGGAACTGCACGAACAACCAGGACACGACATGGATCCAGCGCCCATGGACACACACACCGCTCAGTGGACATGAATAGGTCGCCTGGAGTCTGTGGGTGCTGCACCCCTCCCACCCCCGCCTCGGGAATCCCATACCAGGACCTTTGCATGGACGACAAGTGCATACAACAACAACACGACCCCAGTGACTGTGACATGTCCAGTAACCACCACATTGCAACAACAAGTGGCACGCCGCTGCATGCACGCAAGCACATGCCCTGATGTCATCTCACATGCACGCGTGCATGAGGAACAACCGCAGCAAACCTGTCACATGGAACTGAGATGGACTGTGCCCATGATGCCAAGCGGTCTGGTAGGCTACATGTATACCGTCTGTGTCAAAGTCCGCAGCTCCGCAGCTATACGTAAATGTACATTAGCACAGCCTTGGCCAAGCAGATGTAACTCTGAAGCCCACATCCCACATGCAACAGCCAATCATATGTAACCCCACACCCTATCCCATTTGCAATCATGCTCAGTATATCCTCAACATGTATTCCGCTGCCAGTAGTGTCCACTATACTGCATCACAGAGGACAGAAGACTCAATATAATGTTTGAAACCAAAACTGTCTCCGCTGACTCATTTCACAAGTACGAATGAGAGAGGATGAGAGTATGTGAAGTACACGGCAGTCGTGACATGACCATGTAGTCCACTGGTATTGGATGTCAACGCAAATGAGTAGCACAACTGTGGAAGACACACATGTGTCGTGTGTAGTCGTATGGACGCAGTGCTCAGGTGGGTGGGTGTGACGGGTAGATGCGCACATGCCTAGTTGGAGCACGCCGTGTCGGGAGGGGTCATGAACAGTACACCACCGCTTCCCTGGGCATTGTGAGAGGACACCTGTCGGGGGGGGAGTGAACACGTGTGTGCACAGCAGCCGGGCACACGTGCAAAGCGGTACCAGGCGCACCTCAGCCCACCCTCTGTGGACAAGCTGGATCCTGTTGTGCGCCCGCCATACCCCTTGACAAGGCACACACAGCCCCAGTCGACCAGGTGTAACCCCAACATAGTCAATCCGCACAGGCGATACAGGGCACGGGATGGCAGTGGAGCATGGTGTGTGAGAGGTCTCCTCGCGCTCCTCCTGGTCATATCACGCAGGCAATAGAACCTCAACGTCTAGCATGGCACAAGTCAGATGGAAGTGTAGGGGGACGCACCACAGCACGAGCAGCACTGACGTCACGGGAGGTGGCTCGCACCATCCCATCCATTGCCCATCATACCAACCACGCCACATGCCATTGCGACTAAGTGCAAGCGCGTGCGCCACCACCCCCGAGCCCTCCCCAGAGAGGCCAAAGAGTGAATGTGTGGGCCATCAGTCACAGACGGACGCGGCCTGGCCGCAAGGGCAGCCACAGCCACTGGGTGTCGCAGGTGGCGGATCCGGAAGGCGAAGACTGTGATGCATAGTCCATGCAGGCCGGGTCTCCATTTGGGGCACCACGCAGGTGGACGGCGTCCCGTAACACATCATACCCTGAGACAGCCCACTCGTGCAACTGGACCCACACATACACTCCTTGCCCTCTCTGGTGCGAGCTTGGGGCTGCCTGTGCAAGCGCTAGCCTCGCAGGTGCACATGCATATTGGGGGAGCGAGGGGAGGACATGAGGGCTGGGGCGAAGATGACTGTATCACTGTCAGTGAGTACAAGGGATGACCCAGATGTGGAAAGGAAGAGACGTGTCCCGTGTGTACTGCAACTAGTCGCCAATCCAACTACCCCCCCATGTCCGGAATGTAAGCCCGCACCTAGGCCCGCCCATCCGCCACATCGAATATACCACCAGCACGACAACCTTCCCATTCGAAACACTGACTGGGGGTGGCGACCAGTGAACAATCATGTGTAGCCTACCCACGCGTACATGTGGGCCCTCCATGATCCATGTCACCTGCGGCAAAGTCATGACATGCGCAATGAGGGAAGTGAGGAGAGCTGTCCGCCCCACGCACAGAAGGTGCATCAGCTCCACAGACCCAGCAGCGAGTCCAGCAGGGGTCACATGTGCAGGGGCAGCTGTGCCTGGTGTGAAGGCACATGCATATAGACAGCACATCGACCAATGTGTAGTCTGCCCACACCTAGAGTCCATCATCATGCGGACATAGGAATTGAACACAGGGCAACACATCTTAGTGGGTGCACCCACCGTGACCAACAATGCGCAATCATCGACGTACCCGCCCTGTGCATGGCCCCCCACCCAACGGAGGCACATCCAGTGCCACCATCCCACACACACAAGCCTTCCACGGAACATGCTGTGTCCAATGGTCAGTACAGAGTCAGCGCCCATCTGGTGGATCCTGAACAGGAGACACATGCACACACATGCCAGCTCCCACTATGTACGTCTGCCACCTGGCACGTGCAATGTAACCTCTCACCTGTGACGTGTGACTGCAAGCACACAGCCGTCTTGGCATGGGGCTGTCAATGTGGACACCTGTCAATGTTTCGGGAGGTGTGATCCGTACAGTGCTGTACATAGGGTGCAGTGCTGACACCTACTACTGTCTCATATCCCCTCGTGCCACAGGTCCCACTTGTTTTGGCCGCTCAGCCTGTGCCCACATCGTCGTCGTCGTGTGCCATACTCATCCAGCCTCGGAAGCAGTTCCATGCTCAGCAGACATTCATGTTGCCGTGGCGTTGCCGCTTGACGAATATGCAGTCAGTCCCCATCAGCACGCCCCGCAAGTCATTGGGGCCTAGATCCCCATGTGCATGCACATGGCAGTGGTTTGTATCACTAGCCATTGCCATTGTTGGGAGACCTGTGTAAGTGTATTGTGGCCGTGCCGTCCCAGCTTGACAGCTGGGCTGTGGCTCATGTGCTTGCTCAGTCATGTCAGTGATGTGTATGCGAAATTGCTATGTGTTGTGTTGCTTTGACATGTGTCCACTGCCATTTTCCCTAGGCGGAGACCGAACATTGACCGCCCATACCAATTGCTGGCGGACATGGACGATACAGAGGTCATTAGGAAGTTTCGGCTGGACAGGCCAACCCTGCATCGACTGTGTGCCATGTTGGAACCCCATCTCCGTCTACGCAGGGTGTATCCGACAGCTGTCACCCCCACGGCTAAGGTGATGGCCGCCATGCATTTCTTCGCCACTGGGTCATTCCAGCACACAGTGGGCAGTGGAGGAGGGATGTCCCAGCCCATGTTCAGCAAGGTGCTGAGGGATGTACTGGCAGCCATGATGCTGTACCGAAACAGGTACATCCGCTTCCCCAGGGCTCGTGAATTGGCGGCAGTGAAGGGTGCATTCTATGCCCTTGGCAGAATCCCACACGTCGTGGGAGCCATTGACTGCACACATGTTGGCCTTGTTCCACCACAGGCCACTGAGCACCTGTACCGCAACAGGAAGCACACGCACTCCCTGAATGTGCAAGTGGTGTGCCTTGCGGACATGGTGATCACCCACGTGTGTGCAAAGTTCCCAGGCTCGGCCCATGACGCACACATAATGCGCAACAGCATCTTGCCACGACTGATGTCCAATCTGCAACAGGATCGTGGCTGTATTGTCGGTGAGTATGTGGAGTGGTGTAGCGTGCTGGTTGTGCGATGCTGTCCCCTGTCCAGTTGGAATAGCAACGGTTCTCTGTGTCCCTCACACCCAGGTGACTCTGCGTACCCGAATGGGGCATGGCTGCTCAGTCCATTGAGGAATCCTCGCACCCCAGCAGACGATCGCTACAATGAGGCACATGGGAGGACCAGACGTGTGGTCGAGCGTACCTTTGGCCTCCTCAAGTCCAGGTTCAGGTGCCTGGACCGCACCGGGGGTGCGCTGGCGTACTCCCCACAGAAGGTGTGCCAGATAGTGGTGGCGTGCTGCATGCTGCACAATCTGGCCATTCGGAAGCAGATCCCCCTCATCGTGGATGACGGAGATCAACCAGGGCCCCAGCCCGCAGACCAGGACAGCTCGAGTGAGGAGGACAGCGGAGAGGAGGAAGCTGGTAATGTGCGGCAGCAGCTCATCGCCCACTACTTCACTTGACGGTGAGTGTCCATGTACGACGGCTGATGTGGCTGTATCTGTGCAGGTGTGTGTGTGCTGTGTCAGGGTGGCCGTTTGTTCACTGCGTGCTGTGTGTCAACGCTCCATGGCCAGGGTAGTATGCCACTGTTGGTGGCTGTGGCATTGTGCCCTATTGCTCTGTGCGATGTGTGTACATTGCTTGTAGTTGTTGACATGTACTGTGTGATGGGTGTGTGACACACTCATTGAATGTGCTCCTGTTCTGTCTCCCACCCCTAGGTCCCTACAGGCCCTCCGGTTCCATTGCCATGCCACGCATCAGGTGCCTTTCCGCCCAAGGTGGCCGTTGTATTCCGTACAAATAAAACACAGGGCACAAACAGCAGTTTGTGTAAGAGGTGCATTTATTTCAAACTGTGACATGTGATTGTGTGCGAGGTGATGACAAAAGTGGTGCGTGCAGTGACAATGAGCTGTCGGTCACGGCTGCGTGATGCTCAGGGTGTACCCACTTGTTCCATGTCCATGGTCCAACAGACACATGCCATCCAGATGGCTGTGTGGAGTGGGATCGTAGTCCAAGTCAATGCAGTGGGTGGTCAAGGAAGGCTGGCTGGCTGCCTCACTTGCGTCTGGAGCGTGCGTAGTCCTCCCGGGAGATCTGTTTGTACTTCGGACGGCCCCTTCCACGTTTGGGAGGGGGGGTGTGTGGTGGCGACCTGCTGGTGGGGGGTGAGGTGTGCTCACTGGCTGTGGACGCAGGGGTACTGGACACTGCTGCTCGACCCTGCGCCCCGGCAGGTGGTGGCAGTGGTGGAGCTGCTGTCCCTGGCTGTGACCTCACCGCCACCACCAGCTGGCCCATGAGGTCCACGAGTTGGCCCATACGGGCGTCCATGGACCTCAGCACCCCCAGCACCTCCCGCGTGTCTGAAGCAGACCTGACCCATTGTTCTTGGGCCTCTTCATAGGCCCCAAGGACTCTGGCCATTTGAGGCAGGGCATGGCTCCCAGGGGAGACTTGCGTTTCCCTGACCCTGCTCCTCCTACCAGTACTGCTGCCACCGGCCTGCCCACTAGCCACATTGCTCACCACGGTCCTCGCTGTGGCTCCCAGGGTGGATCCAGTCGGCCGGGCCACCACCTGCGCTGGGGCTGGTGCCAGCGAAGACGTGGTGGTGGTGGCGGCGGTGGTGGTCGGTGCGGCGATGGTGGCGGTTGCGGCAATGGTAGTGGCCGCAATGACCGTGGGTGTGGCCGCAATGACCGTGGGTGTGGCCGCAATGACCGTGGGTGTGGCTGCAACGACAGTGGCAGCAGGGGGCTGGGAATGTTCAGCAGCCCTGGATGATGGGTTGGTGGGTAGGAGGGGTCCTGGGGAGCGGCTGGGCCCTGCCACACCAGATGGGCCTGCTTGGTGGTCCGTGTCCGAAGAGGAGGACAGATCCTCCACATCCGTGTGTCCTCGTTGGGGGCTTGTAGGCTGGCTGTGCTGGCTGCTGTCTCCATCCCCAGCATCCAGCAGTTCGTCACCTGTGGAGAGAATGAGATTTGTTATTGTGTTGCACCTGGCGAAGTATGTATTTGTCGTCTGACATTAACAGTTCGTGCAATCTCGTACATGGGTTTCCTGGAGGCGTGTGTGTGGCTGTAGCATTTGTAGTTGTGTGTGCTTGACAATGGGACTGTGTGCTGTGCACATGTGGCATGGGACGGATTGGCCATGCCGATGGGTGTGTTGCTGTGCCCCTACTTATTGTGACTCTGGTGTATGCGGGCTCCTGGCCCATCCTGGGTCTGGTTTGTACTTTGCTTTTGGTGTTCAGATGGGACGCTTAGGAACGCATATGGCAACATGGGGGCCATGCCCCAGATTCGCATTTGGGATGGAATATGCTTTTGGGGTACATGCTGTGAGCCATGGGTGCCGAACGTGACATGTGTTGTGGCAGCATGACAGTGCATGGTTTGAGGTGTGTGCATGCTTGACATGGCCTGCATATTTGCTGTCTGTTGTGATTACTGGACATGGCATTGGACGCATCGTTATGAGTGAGTGATGGTTGTGTGCCAGCCAACGTATTGCAGTTGTCCCATCTCCTTGGTGTGCGTGCTGCCCTGTGCCATGTGCATCACTGCAGTGCTCGGGGGGGTGTGGCCCATGTTGTGTGTCGTTGCTCACAGTGTGTTGTGCGCTTCATTGACTTCTGGCACATGGTTGGTCATGGGCATGTATCTTAGCGTGACTGCTGTATGTGTGGCAGCTGTGCGGATGACATGCCTTTCATGAGACTGGGGCTGACGGATGGGATGGATGGTATGTTGTATGTGCATGGTGTGTCTGTGTGTTTGATGGGTTCAGTGGTGTTCGTGTGCATTTATGTTGTTCCGCTCTGTTGCGTCTAGTGTTGTTTGTCTTACATAGGCGTAGTTGTGGGGTGTGTGGTTGACAGGCAGTAGGGGCTACATGGACAGGACTTCAATGGTGTTTCGGTTGTGTGTGATGGGTTGTACAGTGGCTGCCGTGTGGTACTATATTCAGTGTGGCTTGTGCATGCAGACGTGGCTCCTTGGGTGTTGCTGTGTTTGTGATGGGTCATGTGGGGTGTGAGTCTGTGGTTCATGTCCGTGTGCACATTGTTCACTTGTTCGTGACGGTGGGCGGTGCTGCGTGTTCGTCTGCTACGTGACATGTCCCATGTGTTGGTCGTGTTACGGTCCTCATGCCTCCAGTAATCCAGCCCTGTCCAGTTTCCCACCTGCAGGTTGTTCGTGCGTGCACTGTACTGGATGCCACATGGTTCTAAGCGGGGGTGCTCCATGTTGCAGGTCTGTGGGGGTGGGGGGTGTTGTGGGTCGTGGTGGTGGCTGGACACCCACTGACACCGATTGCTGTGGACCGTGATGTCTACCTTTCGGCTGTCGGTGTGCACTGCGGTGGCTGACACGTGGCTGTGGGGTGTGGGGGATGCTCCTCCTTGCTGTGCTGTGGGACTAGGGGCCTGGTGTGTTTTGTACTTGGGCTGTCCACCCTCCCACCCACTGCACTTTGTGTTCCTGCCACTTACCTGTTACTTGTCGGTTAGTGCAGCTATGGCGGACACATGGGTGTGGTGGGTGCTCGTTGTGGCGCTTCTGGCATATTTGGGGACCTGTTGGTGGTTACGTGGCTGGCTGAGTGTACACATGTCCCCACGCATCTTACAGTTGTTCGGTTTGGGCTGTGTGTGGTGGTGTCTGTTGCATGTGTGTGTGATGTGTTGTGTATTGTGTGCTGGACATGGGGGTGTTTGTCCCTGGGAGCTGTGGCATGGTGGTAGTGCATGTGAGTACATAGCGGTGTGCTGGTATACATTAGTTTGTACTTACCAGCCTCCACTCCCCCTGCTAATCCGGCGAGGATCTCGGGATGTATGATGACTCGCACCTTCTCCTCCCACGCTTTGAAGGTCTTGAAGAGCGCGGGATTCCCTCCGCCAGTGACGGCAGCCAGCTCTCTGTTCTTTCTCTCCTTCTTCTTGACCAGGCTTTTGACGTCATTCCACCGTTTGTTTATTTCGACTCTGTTCCTGGGCAAGGTCCCGACTGCATTGACCTGGTCTACGATCCGGTTCCACATTCTCTTTCTGGTGGCTAGTGGTGTGTGCTGGACCAGGTTCCCATAGATTTGTGGGTGCACCTTGATGATCTCGTCGACCATGACCGTCAGCTCCATGGGCGTGAACTTGGGCATTCTTTGTGGTGCCATGGTGTTTGTGGTGCTGGTGCGGTGTGTGTTGTGTAATGTGCAGGGGGTTTGTGGTGCCGGTGTTTGGTGGTGGTGGTGGTGGTGGTGGTTGTGATGTGTGCGTTTCTGTGGTGTGCTGCTGTCCTTGCTGTGTCACTGTGTCCTCTCCTCTCCTCTCTAGTTTGCAATGTTGCAAGGGGTTGTGGTCTGTGGGAGTGCTGCTTTTGTACTTACCTATGTGGGTGTGTCCTCATGGTCTGTTGTTTTCAGGTGTGTTGTGTCTGGGGTTCTGGCCTTTGTAGTTTTTGTTTGTCCAGGGGGGTGTTTTCGGGATGTGTACTGTGCTTGTGTATTTGTGCGTGCCTTGCTGTGTGGACTTGTTGGCCATGTTGTGTGCGATTGTTTTTGTCAGCGGATGGTTTCTGTGCAGGGACGTGGGCGCCATGGCTTCTGCCGTGTCGGTTCTCATCGGCATTGTTTGCGCTGGCGGGCGGTATATTTGTAGTTTTCCCGCGCTCATGGCGGTGCGATCGTAATCTCACGTGCGGTGTGTCGGGCGTGAGGGCGGGCGGTTTTGTGTTGTCGTGCGTGTTTCCGTCCGTGGCGGGCGGTTTGACTCCGACTCGGACGATGGCGGGCGGTATCTTGTGTGATTTTTCCGCCGATGGCGGTTTTCGGTTTGTGTAATCGTAATGGCGTGGTCGGTGTTCAGACGGTGTGTGCGGGCGGATTTTTGCCGCTTCCATGCCTGGCGGATTTTTTTACGCCGGGTATCGTAATGGGCCCCTTAGACTTTATTATTCAATTATTCATACATTATTAAATCAAATATTTATTAAGCAAAATCAATTTTATTGCAGAAAGGAAATTTTGTCATGAGGAAAAATCCTAATTAACCTGCCTATCTTCCTAATTTAGCCTAATGATTTCTAACCTAAGTTTAAAGTTGAAAAATAACCTGATTCTCATACTCAACTGGAAAAATAAAACAGCAACAGAAACTTCAGCTCGTCAGCATCAGCTACCGCAACCCGTCTCATCTACCAGTCTTTCAGCATCTCCCGCTCAGTAAATGGATCGATCTGGAACTCCAATGACTGGAAGCTACCCCTCCCACTAAGAGTTGGCCTACTTATACCCTAATTCTAACTTTGCTAACTAAATTGTTGCAACATTAATAACGCGCTTTTCTTTCATTGGTCCACTCAGTTCATTATTCAGTTTTAATCAAATTCTCCCGGATCCAGCTTGTTCTTCTGGAATGCATATGTTCATTTCCTTTCTCACAGTCCATGACATGTTTCCATCCGCTTCGATCAGTACATTTGTAACTTCTTTCGATACATTCGAGAACTCTGCAGGCATTGTCCTTTCTCTTAAAACTGTTTCCCACGATTCTCTGCTGATCACCACGGCACATTATCAGTTCAAATAGGTCACATCAGCCTTGACCATTCTTGCATCCTAGCCTTTCAGCACCATCACGTGGTCAGTCTTTCTCCAACTTTTTCTCCCTTGTCATGTGTATTCTCAGCGCATGCGTACTCTAATAAACGGCAGCCATTTTATATCGCCACTCGATTAGACTTAGAAGCACTATTTAGAAATAAACAAAACATAATTAAAATAGAGAAACATAGCCTTTTCGTTTCCCTCCCGTCATCTACGTACCCCAATTAGTTATTACCTAGCAGAAAGCAACATTTAAGCTGTTCCTTACTTACCATCACTATTGTTTTTGCAACGTCACGTTTTATATTCTATGAAGCACGAATCATGCATTTATTATTTATTTAGTACGCAATTATTTTTATGTTATAATTAGACACACAGACATTTGTAAATAGATTATTCAGCACACATACTTGCGTGTTACCCTTCCCTCACATACATTGTTGATTAATACATTTAAACGAACATATTTATTAATTATTTATAAAATTTGTTAGGGGTTAAATTTTTTCATTTACTCTGCTCCATCAACTCCCCCTTTGGTGATTTTTAAATCACCACATAAAACCCAAGTTATACTTCTTTTTCAGGCAGCATATATCTCTCATTCTTTTGCTTCTTTGTTAGTTATACATCTGTTTCCATTTCATCTTGTCTTCTTGTCTCTTTATACATATTTTCTTTCATTTTCTCTAACTCAATTTCACCCATTTCTCTCTCTCTCTCTTTCATTATTCTGTTATTTCTTTTTATCTTATTTTGTCTTCTTTTTCTTTTTATACACGTTATTACAATTTTCAACACCATGGCTAACAATATTGCTACAGTTGCTATTATTATAACTTTCCCTATCACTAGTCTACTCATTCTTGTTAACCAATTTGCTACTGAAGAAAACCCTTTTCCAAGTTTTCCAAGGACACTTTCAACCTCCAGTGGAACTAGTTCTTTGTGCAAATTTGTAATATTTGTGATATACTTTTGTATATTTTCACTTTTATCAGGAATGTAAGTGCAACAATGTTGGACTTTCAGCATTCCACAAACTCCACCCTCTTTTGCCAAAAGAATATCAAGGGCAAGCCGATTTTGCATCACCATAGCTCTCATGGCAACCATTTCGGTATTTACCATCAAGAACCCTCCCGCAGTATCTGTAGACAAACGATCTACTACTGTGGATAATTTCCGAATTTTAAATGCATTCAAAGATATTCCCACTGCTGGTATTAATGCTCCAAAAGTATCACCTACAATTTCTGAAAAACGTTCCCTCTTTCTACGTGTAAAGCTATTAATCATCTTGTATGTTCCTTTTTCTTCTCTGTCCATATGAAATTTTTTTGGAAAGACCAGGCCTACATAACAAGTTCCATACCAATGGTCCGGTAACCTGTAATAAGCTCTATTCCCACAAATATAATAGATACCTGGAAATATTGGATCTTTTCCACCTTTGAATCCCCAACCTCCCAAAATTTGATAATTGTCATGGCAGATACTGGAACCTACAAAATAATTGTCATAGACTGTCTTATTTCTCCTAATACATAACTTTCCTGTTTGCGGCCAATCTAATGTCATTGCTGCATTTATCTTTTCCCTTCAGGATTCTCTTCCTCAAACGTCCATAGATGTGTTCTTTTCTCTTTTATTGCTTCTTTGTGAAATTTCATTCTTCTTTCTTCAACCATTTCTAAAAATACCTTTTCTTCTTTCTTTAACTCACAGGTAAGGTTGTTTTTAGCTATTTCTTCTAATGTTAAAATTCTATGCTCTAAAAAGAATTCTCCTAAAACTTTTGCTTGTTTTACTTTGTTTAGTTCTGAAACTACAGGAATATTTGCAAAAATCTTATCTATATCAGTGTAATAAAATTCTAATCTACCTGTTTTATAAAATAAACTTGCTATGACACTACATGTTATTCCATAAGTTAGAGGTAGGTGATGATAAGTCACACCTTCTGTCACTGATGCAGGCAACTGCATACAAACATAACAATCTCTCACATCCATTGTCTCTACATATTCGTACAACAATTTTGTAAAAACATTTTTAGAAAAATCTGTTACTGACTTATTCTTATGTAATTCTGCACTACTTCTTAAAATAACTGGTTCTTTAATATTAGTTTCTTTTTCTGGTTTAGTATCATTCTTTGCTTCTACTACAGCTATACTAATAGGAATTGTGATTGCTAAAACTATCCATACTGTCATTAATAATCCTGTACAAAAGCAGCACATTTTACACCATCTTTTTAAAAACTCACATTTATCTCTTCTATCTCTAGTATTCTCCATTTTTGTTCTTATCTTTTGTTAATCCTCAGAAAATTGTGTCACTACACCTCAGAAATGACTTAGATGCCACCCTTCATTCAAAAGTCTTTGCTTGGTACTTTCTTTTAATTCTTTTCAGAATTCTTTCGTTGTCACATCCGGTGATTTGTCATATCCAGTAAAATTGTCATCCAGTAAAACTGTCACATCCGGCAGAAGCACTTTAAGTCTTCACTTCAGGTTTGTTGCACCTCACCTTTACCCATTCGGTTTCGTAGTCTCGGGTTCTCGTGAGTGTTTCTTTCTTCTTTGTAATCAGTTAGAGCGATGTACAACCACTCAGGTGACTTGTATTTCGAATTCACTTTCTTTATTCTTTTAGACTTTTGCAATCGTTTCCCACTTGGCTTTTCTTGTTCTTTTTGACTTGTTATTTCATTCACCTGTTCAGCACTTTTTTCTCCTGTTCTGATTATTCTGTATCTCAATTTTCTTATATAGTTGCTGGGCCAATTGTCTCCTTTTCTTGGCCTTTTGGCTTCACCTTCTTTTTCTCCTCTTTCTGATTTCCAGTTTCTTTTTCTTGATTCAGTTCTTGTTTTCTCTTCTTCTCCGCTTTCTTCAGATTCTGTTTCAATTTTCTCACAATTGTCTCTTATTTTGAAACTTATGATCTCATTTTCTTTTACTTGTGGTTCTATTTTCTCCTTCTTGTGTTCACCTATTACTGTCCCTCCTCGATGTTCTTCCGAATTGGTATTTATCTCACTCTCTGCTTCTAATTTTCCCTGTTCTTTTGTTTCACTATCTGTCCCTATTGCTCCTCGGGGTTCTTCTCGATTTTCTAGCTTTTTAATTGTCTCTTTCCCTTCTTTGTCTATTAATATTACTTTTGAAGGATTTCCACCATAACTTGTACTTGGTTGCTCATTTAGATCATTTTCTTGTTCATTCTCTTCTCTAATTGGTTCAAATTTCCAAGTTTTCCTTCGAAATTCTTCACAGTTTTCAACTGATTCATCAGATCCTGAACTCGTGTCAGATATTTCCAGATGTCGACTTACAGGTCGATCTTCAAGTTCTGGAATTTCTGCAATTTCTCCTTCTTCTTCTTCTTCTTCCTCTTCCTCTATAGAGGTACTTGCAGTTGGGTTTTCCAGATGTCGACTTTCAGGTCGATCTTCAAGTTCTGGCACCCTTTTTCTTCTTCTTTCTGTCTCAGTCGCTGAACTCTCATCCCACACTTCCAGATGTCGACTCACATGTCGATCTTCAGGTTCTGGAACTCTGATTGTGTGGCTGGCATGGACCCAGTTTTTCACTCCTGCACATTTGACTGCAGTCGTTGTCACTAGGATTACCTGTCGTGGCTCGTCCCAGCGAGGAACTAGACAGTTTCTTCTCCTGTGGACTTTTATGCGGACCCAGTCTCCTGGATTCAAGTCGTGGGCTGGTTTTCTTTCAAGAGTGGTCGCATCCGGTCCAACCTGATGAAACACAGAACATACCACATCAGCCAGTCCTTTGCAATAATCCAGTACTAGATCATCAGTTATAGTCAGTAACTTGTTGACAGGTACTTGTGCTTGTCTCATTGCTCGTCCCATGATCACTTCATGAGGACTAAGTCCAGTTTTCTTTTCAGGAATACTTCTGATGGTCATCAGGACAAGGGGCAGTGCATCGGGCCATTTGAGTCCTGTAGCTTGACACATTTTTCCTAACCTGTTCTTAATTGTTCCATTTATTTGCTCTACTACCCCAGAAGCCTCTGGTCTGTATGCACAATGCAGTTTTTGTTTAATACTTAATGCTTCACAAATTAATTGAATCAACTCATTTTGAAAATGTGTTCCTCTATCTGTCTCAATCGTGACTGGAAAACCATACCTTGGAATGAACTCTCGCAGCATAAGTTTTGCTACCGTTATTCCATCATTCCTTCTAGTCGGGTATGCCTCCACCCAACGAGAAAACAAACAGACGACCACTAGAACATATTTTAGTCTGTTACAAGGGGGCATTTCAATGAAATCCAATTGCATTCTAGTGAACGGACCTCCTTCTCGTCCTATTGTTCCTAGACTCACTATTGTCTTTCTTCCTGGATTAAACTGCTGACAAATAAGACATCTTTGACAAAGACTTTCAGCTATGGCTCTGAATTTTGGGTTATACCATGTTTGTCTAAAAAGTCTGATCATTGCATCTCTCCCAATATGAGCTTGTCCATGGTACATCCGTGCCATGTCTGAAATCATGCTATCAGGCATAACTGGTCTTTCATCTCTGTAAACCCACACACCATTGTTTTCTTGTCTTCTACATCCTGCTTTTATCCAGTAATCTTTTTCCTCATCATTTGCAACTTCCTGTAACTGTCTCACCTCATCCCATGTCTCGACAGTGTTAGTAAAAAGCAAAGGAGAAGAGATATGCTCCCTTTCGCGATTCTTATTCAGGGATACCATGTTCTCTGCACAATATCTGGCTATCTCGTCGGCGTAATTATTTCCGACAGTTATGTAATCTTCATTTTTCTTATGTGCTTTGCATTTCACTACAGCTATCTGCCTAGGCAGCTGTATCGCCTCAAGCAGTTTCTTTACAAAATCTCCATTTCTGATAGGTGTTCCTGCAGACGTCAAGAAACCTCTTTGTGACCAAATCTGACCGAAATCATGCACTATACCGAAACCGTACTGGCTATCGGTCACAATCGTAACTCGTACATTTCTTCCCAACTTACATGCTTGAATCAAAGCAATCAGTTCTGCAACTTGGGCAGACCTTATTCCTTTCAGACAAGACGCTTCCATCACAGTCGCCACTGTGCACACTGCGTAAGCTGCGCTTAAAACTCCTTCTCTCGTTCTCAAGCATGAGCCATCCACAAACATGACATAATCTGATTCTTTTAAAGGCTCATCTTTTATGTCAGCTCTTGGTTTTGTGCAATATTCCAGCACATTCAGACAATCATGATCTACTTCATCTTGTTCAATTATACTCTCTTCATCTGGCAATGATGTCGAAGGATTCACATTCATACATCTATCTATGGTCACATTTTCTGCACTCAAGATTACTTTTTCGTACTTAGTCAGCCGACTATGTGTCATGTACTGTGTTTTTGTTCTTGTCAAAAGAATCTCTACTGAATGGGGAACATATACTCTCAGTGGATACCCCATCACTATACCTTCACTTTGTTCCAGACTTACACAAGTAGCAGCAACAGCTTTCAGACATCCAGGCAACGCTTTTGCTATAGGATCTAAAACAGCTGAAAAATAAGCAATTGGTCTCTTCATTGTTCCATGTTTTTGTACCAGTACTGAAAATGCACATCCATCTCTTTCACTGCAGTACAATTCAAAATCCTTTTCGTAGTCAGGCATTCCTAAAGCAGGGGCCTCACACAATTTCTTTTTCAACTCTTTGAAAGATTTCATTTCTTCGTCATTCAATTCAAAAGGGTCTCTTACATCCTTCTTGGTCAGTTTTTGTAATGGCTTAGCAATCAAGGAAAAACCACTTATCCATTGTCGGCAATATCCAACCATTCCCAGAAACATTCTTACCTCTCTTTGCGTCATTGGTGCTCTCATTCCTTGAATCATTTTTATTCTCTCAGTCGTTATCTTTCGCACTCCTTTCTCAATTTTATGCCCTAAATATTGGACTTCTTTTTGACAAAACTGCAATTTCGAAGGGGACACTTTATGTCCTCTTTTCTCTAAATGGTTCAGTAAAGCAATTGTATCGCTTACACATGCTTCTTTTGTTTTCGATGCCACCAACAGGTCATCGATATACTGCACCATCACTGACTTTTCTGGCATTTTCAAATCTTCCAGGGACTTCTTTAAAATCTGATTAAAGATTGAGGGGCTTTCTGTATACCCCTGAGGAATTCGGCACCATGCCAAAATACGCTCTCCGAACCGGAACGCAAATAATGGCTGGCTATCTGGATGTAAAGGAATAGAGAAAAATGCGTGACACAAATCTATCACGGTGTACCACTCAGCTTCATGTGGAATTTGGTATAGAATTACTGCAGGGTTTGGCACTATTGGACAACAAGGCACAACTATTTTATTGACCTTTCTCAAATCCTGTACTATTCTATATGTTCCGTTTGGCTTTTTCAGTCCCATTATAGGTGAATTACATGGACTGCTCATTATTTCTTTTAGAATTCCCTGTTCAATCATTTTATTTATTACAGGAGTTATTCCTTCAATTATTTCTGGAGTCAATTTATACTGTGGCGTATTTGGGTAAGTTGTTCCTTCTTTTACTGTTACTTTTACGGGATCTACTTCTTTCATCAATCCAATATCTTCTCCTGTAAAATCCCACACATTCTCTTTCACTGTCTCTTTCAGTTCTTTTGGAAGTTTTTCTGCATCAAATGCAGGAAACAAACCATTCATTTCAGGTTCCTGATTCATCAATGTCACTTTATACAATACATCTTCATCTGGGGTCTGAAATCCAATTCCATCTGGCGTACAATAAATTGTGCAGTTCATCTTACACAAAAGGTCACGACCTAAAAGATTTACGGGACTACAATCGCACACTACGAATTTATGCATTTTGCTAAAAGAACCAATTTTTACTTCCACTAATTCAGTAAGTGGTGTTTTAATCATCTGCTGATTCGCTACTCCAACTACTTGGATATATTCACCTGAGAGAGGAAGGTTTGGAATTTCCACTGACCTAACAGTAGAACGGGTAGCTCCAGTATCGACAAGGAATGTTACATTTGCACCATTCACTTCTCCATCCACAAAGGGACCAGACTGATCTACCTCTAGAGTTGCGCCAAGTACGCACTCTTTTCCCTCTCCTAGGCACCGTCAGAAACTTTCATCCGACTCATCCTCACTCTGACGCAACCAATACTGAGAAATGTTAGCTGCTCGCGGCAACTGTGTTACCTGCTCTCCTCCGTAGAATCCTGTTTCTGTACTGTATCTTTGCTGGTTAACATTGTTGGGAAGTGGTGGTTGTGGCACCTGACCTTGTTGAACAACTACCTCATTCTGCACCTGTGGATTTAATGATTGATTTTCCGGATTAGGTTTAGGTGGGAACGTACACTCGTTTCTCCAATGCCCTAATTTTCCGCAATTATGACATGGCCATTTTTTCTTTGCCTCTTCTAGACTCATTTGACCTTTCCCTTTACCTATGTTAGGTCGGGATTTATTCTGTCCTGTTTCATTCCCACTATTATTCAATTGAGCTTCTTGTTTCTCTGCCACTTTTACCTGTGCCCACATTGCCTTCTCTTTCAATTTACGCTGTCTACTCTCAATATCATCACTACAATACTTAGCATACCTCAGTACCTCATCTACAGTGCCGTTTTGCCAGTTAATCATATGTTGTTTAATCATTTCACTAATCTCTGGTTTCAGTCCAAACACAAATCTATATACAAAATGACTCATATCCTTTTCACTCAACTCCTCATACCCACTATACTGCTTGAAAACCAACAACAATCTTTCATAATAGGCATGTACGGACTCCTTACTTTCCTGTGTAGTTCTGTCTATTTTTACCCAATCTGTTTCTTTAGGAGGAATCTTATTTTTCAAAAAGGTAATCACCTTATCATATTTCCTCATCACCTCAGGACCTGGAGCTCCTGTCTTAGGATCTCTTGGATATTCTGTAGTTGGCCAGTCAACTGTAATTTTACATTCAGACCACAAATCAGTTGGCACCACTATGTCAAACAATCCATCTAAATCTATCCACAACACCTTTGAAACCTTCACAAACCTCTCCACTTGTCGGTACCATTCAACTGGTTTCTCTCTCAGCTTCGGGAATTCGTTTGTAAATGACAGTATATCCTGTCTAGTCCAGGGAACATGCACATAACTACCACCTGGAGTTTCTCTCATAGGGTATTCTCTTGCAACAGGTTCCTTTTCAGTTATCATAAAAGCCAAAGAAGCTTTGTCTGCAGTTTTCTCATACTTTTTCGTCCATCTGACTTTCCATCTGTCCACATCACCCCATTTTCTCAGTAAAACAATTAACTCTTTTATCTGTGTCAGCCTTCCTGCTGTGTTCAAATTTTCAATATCTTTCTCACAAAAGTCTACTCTGTACGGTTTCTGCAATGTTTTCACTTTCGCAAAATCTACTCCAATTTCACTTGCTATCTCTTCCAGTTTGTCATGTAAATTTTTAGCTCTCCATGTAATACTTTTGCACAGAAACATAATCTCATCATCCTGGTAATTTTTCAGCTTTTCTGTACCAATCGTCCCTAAAATTAATTCTTCCATGTCAATCTTTAACCTAATTACATCTAATGGTTTTTCTTCTGGTTCTTTTATTTTAAATGCCTTCATCCACTCATTTAACTCATCAGGAGTCGGACCTATAGGCGTATTATTTAGTTCTATCCAATTACCACTCTTTTCAGGGGTCACTGTTGCAGATTCTGTTACCATAGGCATTTTCCTACCATTACACTCATTCACTGTCAAATTTGTAGGTGGACTTGGTCTGTAGGTACTAGCCAAATTACTTGTACTTGCACTTGGTTCCATCCTTTCTTTTTCTCTCTGAAATTGTGAATTCATAGGAATCACTAAAGATCGTTCATCAATTTTCTGATTCTCAAAAACTGGTATTACTGGACCTATTGTTACGGGTACAGTTACAGCTTCCATGTTTTTCGTTAATTCCCTAATTTTCTCAGTCAGCTCTTTTGTTGTTCTTGCTAATTCAGTTGCATTGTCACTTTCTACTCCTTCATTTTGTGAAGTTCTTATTTGATCTTGTGACCTATTTATTTCAATTCTTTTTACAGGACTTTTATTTCGCACAGTCTCTATTTGCGGCGCATTAGGTGTCACCACTGTAGAACTCTGCTGATACGGAGGGGGATTTCTATTTAGAATATCTTCCAGCAATTCATCATCCGTTTCACTCTCATGCATATATTTTTCCCTCTCCATATGTTTCTTTTTCTCAGTACGTTTTCTCTTAGTCTCTTCCTCAACTGTAAAAGCCGGAAACAAACCTCCTGTCATGTTAGCACATCTCCATCGTTTTATTCTATCCTCATGATTTATTCCCCACATTCTTCCAGGCATAAACTCATGATCCCTTAAACCTCTGAATCTCTCTCGCTCATACATCTCATCTTCCCATTCCGTCAACGCTTCAAACTGTGTCGGTCTAGGTCTAGGTTCTAAATTTGTCATCTTTTCTCTCAAATTCCGCAAAACCGCTACACTAAATGAACCATTCTCAGGGAAAGCTAATGCTCCATCATTCTTCGTATACTTTGCCCAATTTTCTAACCATATGCATGTATGATATCCATATTTCAGCATCATATGTGAAGCTGCTGATTTCGGCGGAGGAATTACTTGTCCCTCTCTAGTCACAACCTTTTTGTCTTTCTTAAAGAAATTCTTAATTTTTGTCGTCCATGACGTTCTCTCCCTTTCATACTCATAATACGGCATGTTTTCGATTGGTTTTTCTCTTCAAAACCAGCACTGTTCCGTGTACGGAACTTCAACCAATCACAGCGCGATTCACACCAACACACCAATCAGAACGATTTCCTTCTTCCGCGCACCCACCAATCTTAGCGCGGCACTTTTCCTACGTCACTCCTGTCTTTGCGTTCACGTGACTAGCGCACTATCCAATCCTAGCGCGGCACTGTCTATGTCACTCTTGCTCTTTTACCCCTCCTTTACAAAAATTATCGGCAATTTTTCTTTTTAATGTTTCTTCGTTAGTTACAACATTTAAAACAATTCCATAGTCTGATTCGCTAAACAAAAGTGACAGCTTTGTCCTTTTACACAAGAATCCTGTATTTCCAGTAGGCAGCGCTTACCTCTACCCTACCACAGAATTATTAACTTTCGCCGATAAAGTAGCACTTCCCTCTACCTTACCCTTCTTTCAAGCAAACAGTAAACCCGTTTCTCTGGGGATAAGACACATGTGGAGACTATGCTCCTGAGAATTAAGGCCAGAGTTTCACAAGAAAACGTGATTTGCTATCCCAGTTACACACCTTTCGTACAGAAAATCCCTAACATAACACAACCTGTGTTATTACCAAAAATGAATTCAGACCATGTACCAAATTCCATGTGACTTCTCTTGCCACACGTGTTCCACTTCCTACATCCCAGAAGCGTGAAAACTCACATATAACATAACGCGACTCAACATATAGTATTAGTCATCAAAATAATCAATAATCAATAATCAATAATCACCAAACTAATCTATAGAAACCATAACTCTGCTACCAAGAAATCTGATGCAGCGGATACAATGAAAACTATTTCTCCTAGGTCACTTATCGGTCATCCAGGCGCGACTTATATTTCTCACATCCACATGACGATGGGGCCCATGACATCGCCTAACAAACACACACACAGACACACCTGGATTTCCTCTACACCTTTACGAATCTATACTCCTAGGAGAAAGAAAAACTAAATGAAAATCATCATGATGTACCGCTGGAAGGAGCCGGGATACCTTATTACCTTAACCTATCGCTTTCTTAGTTATTTCTTAAGATATTCCTGCTCATTGTTTGTCGATGGATCATCTAGTGAAAATCAGTTGATAGTGATTAAGACCAGCTAAATCACAATAACTAATTACTAATTTCACAACCATTTAGTAAATAATCACTGAGTCGTTTGATTTAAGAATTTCAAAATTTATATAATTTTAAAGGCATGGAAAAGAATTTAGACTTTATTATTCAATTATTCATACATTATTAAATCAAATATTTATTAAGCAAAATCAATTTTATTGCAGAAAGGAAATTTTGTCATGAGGAAAAATCCTAATTAACCTGCCTATCTTCCTAATTTAGCCTAATGATTTCTAACCTAAGTTTAAAGTTGAAAAATAACCTGATTCTCATACTCAACTGGAAAAATAAAACAGCAACAGAAACTTCAGCTCGTCAGCATCAGCTACCGCAACCCGTCTCATCTACCAGTCTTTCAGCATCTCCCGCTCAGTAAATGGATCGATCTGGAACTCCAAGTACTGGAAGCATACCCCTCCCACTAAGAGTAGGCCTACTTATACCCTAATTCTAACTTTGCTAACTAAATTGTTGCAACATTAATAACGCGCTTTTCTTTCATTGGTCCACTCAGTTCATTTATTCAGTTTTAATCAAATTCTCCCGGATCCAGCTTGTTCTTCTGGAATGCATATGTTCATTTCCTTTCTCACAGTTCATGACATGTTTCCATCCGCTTCGATCAGTACATTTGTAACTTCTTTCGATACATTCGAGAACTCTGCAGGCATTGTCCTTTCTCTTAAAACTGTTTCCCACGATTCTCTGCTGATCACCACGGCACATTATCAGTTCAAATAGGTCACATCAGCCTTGACCATTCTTGCATCCTAGCCTTTCAGCACCATCACGTGGTCAGTCTTTCTCCAACTTTTTCTCCCTTGTCATGTGTATTCTCAGCGCATGCGTACTCTAATAAACGGCAGCCATTTTATATCGCCACTCGATTAGACTTAGAAGCACTATTTAGAAATAAACAAAACATAATTAAAATAGAGAAACATAGCCTTTTCGTTTCCCTCCCGTCATCTACGTACCCCAATTAGTTATTACCTAGCAGAAAGCAACATTTAAGCTGTTCCTTACTTACCATCACTATTGTTTTTGCAACGTCACGTTTTATATTCTATGAAGCACGAATCATGCATTTATTATTTATTTAGTACGCAATTATTTTTATGTTATAATTAGACACACAGACATTTGTAAATAGATTATTCAGCACACATACTTGCGTGTTACCCTTCCCTCACATACATTGTTGATTAATACATTTAAACGAACATATTTATTAATTATTTATAAAATTTGTTAGGGGTTAAATTTTTTCATTTACTCTGCTCCATCAACTCCCCCCTTTGGTGATTTTTAAATCACCACATAAAACCCAAGTTATACTTCTTTTTCAGGCAGCATATATCTCTCATTCTTTTGCTTTTTGTTAGTTATACATCTGTTTCCATTTCATCTTGTCTTCTTGTCTCTTTATACATATTTTCTTTAATTTTCTCTAACTCAATTTCACCCATTTCTCTCTCTCTCTCTTTCATTATTCTGTTATTTCTTTTTATCTTATTTTGTCTTCTTTTTCTTTTTATACACGTTATTACAATTTTCAACACCATGGCTAACAATATTGCTACAGTTGCTATTATTATAACTTTCCCTATCACTAGTCTACTCATTCTTGTTAACCAATTTGCTACTGAAGAAAACCCTTTACCAAGTTTTCCAAGGACACTTTCAACCTCCAGTGGAACTAGTTCTTTGTGCAAATTTGTAATATTTGTGATATACTTTTGTATATTTTCACTTTTATCAGGAATGTAAGTGCAACAATGTTGGACTTTCAGCATTCCACAAACTCCACCCTCTTTTGCCAAAAGAATATCAAGGGCAAGCCGATTTTGCATCACCATAGCTCTCATGGCAACCATTTCGGTATTTACCATCAAGAACCCTCCCGCAGTATCTGTAGACAAACGATCTACTACTGTGGATAATTTCCGAATTTTAAATGCATTCAAAGATATTCCCACTGCTGGTATTAATGCTCCAAAAATATCACCTACAATTTCTGAAAAACTTTCCCTCTTTCTACGTGTAAAGCTATTAATCATCTTGTATGTTCCTTTTTCTTCTCTGTCCATATGAAATTTTTTTGGGAAAGACCAGGCCTACATAACAAGTTCCATACCAATGGTCCGGTAACCTGTAATAAGCTCTATTCCCACAAATATAATAGATACCTGGAAATATTGGATCTTTTCCACCTTTGAATCCCCAACCTCCCAAAATTTGATAATTGTCATGGCAGATACTGGAACCTACAAAATAATTGTCATAGACTGTCTTATTTCTCCTAATACATAACTTTCCTGTTTGCGGCCAATCTAATGTCATTGCTGCATTTATCTTTTCCTTCAGGATTCTCTTCCTCAAACGTCCATAGATGTGTTCTTTTCTCTTTTATTGCTTCTTTGTGAAATTTCATTCTTCTTTCTTCAACCATTTCTAAAAATACCTTTTCTTCTTTCTTTAACTCACAGGTAAGGTTGTTTTTAGCTATTTCTTCTAATGTTAAAATTCTATGCTCTAAAAAGAATTCTCCTAAAACTTTTGCTTGTTTTACTTTGTTTAGTTCTGAAACTACAGGAATATTTGCAAAAATCTTATCTACATCAGTGTAATAAAATTCTAATCTACCTGTTTTATAAAATAAACTTGCTATGACACTACATGTTATTCCATAAGTTAGAGGTAGGTGATGATAAGTCACACCTTCTGTCACTGATGCAGGCAACTGCATACAAACATAACAATCTCTCACATCCATTGTCTCTACATATTCGTACAACAATTTTGTAAAAACATTTTTAGAAAAATCTGTTACTGACTTATCCTTATGTAATTCTGCACTACTTCTTAAAATAACTGGTTCTTTAATATTAGTTTCTTTTTCTGGTTTAGTATCATTCTTTGCTTCTACTACAGCTATACTAATAGGAATTGTGATTGCTAAAACTATCCATACTGTCATTAATAATCCTGTACAAAAGCAGCACATTTTACACCATCTTTTTAAAAACTCACATTTATCTCTTCTATCTCTAGTATTCTCCATTTTTGTTCTTATCTTTTGTTAATCCTCAGAAAATTGTGTCACTACACCTCAGAAATGACTTAGATGCCACCCTTCATTCAAAAGTCTTTGCTTGGTACTTTCTTTTAATTCTTTTCAGAATTCTTTCGTTGTCACATCCGGTGATTTGTCATATCCAGTAAAACTGTCACATCCGGCAGAAGCACTTTAAGTCTTCACTTCAGGTTTGTTGCACCTCACCTTTACCCATTCGGTTTCGTAGTCTCGGGTTTTCGTGAGTGTTTCTTTCTTCTTTGTAATCAGTTAGAGCGATGTACAACCACTCAGGTGACTTGTATTTCGAATTCACTTTCTTTATTCTTTTAGACTTTTGCAATCGTTTCCCACTTGGCTTTTCTTGTTCTTTTTGACTTGTTATTTCATTCACCTGTTCAGCACTTTTTTCTCCTGTTCTGATTATTCTGTATCTCAATTTTCTTATATAGTTGCTGGGCCAATTGTCTCCTTTTCTTGGCCTTTTGGCTTCACCTTCTTTTTCTCCTCTTTCTGATTTCCAGTTTCTTTTTCTTGATTCAGTTCTTGTTTTCTCTTCTTCTCCGCTTTCTTCAGATTCTGTTTCAATTTTCTCACAATTGTCTCTTATTTTGAAACTTATGATCTCATTTTCTTTTACTTGTGGTTCTATTTTCTCCTTCTTGTGTTCACCTATTACTGTCCCTCCTCGATGTTCTTCCGAATTGGTATTTATCTCACTCTCTGCTTCTAATTTTCCCTGTTCTTTTGTTTCACTATCTGTCCCTATTGCTCCTCGGGGTTCTTCTCGATTTTCTAGCTTTTTAATTGTCTCTTTCCCTTCTTTGTCTATTAATATTACTTTTGAAGGATTTCCACCATAACTTGTACTTGGTTGCTCATTTAGATCATTTTCTTGTTCATTCTCTTCTCTAATTGGTTCAAATTTCCAAGTTTTCCTTCGAAATTCTTCACAGTTTTCAACTGAATCATCAGATCCTGAACTCGTGTCAGATATTTCCAGATGTCAACTTACAGGTCGATCTTCAAGTTCTGGAATTTCTGCAATTTCTCCTTCTTCTTCTTCTTCTTCCTCTTCCTCTTCCTCTATAGAGGTACTTGCAGTTGGGTTTTCCAGATGTCGACTTTCAGGTCGATCTTCAAGTTCTGGCACCCTTTTTCTTCTTCTTTCTGTCTCAGTTGCTGAACTCTCATCCCACACTTCCAGATGTCGACTCACATGTCGATCTTCAGGTTCTGGAACTCTGATTG
Organism: Calotriton arnoldi; assembly: GCA_963921515.1. NCBI lineage: Eukaryota > Metazoa > Chordata > Amphibia > Caudata > Salamandridae > Calotriton > Calotriton arnoldi. Next base: position 1,316,069 of record CAWUFW010004011.1, on the reverse strand, counting down.
TGTGGCTGGCATGGACCCAGTTTTTCACTCCTGCACATTTGACTGCAGTCGTTGTCACTAGGATTACCTGTCGTGGCTCGTCCCAGCGAGGAACTAGACAGTTTCTTCTCCTGTGGACTTTTATGCGGACCCAGTCTCCTGGATTCATGTCGTGGGCTGGTTTTCTTTCAAGAGTGGTCGCATCCGGTCCAACCTGATGAAACACAGAACGCACCACATCAGCCAGTCCTTTGCAATAATCCAGTACTAGATCATCAGTTATAGTCAGTAACTTGTTGACAGGTACTTGTGCTTGTCTCATTGCTCGTCCCATGATCACTTCATGAGGACTAAGTCCAGTTTTCTTTTCAGGAATACTTCTGATGGTCATCAGGACAAGGGGCAGTGCATCGGGCCATTTGAGTCCTGTAGCTTGACACATTTTTCCTAACCTGTTCTTAATTGTTCCATTTATTTGCTCTACTACCCCAGAAGCCTCTGGTCTGTATGCACAATGCAGTTTTTGTTTAATACTTAATGCTTCACAAATTAATTGAATCAACTCATTTTGAAAATGTGTTCCTCTATCTGTCTCAATCGTGACTGGAAAACCATACCTTGGAATGAACTCTCGCAGCATAAGTTTTGCTACCGTTATTCCATCATTCCTTCTAGTCGGGTATGCCTCCACCCAACGAGAAAACAAGGGGGCATTTCAATGAAATCCAATTGCATTCTAGTGAACGGACCTCCTTCTCGTCCTATTGTTCCTAGACTCACTATTGTCTTTCTTCCTGGATTAAACTGCTGACAAATAAGACATCTTTGACAAAGACTTTCAGCTATGGCTCTGAATTTTGGGTTATACCATGTTTGTCTAAAAAGTCTGATCATTGCATCTCTCCCAATATGAGCTTGTCCATGGTACATCCGTGCCATGTCTGAAATCATGCTATCAGGCATAACTGGTCTTTCATCTCTGTAAACCCACACACCATTGTTTTCTTGTCTTCTACATCCTGCTTTTATCCAGTAATCTTTTTCTTCATCATTTGCAACTTCCTGTAACTGTCTCACCTCATCCCATGTCTCGACAGTGTTAGTAAAAAGCAAAGGAGAAGAGATATGCTCCCTTTCGCGATTCTTATTCAGGGATACCATGTTCTCTGCACAATATCTGGCTATCTCGTCGGCGTAATTATTTCCGACAGTTATGTAATCTTCATTTTTCTTATGTGCTTTGCATTTCACTACAGCTATCTGCCTAGGCAGCTGTATCGCCTCAAGCAGTTTCTTTACAAAATCTCAATTTCTGATAGGTGTTCCTGCAGACGTCAAGAAACCTCTTTGTGACCAAATCTGACCGAAATCATGCACTATACCGAAACCGTACTGGCTATCGGTCACAATCGTAACTCGTACATTTCTTCCCAACTTACATGCTTGAATCAAAGCAATCAGGTCTGCAACTTGGGCAGACCTTATTCCTTTCAGACAAGACGCTTCCATCACAGTCGCCACTGTGCACACTGCGTAAGCTGCGCTTAAAACTCCTTCTCTCGTTCTCAAGCATGAGCCATCCACAAACATGACATAATCTGATTCTTTTAAAGGCTCATCTTTTATGTCAGCTCTTGGTTTTGTGCAATATTCCAGCACATTCAGACAATCATGATCTACTTCATCTTGTTCAATTATACTCTCTTCATCTGGCAATGATGTCGAAGGATTCACATTCATACATCTATCTATGGTCACATTTTCTGCACTCAAGATTACTTTTTCGTACTTAGTCAGCCGACTATGTGTCATGTACTGTGTTTTTGTTCTTGTCAAAAGAATCTCTACTGAATGGGGAACATATACTCTCAGTGGATACCCCATCACTATACCTTCACCTTGTTCCAGACTTACACAAGTAGCAGCAACAGCTTTCAGACATCCAGGCAACGCTTTTGCTATAGGATCTAAAACAGCTGAAAAATAAGCAATTGGTCTCTTCATTGTTCCATGTTTTTGTACCAGTACTGAAAATGCACATCCATCTCTTTCACTGCAGTACAATTCAAAATCCTTTTCGTAGTCAGGCATTCCTAAAGCAGGGGCCTCACACAATTTCTTTTTCAACTCTTTGAAAGATTTCATTTCTTCGTCATTCAATTCAAAAGGGTCTCTTACATCCTTCTTGGTCAGTTTTTGTAATGGCTTAGCAATCAAGGAAAAACCACTTATCCATTGTCGGCAATATCCAACCATTCCCAGAAACATTCTTACCTCTCTTTGCGTCATTGGTGCTCTCATTCCTTGAATCATTTTTATTCTCTCAGTCGTTATCTTTCGCACTCCTTTCTCAATTTTATGCCCTAAATACTGGAATTCTTTTTGACAAAACTGCAATTTCGAAGGGGACACTTTATGTCCTCTTTTCTCTAAATGGTTCAGTAAAGCAATTGTATCGCTTACACATGCTTCTTTTGTTTTCGATGCCACCAACAGGTCATCGATATACTGCACCATCACTGACTTTTCTGGCATTTTCAAATCTTCCAGGGACTTCTTTGAAATCTGATTAAAGATTGAGGGGCTTCTGTATACCCCTGAGGAATTCGGCACCATGCCAAAATACGCTCTCCGAACCGGAACGCAAATAATGGCTGGCTATCTGGATGTAAAGGAATAGAGAAAAATGCGTGACACAAATCTATCACGGTGTACCACTCAGCTTCATGTGGAATTTGGTATAGAATTACTGCAGGGTTTGGCACTATTGGACAACAAGGCACAACTATTTTATTGACCTTTCTCAAATCCTGTACTATTCTATATGTTCCGTTTGGCTTTTTCAGTCCCATTATAGGTGAATTACATGGACTGCTCATTATTTCTTTTAGAATTCCCTGTTCAATCATTTTATTTATTACAGGAGTTATTCCTTCTATTATTTCTGGAGTCAATTTATACTGTGGCGTATTTGGGTAAGTTGTTCCTTCTTTTACTGTTACTTTTACGGGATCTACTTCTTTCATCAATCCAATATCTTCTCCTGTAAAATCCCACACATTCTCTTTCACTGTCTCTTTCAGTTCTTTTGGAAGTTTTTCTGCATCAAATGCAGGAAACAAACCATTCATTTCAGGTTCCTGATTCATCAATGTCACTTTATACAATACATCTTCATCTGGGGTCTGAAATCCAATTCCATCTGGCGTACAATAAATTGTGCAGTTCATCTTACACAAAAGGTCACGACCTAAAAGATTTACGGGACTACAATCGCACACTACGAATTTATGCATTTTGCTAAAAGAACCAATTTTTACTTCCACTAATTCAGTAAGTGGTGTTTTAATCTGCTGATTCGCTACTCCAACTACTTGGATATATTCACCTGAGAGAGGAAGGTTTGGAATTTCCACTGACCTAACAGTAGAACGGGTAGCTCCAGTATCGACAAGGAATGTTACATTTGCACCATTCACTTCTCCATCCACAAAGGGACCAGACTGATCTACCTCTAGAGTTGCGCCAAGTACGCACTCTTTTCCCTCTCCTAGGCACCGTCAGAAACTTTCATCCGACTCATCCTCACTCTGACGCAACCAATACTGAGAAATGTTAGCTGCTCGCGGCAACTGTGTTACCTGCTCTCCTCCGTAGAATCCTGTTTCTGTACTGTATCTTTGCTGGTTAACATTGTTGGGAAGTGGTGGTTGTGGCACCTGACCTTGTTGAACAACTACCTCATTCTGCACCTGTGGATTTAATGATTGATTTTCCGGATTAGGTTTAGGTGGGAACGTACACTCGTTTCTCCAATGCCCTAATTTTCCGCAATTATGACATGGCCATTTTTTCTTTGCCTCTTCTAGACTCATTTGACCTTTCCCTTTACCTATGTTAGGTCGGGATTTATTCTGTCCTGTTTCATTCCCACTATTATTCAATTGAGCTTCTTGTTTCTCTGCCACTTTTACCTGTGCCCACATTGCCTTCTCTTTCAATTTACGCTGTCTACTCTCAATATCATCACTACAATACTTAGCATACCTCAGTACCTCATCTACAGTGCCGTTTTGCCAGTTAATCATATGTTGTTTAATCATTTCACTAATCTCTGGTTTCAGTCCAAACACAAATCTATATACAAAATGACTCATATCCTTTTCACTCAACTCCTCATACCCACTATACTGCTTGAAAACCAACAACAATCTTTCATAATAGGCATGTACGGACTCCTTACTTTCCTGTGTAGTTCTGTCTATTTTTACCCAATCTGTTTCTTTAGGAGGAATCTTATTTTTCAAAAAGGTAATCACCTTATCATATTTCCTCATCACCTCAGGACCTGGAGCTCCTGTCTTAGGATCTCTTGGATATTCTGTAGTTGGCCAGTCAACTGTAATTTTACATTCAGACCACAAATCAGTTGGCACCACTATGTCAAACAATCCATCTAAATCTATCCACAACACCTTTGAAACCTTCACAAACCTCTCCACTTGTCGGTACCATTCAACTGGTTTCTCTCTCAGCTTCGGGAATTCGTTTGTAAATGACAGTATATCCTGTCTAGTCCAGGGAACATGCACATAACTACCACCTGGAGTTTCTCTCATAGGGTATTCTCTTGCAACAGGTTCCTTTTCAGTTATCATAAAAGCCAAAGAAGCTTTGTCTGCAGTTTTCTCATACTTTTTCGTCCATCTGACTTTCCATCTGTCCACATCACCCCATTTTCTCAGTAAAACAATTAACTCTTTTATCTGTGTCAGCCTTGCTGCTGTGTTCAAATTTTCAATATCTTTCTCACAAAAGTCTACTCTGTACGGTTTCTGCAATGTTTTCACTTTCGCAAAATCTACTCCAATTTCACTTGCTATCTCTTCCAGTTTGTCATGTAAATTTTTAGCTCTCCATGTAATACTTTTGCACAGAAACATAATCTCATCATCCTGGTAATTTTTCAGCTTTTCTGTACCAATCGTCCCTAAAATTAATTCTTCCATGTCAATCTTTAACCTAATTACATCTAATGGTTTTTCTTCTGGTTCTTTTATTTTAAATGCCTTCATCCATTCATTTAACTCATCAGGAGTCGGACCTATAGGCGTATTATTTAGTTCTATCCAATTACCACTCTTTTCAGGGGTCACTGTTGCAGATTCTGTTACCATAGGCATTTTCCTACCATTACACTCATTCACTGTCAAATTTGTAGGTGGACTTGGTCTGTAGGTACTAGCCAAATTACTTGTACTTGCACTTGGTTCCATCCTTTCTTTTTCTCTCTGAAATTGTGAATTCATAGGATTCACTAAAGATCGTTCATCAATTTTCTGATTCTCAAAAACTGGTATTACTGGACCTATTGTTACGGGTACAGTTACAGCTTCCATGTTTTTCGTTAATTCCCTAATTTTCTCAGTCAGCTCTTTTGTTGTTCTTGCTAATTCAGTTGCATTGTCACTTTCTACTCCTTCATTTTGTGAAGTTCTTATTTGATCTTGTGACCTATTTATTTCAATTCTTTTTACAGGACTTTTATTTCGCACAGTCTCTATTTGCGGCGCATTAGGTGTCACCACTGTAGAACTCTGCTGATACGGAGGGGGATTTCTATTTAGAATATCTTCCAGCAATTCATCATCCATTTCACTCTCATGCATATATTTTTCCCTCTCCATATGTTTCTTTTTCTCAGTACGTTTTCTCTAAGTCTCTTCCTCAACTGTAAAAGCCGGAAACAAACCTCCTGTCATGTTAGCACATCTCCATCATTTTATTCTATCCTCATGATTTATTCCCCACATTCTTCCAGGCATAAACTCATGATCCCTTAAACCTCTGAATCTCTCTCGCTCATACATCTCATCTTCCCATTCCGTCAACGCTTCAAACTGTGTCGGTCTAGGTCTAGGTTCTAAATTTGTCATCTTTTCTCTCAAATTCCGCAAAACCGCTACACTAAATGAACCATTCTCAGGGAAAGCTAATGCTCCATCATTCTTCGTATACTTTGCCCAATTTTCTAACCATATGCATGTATGATATCCATATTTCAGCATCATATGTGAAGCTGCTGATTTCGGCGGAGGAATTACTTGTCCCTCTCTAGTCACAACCTGTTTGTCTTTCTTAAAGAAATTCTTAATTTTTGTCGTCCATGACGTTCTCTCCCTTTCATACTCATAATACGGCATGTTTTCCATTGGTTTTTCTCTTCAAAACCAGCACTGTTCCGTGTACGGAACTTCAACCAATCACAGCGCGATTCACACCAACACACCAATCAGAACGATTTCCTTCTTCCGCGCACCCACCAATCTTAGCGCGGCACTTTTCCTACGTCACTCCTGTCTTTGCGTTCACGTGACTAGCGCACTATCCAATCCTAGCGCGGCACTGTCTATGTCACTCTTGCTCTTTTACCCCTCCTTTACAAAAATTATCGGCAATTTTTCTTTTTAATGTTTCTTCGTTAGTTACAACATTTAAAACAATTCCATAGTCTGATTCGCTAAACAAAAGTGACAGCTTTGTCCTTTTACACAAGAATCCTGTATTTCCAGTAGGCAGCGCTTACCTCTACCCTACCACAGAATTATTAACTTTCGCCGATAAAGTAGCACTTCCCTCTACCTTACCCTTCTTTCAAGCAAACAGTAAACCCGTTTCTCTGGGGATAAGACACATGTGGAGACTATGCTCCTGAGAATTAAGGCCAGAGTTTCACAAGAAAACGTGATTTGCTATCCCAGTTACACACCTTTCGTACAGAAAATCCCTAACATAACACAACCTGTGTTATTACCAAAAAATGAATTCAGACCATGTACCAAATTCCATGTGACTTCTCTTGCCACACGTGTTCCACTTCCTACATCCCAGAAGCGTGAAAACTCACATATAACATAACACGACTCAACATTTAGTATTAGTCATCAAAATAATCAATAATCAATAATCAATAATCACCAAACTAATCTATAGAAACCATAACTCTGCTACCAAGAAATCTGATGCAGCGGATACAATGAAAACTATTTCTCCTAGGTCACTTATCGGTCATCCAGGCGCGACTTATATTTCTCACATCCACATGACGATGGGGCCCATGACATCGCCTAACAAACACACACACAGACACACCTGGATTTGTTCTACACCTTTACGAATCTATACTCCTAGGAGGAAGAAAAACTAAATGAAAATCATCATGATGTACCGCTGGAAGGAGCCGGGATACCTTATTACCTTAACCTATCGCTTTCTTAGTTATTTCTTAAGATATTCCTGCTCATTGTTTGTCGATGGATCATCTAGTGAAAATCAGTTGATAGTGATTAAGACCAGCTAAATCACAATAACTAATTACTAATTTCACAACCATTTAGTAAATAATCACTGAGTCGTTTGATTTAAGAATTTCAAAATTTATATAATTTTAAAGGCATGGAAAAGAATTTAGACTTTATTATTCAATTATTCATACATTATTAAATCAAATATTTATTAAGCAAAATCAATTTTATTGCAGAAAGGAAATTTTGTCATGAGGAAAAATCCTAATTAACCTGCCTATCTTCCTAATTTAGCCTAATGATTTCTAACCTAAGTTTAAAGTTGAAAAATAACCTGATTCTCATACTCAACTGGAAAAATAAAACAGCAACAGAAACTTCAGCTCGTCAGCATCAGCTACCGCAACCCGTCTCATCTACCAGTCTTTCAGCATCTCCCGCTCAGTAAATGGATCGATCTGGAACTCCAAGTACTGGAAGCTACCCCTCCCACTAAGAGTAGGCCTACTTATACCCTAATTCTAACTTTGCTAACTAAATTGTTGCAACATTAATAACGCGCTTTTCTTTCATTGGTCCACTCAGTTCATTATTCAGTTTTAATCAAATTCTCCCGGATCCAGCTTGTTCTTCTGGAATGCATATGTTCATTTCCTTTCTCACAGTCCATGACATGTTTCCATCCGCTTCGATCAGTACATTTGTAACTTCTTTCGATACATTCGAGAACTCTGCAGGCATTGTCCTTTCTCTTAAAACTGTTTCCCACGATTCTCTGCTGATCACCACGGCACATTATCAGTTCAAATAGGTCACATCACCCTTGACCATTCTTGCATACTAGCCTTTCAGCACCATCACGTGGTCAGTCTTTCTCCAACTTTTTCTCCCTTGTCATGTGTATTCTCAGCGCATGCGTACTCTAATAAACGGCAGCCATTTTATATCGCCACTCGATTAGACTTAGAAGCACTATTTAGAAATAAACAAAACATAATTAAAATAGAGAAACATAGCCTTTTCGTTTCCCTCCCTTCATCTACGTACCCCAATTAGTTATTACCTAGCAGAAAGCAACATTTAAGCTGTTCCTTACTTACCATCACTATTGTTTTTGCAACGTCACTTTTTATATTCTATGAAGCACGAATCATGCATTTATTATTTATTTAGTACGCAATTATTTTTATGTTATAATTAGACACACAGACATTTGTAAATAGATTATTCAGCACACATACTTGCGTGTTACCCTTCCCTCACATACATTGTTGATTAATACATTTAAACGAACATATTTATTAATTATTTATAACATTTGTTAGGGGTTAAATTTTTTCATTTACTCTGCTCCATCACTGTCAATACATCCCTAAACTACCCCGACCCTGCCCTGTAAACTGTCCCTTCTCCCCCTGTCCTGAGCTCTAAAAATTAAGCCCACGCCCCAAAAACTACCCCGACCCAGCCCCCCTGCCCTGAGCCCTAAAAACTATCCCCTACATCCCTAAACTACCAAACCCTGTACACTGTCCCTTTTCTGCCTGCCCTAAAAAGAGACCCACACCCCAAAAACTACCTCAACCCCAGCCCCCCTGCCCTGAACCCTAAACTATCAATACATCAATAAACTATCCTGACCCTGCCCTGTAAACTGTCCCTTCTACCCCTGCCCTGAGCCTAAAAATTAAGCCCATGCCCCAAAAACTACCCTGACCCCAGCCTCCTGGCCCTGGGCCCTACAAACTATCCCCTACATCCCTAAACTATCCCGACTCTGACCTGTAAACTGTCCCTTCTCCCCCTGCCCTGAGCCATAAAAATTAAGCCCACACCCCAAAAACTACCCCGACCCAGCCCCCCTTGCCCTGAGCCCTAAAAACTATCCCCTACATCCCTAAACTACCGCCTGCCCTGAGCCAGGAAAAATTAAGCCCATGCCCCAAAAATTACCTCCTCCCCAGCCCCCCTACCCTGAGCCCTAAAAACGATCCCCTGCATCCCTAAACTACCTTGACCCTGCTCCCTTCCCTGTAAACTGTCCCTTTTTCCCCCCGCCTTTAGCCCTAAAAACTATCCCCCACCCTAAAAACGACCTGACCCTCTCCTTAGTCCTAAAACCTACCCCCACCCCGAAAAACTACCCCCTCCACCCCCAAGACCAAGCCCCAGCCCCACTTACCTCACTGTGTCTTCTCCCGAGTCCCAAGTATTCCGAGATGCCAGTCTTTCTCTTCCTGTCTTCCCCTTCCGCTCGGCAACTAGACAGCGCATTGCCTTAACTATGCATATGTGTTGTTAAGGCACATGCGTGGTTAAGGCAAGCGTGGTACGGCTTGCTGGGAAATGGCACGTGTGGCTCAGCCAGCGTTGTTAAGGCTGTTTCCCTTCAGTAAAGGACCTGGATGGCTAGATTAAGGGTAACAAGGTGGATACCTGATAGGGGAATCTACGTGAGCTAAACTATTCTCTCTTGAGTCTCGCTGCATTTTCATAACTGTTTTTAGGTATTTTATTGCTTTGTGTCTTAAATCTATAATACTGTATTTTTAACTGCTGTCACTTTCATGAGCTGTGTTATAGCTCGGGGGAAGACTCGGTTACTTAGAAGTAATTGTGCACTGTTTTTGAGCTGTGTTATAGCTCGGGGGGAGACGCACTATACACAGGTTAGCGGTTCAGTCTACTCACGCTAACGCACGTCATTCTGGCCGCGATAAATCGGCCGATGACGCGACCGCGCATTGGCGCTGATAGGGGAATCTACGTGAGCTAAACTATTCTCTCTTGAGTCTCGCTGCATTTTCATAACTGTTTTTAGGTATTTTATTGCTTTGTGTCTTAAATCTATAATACTGTATTTTTAACTGCTGTCACTTTCATGAGCTGTGTTATAGCTCGGGGGGAAGACTCGGTTACTTAGAAGTAATTGTGCACTGTTTTTGAGCTGTGTTATAGCTTGGGGGGAGACGCACTATACACAGGTTAGCGGTTCAGTCTACTCACGCTAACGCACGTCATTCTGGCCGCGATAAATCGGCCGTTGACGTGACCGCGCAGCGGACGCGCGCAACAGGCGCGCCTAAGGCAAGCCCGTCTGCGCCCGTCCGCGCCCAGATGGGGACAGGGGCAGTAACCCCTGGTGGCTCGGAGCGGGAAAAAATCATTTATAACTCTGACCAACTCCACGCCCTTAGAACAGAGATTGACAGTAAGTGTGCCCATGCTATACTGCCTAACAGGACTAATCTACATTGTACCAACTGTAAATTTAGCCTCCAAACGTCCATCCAGGTTCCTCTGAATACTACTAAAGATAAAACGTACAAAATGCTGCTACTTAATTGTTGCTCGCACCCCAAACACTCCAATGAAATATATCTTCTTCTTGAAGAAAGAACTCCTGATGCTTTAGTTTTAACTGAGACTTGGCTAAATAGTGATTCGGATTTTGATGTTGTCCAATCTCTTCCTTCTAATTATGTCATCCAAAGGCTTGATCGCAGGGTAGGGCGTGGAGGTGGCTTAGCCATCATCCACAAAGATAGCTTTGTTTGCAGATTAACTACAAACCCTGTCCCTGACTGTGAAAGCATGTCCTTTGTAATTGAGCTGGCTCCCACATATACGTTTTCAGGGATCTTAGTTTATCGGCCACCAGGCCCAATAGGGCTCTTTAGAAAGGATTTACCAGATGTGGGTGCGAATTTAGCCAGTGCCTCCCCTAATTTTACAATTTTGGGTGACATCAACCTGCATTTGGATGATGTTCTATCTGGGTCCATAGCGGAATTAGTTGATGATTTGGCAATGTTCCATTTAATGCTAAAAACAAACAGCCCCACTCATATTAAGGGACATTTGTTGGACCCTATTTTTTCCAACATAAACCAGCTTGTGGTAGAGGATGCGGTTCCTATCCCATGGTCAGATCATTTTTTAATTCCTTTTACCTGGACGCTACCAGACGCTATTATTCCAACTGTTAGAGCTACTAAAATTGCTCGCAATTGGTCGAAACTCCCCCTGGATACTTTTATTAGTACCCTACAGGACACGGTTCCCCTAGTTCATCCTAACCCTATTGTTGCCAATGATAATTATAATAAGTGGCTTGAGCTTGCACTCAATAGTGTCCTCCCGAAAAAGGAAATGTTGGAAAGAGTGGGGAAACAAACAAACCCTTGGTACTCCCCAAAACTCCGTCAGCTTAAACAAGTATGTAAAAGGCAGGAAAGAAGCTGGAGAAAGGATCTTTCCGAGGTTAGGAGAACTAAATATCGAGAAGCTATTAAAATATACAAAGATGAAATTAAAAATGCTCAAGCTCTCTACTATCAAGGAATCATTTTAGCCACAAACTCCTCAAGGGAGATGTTTAAAATTGCCAACTCTCTCCTTACCCCCCCCCCTCTCCTCCCTCTGACCTTAATAATGCTCAACTGCGTTGTGAACAAATCGCAGACTTTTTTTCGGAAAAGATACTATTTATAATTCTTTTCCCCATATGAGTGTTCTCCAAGTAGGGGATCAAATGATATAAATCCTTCTGACACTTTCCCTCTGTTGGAGGAATTTCATGCCTTGGATCTTAACACCCTACATAGATTGCTGAGTGAACTTAAATCGGGTTCCCCCTTAGATGTTGCCCCCCCAGCATTCTTCACAAAATTGCGGAGGTGGTATCACCGGTTATACTTGAATGTATCAACTCCTCACTTAGAAGCGGGATTGTGCCACCACAATGGAAACATGCCCGGGTGAAAGCGCTTCTGAAAAAACCTAACCTTGACCCAGATAATTGGGGAAACTATCGTCCAATCTCTTTACTGCCAGGGGTCAGTAAACTTACTGAAAAATATATTAACTCAATTTTATCAGCATTCTTGGAAGATAATAATTGTCTACATTGCACGCAAACGGGTTTTAGGCCCCAACATGGCACCGAGACGGCCATATTGGCTGCAGTAGAAGAAATCAGGAAGACTAATGACAACGGAGGCTGCGCTGCGCTTATCCTGTTAGACCTCAGCGCAGCCTTCGATACTGTCAATCACCAACTTCTGATACAAAGACTGAGAGATGTTGGAGTGACTGGACTGGCATTAAAGTGGTTACAGTCTTTCCTTCAGGATAGGGGGTATTCGGTTTTTGAAGGGGAATGCTCTTCAAAACCCATCTCTTTGACATGTGGGGTCCCGCAAGGGTCTGCCCTAAGTCCAACGATGTTCAATGTGTACATGAGCTCGTTGGCCGAATTAGTACTCCCATTTGGGGTACAGATAATTACGTATGCTGACGATACACAACTTATTGTCTCCTTGAAGCAAGTTAATCAACCAGACCCCGACTTATCCACCTGTCTTCAAAAAGTTTTTAACTGGGTGAGCAATTCTTTTCTCAAACTTAATGGATCTAAGACTGAATTGTTGCTCCTGGGGAAGTCCGCTCCCTAAACGTGGAACACTTGTGGCCCAAATGCCTTGGTTCCCCTCCAGCTCCTAAAAACAAGTAAAGAGCTTGGGAGTATGGATTGATTGCAATCTTGATTTTAGAGAGCAATCACGCATGGTGGCGGCGAGTTTTTTTGGTCTATTAAGAAAATTTAGAAAACTTCTTCCCTTGCTTCCGCCTTTGGCGAGACGATTGTTGGTACAGGCCTTAGTGCTTTCACGGCTTGACTATGCTAATGCCCTTTATTTGGGAGCTCCACAGGCCACCATTAAAAGACTGCAAACAGTACAGAACTGTGCAGCTCAGATGCTCCTGAATATACCTAAACGCTCCTCTGCAAGACCGGCTCTTGCTACCCTTCACTGGCTGCCTGTTCAGGAAAGAGTGCAATTTAAGGCTCTCTGTATCACCCATAAATCTTTATTTGGGAAAGGTCCGCCTCTGATCCGTTCCTGGAGTAAACCTTATGTACCCAACAGAACCCTGAGATCGGGGAAAAAAGGATTGATCTGTGTACCTAAGATTAAACGTTCACGGAGTGGAGGTCGACTGTTCACATATAATGCATCTCGACTCTGGAACAGTCTGCCTCTACACATACGCTCTGAATCTGAACATCTTAAGTTCAGAAAACTTTTGAAAACTTTTCTTTTTCACTAGTCCTTCTTTAGCTTATCTATTTTGTAGCCTACTGGATGCCTAGCGCTGGGATGCCCATGGGTAACCATGCGCTCTATAAGTGTTCATTCATTCATTCATTCATTCATACCTCTGAGGGGCTCTACAATTTGATGGGCACATACTTACAAAGTGCTTCTTGGAGAAGTTACACCGGCATCTGGTGGACTCAAAGCTATCTAGCACCAAAGAGCTGGACAAAGTAGCAGATGAGTGGGTGTGTACAAGGGTATCTAAGAAGTCCTGGGAGGTGATCTTAGGAAGGGAGACTAGGCCCACACAAGGGAAAGGAGTGGAGTATTAATTCTACAATGTAATTTCCTCAGAACCCTAGAGGAAGTCAAAACCCAACATATCAATCAATCAGTACCTATAAAGCGCTGCTTCTCACCCAAGAGGGTATCCAGGCTCAATGCTGTAGTGTCAGTCAATGATCCAGGTTTTGAGACCCTTCCTGAAGTTGGTCAGCAAGGGTGATGTGCGCCGGTGGAGGGGAAGGGCTTTCCAGGCCTTGGCGGCGAGGTGGGAGAAGAAGCATCCTCCAGTGCGGCAGCAGTGGATGAGTGGTATGCTTTTGAGGAGTGAGATGAGCAGATCGGAGGTTCCTGGGAGGTAGGTGGAAGTTCAGGCGGTGGTTCATGGAAGTGGGTCCTTGGTCATGAAGGGCTTTGTAGGTGTGGGTCAGGAGCTTGAATTTACATCTTTTCTGGATGGTGAGCCAGTGGAGGTCCTTCAGGTACTTGGTGATGTGGGTCCTCTTTGGCAGGTTGAGGATGAGTCTGGCTGCTGCGTTCTGGATCGTCTGGAGTCTGCACATCTGGCAAGCAGAGTAATAGGGACCCAGGGCTAATGAAATTATTGGAGCAGATGTTGTGTTTTCACTGTCAGCAGCCAGGACACCACAGGGGTGATGCAGCATGCCCCAAGAGAAATGTTACCACTGGAATGTAAAGTGGAGCCTTAGAAGAGCCTTAGAAGAGGATTTATCAGATGAGGAGATCCTAGCAGCTTTCAGTTGAGAGGTGGGGACAGCTAGTAAGGTAGTGATGCTTGAGGGTGGTAATAAACACTTTTGTTATGTTCTAATGATTTCTAAAGTGCATGGTTGCCCCCAAGTGGGCTTACCGGCGCTAGTCACAGGTAAGACGACAGCATAGTAGGGTAGAACAGGCTGGGCTTAGAGGGAGAACAGTCAAGTCTTCAATTGCTTCTGGAAGCTTAATTGGTTTTGAGTCTTTCTTAATGAGGACAGCAAAGAGTTCCAAAGGGTTGGGGCAAGGACATGAAAAGACCATCCTCACATCCTGGCTCTTCTATGGTGGGGCATTGAGGCCAGATTCAAGTCTGCTGAGCGTAAGGCACTCCTTGTTTTTAGAGAATCTTGTGGGAGATGCAGAGCACCTTAAACTTTATGCGCTTCTCAGTAGGGAGCCAGTGAAGCTTAATTAAGAGCTGAGAAGCATATTCTGAGTTTCCTCAGCGCCAGACTTTTCATGGCATTGCAACCGCCATAAAAAGTGTGGCGCCCAGGAAACAAAATTGTGCCTTTCGCCATGTGGATGCACACACCGTGCTGGTACATTCTCATTGCGGTGCCTATTTCATGGGCACCGCCCAGGGAATGCCAAAGACCCGCCCGCCAAACAGGAGAAAACTCCTGATCTGGCAGGTGGTTCCTACATGGGTTTGGTTGTGCAAGAGCAGGGCGGTCCCGCTCCTGCACCGCCAAACCCTAAAACATGACTCCCAGCCTGCCACTGCAGACTTGTAGAGCAGTTTTAGACTCCCAACTCGACTTTGCCATTTAAACTAATGACAAAGTCCAGACCTTCCCTTTTAATATACATAAGTCACCCTTTAGGTGGGCCTCTGGAGCTCTAAGGCAGGGTACTATATATTAAAAAGAGTCTTTATATAACCTAACAGTAAAAATGTAAGTATAACTGTGTCTTTATATAACCTAACAGTAAAAAACCCAAATTGTTTTTCTACTGTGGAAAGGATAATAGCCCCATTGGCCAGTACAGGGTTACATGCTTACAACTCGGCTGTGCTAACTTCTGAATAGGACTACTAAAGTTGGTACTTCAAGGTATCAACAGAATTGTTACATTAAACCTGACTTGATGCCCAAGTCGAATTTAATGCAACGTTTGAGAAAAAGGCAAGTTTAGAAAGTTGCCACTCTGTTGCCTGTGGGACTGTTGCCCAAGAATTACAGTGACCATTTGCAGTTGCTGACCACAAGACAGCCTTCTGCCTTCCTGGGCAGAGGTGTGAAGGACTCCTTGGTAAGGAAACAGGAGCGTGCCATTAGAAGAAGTGTTACCTCTCTCTGGCTGGAACCTCAAACAGGGTGTGAGCCCAAAAGGTGAGCTTCAACGGAGGAAGCCTTTGAAGAGCAAATTGTGGATACACACGAGAGGAGCTGCTCTTTTGTTCTGGTAGAGAGGTTGGCGTCAGGGACAGAAATGGGGGAACTGTTGCCAAACCAGTTTTTCTGTCATCTTGGAAGTGGGCATAGTTTTGTTTTCTCGAACAGCTAGATGCCAGACTTTGCAGGACGTCATCATCAATCAGAAGGGGACATTACAGCCTATTGGCTAGTAGTCACTGCATACCCAGAGTGCAAGTTGTGGGCATAAAAGTGGCACCCCTGGCACCCAGACATCAGATCACATCTGCACTGGAGTGAGGACCGACGAAGGACTGTACTGCTGTTCCTCGGACCCAGCAAAGAGAGGTTGCACCAAAAATTGGACTGCACCTGCTGATCCTTGAGCTAGTAAAGACAGGACTTTGGCTGTGATGCCCTGCTCAATAACTGTCATCTCTGAGCCCCCCAAGAGCCCTCCAAGAGTCAATTGGCTGACTTTCTGTTACAGCTCCAGGGCCACAAAAGCTGAAGCAGCCACGTTGGGGAGTCAGTAGCCACAATCTCTTGATTGCCACTGACTGCTGAAGCACAGCCTGAGAGACTGAGGGGCATATTTACAAGCCCCTTGCGCCACTTTTGCGCCGCCGTTGCGTCACGCATGTGACGCAGCGGCGACGCAAACCATGCGCCGCGTTGCGCTATATTTACAACGTGACGCATCTAGGGAGATGCGTCACGTAGTAAACCCCTGCGCCACATGAAACCTGCGTCAGGTTTCATGTGGGCGTACCGACGCAGAGGGGGGCGTTCCGGCGCAGGTACGCCTCGGAAAAGTGACGTAGTGAAATCTACAAGATTTCACGCAGTCACTTTTCTGACGCTGGTGCGTCAAATCCTTACGCCTGCTTCAAGCAGGCGTAAGGATTTACGCACCATGTTAGGGATAGGGAAAGTTGGAACAGTGCTGGAGTTGCGTCGCGCTTGCGACACAACTTCAGCACTGCGCCAACCTTCCGCCGGTAGATGCGTCACGCATCTGCATATCCTTGCGCCACGATGCGCCACATTGTAAATGCGGCGCATCGGACGTGGCGCAAGGGTAAACTTGCGTGACGCATTTTCCCTGGCGCATCCCTGCTGATATGCAGGGATGCGCCAGGGAACGTAAATATGCCCCTGAGTCTCAACACTCAAAAGTTGCACTGAGTCTGCAGTACGCAAGAAAGTCGTTGGAGTGCAGTTTGGTCACCCAAGATGGACACTAGCCTCAATTAAAGGAAACCACTTGGTTTGCTGTGACTGGAAACCAGTAATTCAGTGGCAACTGGTTTTTGGCTGGAGCTCACCTGGATTTCGGGGGACATCAACCTCTATGGCCAAAGTTGCCTCATGGTGTTCGTGGACCGAGGGATGGCCCCAGGATGTCCCCCGTCGACCGGATCAGCATCCACAGCATCCTCAGCATCTTCATCATCCTGTATCCCTTGAATTAGGACTACTCCATTGATGTCGATGGCAGTTCACCTAGAGAGCCTAGAACTTGACTGAAGACTGCTTTGAGTGCAAGGTAACTGTCCTGCTAAGCCTTCTTGGCCCTTGTAACTTGCTCCCTGCTGGAAATGGTCGCCTAAAGCCGGCCGGGAGTAACCAAACACAACTTTACAAAAGTTTTCCAAAGTTTCCCCAGTCAGAAGATGTTCGCTTGGAGCAAGGAACTGAGTCATGCCCCACATTTTTGGGGTTTCATTCTAAATCCCCCTCCTCCAAATCTGGTCATCTTAAAAGACATAAAACGTCCAGAAGTTGAGCTTATCGAATGTGATTAGTATTCCTTCTATATGTGAAATATAATTCCTTTACCACCTCCTGGAGTGACCCTTGACTGCTCGTTGGTGCAACTTTTGGTAGACAAGTTTGGAAAATGAACATCTCTGGTAGGCAAATGGAATGATGTAGTCACAAGCCTCAAAACACCAATGGTAAATCTTAGTATCTAGTATGCATTGCACCCAGTGATCACCTACTGCCATAGTACCTGGTCCAGTGGGTATGCTTGAAGCATGGGATACTTGACATCTAATCTCAGCTTTACCACTTCATCTAAATATGTTGGAAATAAACACTGTATTCTCAAGCAGCGTACGGCCCACTACACTGTGATATTACCCTAGGATTGGTAGTCCCTTGGCCTTGCCTTCAGAATAACTGCCCCCCAGTTATGATTGATTGGCCTAGTTGGAAACGTGGAACAATGGGACACAGTTTTTAATCCCGGCCTCCTATTGGCCAGATTTTGTGTTCTTGGGCAATCACTTTGTGAAATTATTCCTCTGCTGTCTTTATGGCAAGATTAGAAGTATTTAGGATCAATGTAAAAGCTGCTTCTAAGGTATTTGGCCAAAATATCGAGTTTTAAATATCGTGTTGCAGAAATATTGAAAAAAATATTGTGATACAAAAATATTATGATGCAGAAATATTGTTGTCAAGAATATCGATTTTTCAGGGAAGTAATATCTTTTTCGAGAATATTGTTGCTGTAAATATTGTTTTCAATAATAAATAAATGGAATTAATTCATTATTCATTATTTAATTGATTATTACATATGTAAATTGTGTAATAATCATATTTTTTAAGCTATATATTAGTTATGGACTGTTGGGATTGTAGGGGTATGGGGTGGAAAGTTAATTAAGTAATAATGTTAATTGTGTTCCATTTATTTATTTATTTTTAGAGTTTTATATAGCGCGAACTAGACCCGAAGATATCGGGTATCAGAGCGCTTTACATAGCACCAGTTTCGTTACACAAGGACACATTCAATTTTTTTAAGGCACGGGGAGATTAAGTGATTTGCCCAGAATCACAGGATGTTGAGCGTCGTTGCCGAGACTCTAACCCGGTTCCCCAGCTTTGACGTTGACAGCTCTAGCCTTAAGGCTACATCCTCTCCCCAATATTTTAAGTGTGTGCGACTAGGTTTTTGGGGTATAGCGTGGTAAGTGAATTAAGTAATAAATAAAGGTCAATTTAAAAAAAATTGATAATCAATTTTTAAAGTATTCAATAATCATGTTGATTGTTTCATTGTTTTTATTCAGATGTATATATTTTTTGATTAATTAATAAAGTTGATATGAAGAGTTTTATATCTGTTATAAATTAATAGAGTTATGTTTCATATATGTTATGTGTTTGAAGTGAAGTACGTTACCCACTGTTGCACAGACTGGAGTGGGAATAGTACATTTTACCCCTCTGAAGTACAATGCTTTCCCTACTGTTGCATAGAGTGGAGAGGGAATAGTAATTTTAACCCCTCCGAAGTCCAATGCTTTCCCTACTGTTGCACAGACTGTAGTGGGAACAGTAAATCTCACCCCTCTGAAGTCCAATGCTTTCCCTACTGTTGCACAGACTGGAGTGGAAATAGTATATCTATTATTCCCAGACCTCAGTACTTTTGTTAATATTGTTTTATTCACCAAAATGCAATATGATGGTAAATGTTTAGCCTTTGCAGAAAGTAGCAATGTGCTGCAGTGTCAGGTCTACCATTTTAACAAACTGTTTGATTCTGACCAAATCATACTCTCCCTGTACCTCTGCCCATTGATCTGACAATATGTTAGCAGTTTGAAAGTGGCTTAATGGAAGAAATAAATACCAAGGGCATATCCCCAGGGCTGGTGTCCAGCATGGTTTTCATTCACACATTCAGGGTTGTTTATCAGCTGGTGGCTGTATCTGCATCTCAACAACTGAATGTGCTCATTATGCCTTCCTGTGTTCCAGCTTCTCCCTTCTGTCTACTAACAGATACATCTTTAACAGCTCATAAAAGATAGCTTGTCTTTTGAGAGGGTTAAAAGTGAAGGGGTACCAAAATGTGGGACTAAGGGCATCCTGCAGTGCCTTTTTGTCTGCAGTAGGACAGGGACCACATTTGTAGGACAACCCTACACAATGTGGGACAGTTGGTGGACATTTCTTAAGGCACTAGCATTCCGGAAGGTGGAAAACATGTCAACTGAGTTCGACAAATAGTTCATAGATTGCTGAAAGCACACATGAATAAGACACAGTTCCAAAGGAAAAACATGTTTTTTTAAGATTACTCTATTCATATTTTTTCATTTATAGGCAGCTGTTTAAGGAACGAAGGCTTCAGGGGCTAAAGCAGGTTTACAGCTTTTTAAATTACAATGACCAAGATCAAAGAAGAAAGTCGTTTTTGTGGGTTACATTTGACAACACCCTGGTGATTTTGTGTGATTACTAGTACAACACATAGGTATTTGGAAAAGTATACTCATTGCTTGATTTGACCCAAATTTAATTTAGTGAAGAAATACCTAGAGCCTGTAGGTATCTGTTGCATTAATCTGTTTTGTGTGATGCTTACACCTTAATTTACAGAAAAGGGGTTATGTAGAGTTTGACTGATTAGAGGACCTCACTAAAAAGTAGACTATAAACATCATGCAAAAGTAAATGTAGCTTTTGAGCGAATCATTAAATGTGTCACCCAATACAATAACCATCCAGAGCATATGACACCTTGTAGCTTAAGTAACCACTGTCAACATACACGTATAGCAATACATTTGATAGAGGAAGAAAAAATGTATCATATCTACAAATAAATAATTTTCAGTACAAGCTTCAACAATTGTGTGTACTGGAACAGTGCACAGGAATTGTGAATAAATGAAAACAGTAAAAATCAAAACAATTGTTAGATTTTTCAGTGTACATATCAGGTTTTGACTGTCCAGCAAAAGCATAGAAAAGAGAAATTTAATGGTAATGATCCTTTATTCTTCTTAGCTCGATTGAATGACCACAGTCCAAACCATCAGTTGTTGTTTTGACCTCAAGAGAATGATTTTAATGGGGTCTTCATCAGGTGCAAGCACATAAGTAGTTAAACACGAGCAGAAATCAATAAAGAATCAGGTCAATACTGGACAAAAATGTAGTCATCACTGTAGTGTTGTGTGTGTTGGAGATAGTGGGCCCTCTCTGGTCCCTGATGTACTCCGTAGAATAGTTAAGTAAGTGATTGAGCGTGGCTAAGAAAATGCATGATGCAGTAAAGGCTGCTAACGGTTACACTGATAAATAAAGACATGTTATACTGAGCTCCGTGTGTGGCGTGATTATTTGCCTGTTCCCAGCTGGGGAGGACAGTAGCGGCCCGTGTTGGGAGTGCTGCCGGGCGGTGACGTGGGGCAGGGGAGGGGCAGGGTGGTGGGTAGTAAACTACGGATTTCGGCCACACTGAGGTAAGTAAACAAAAAAAATGAATTTAGTTGCGTGCGCTGCATCGCCAAGTGCGGCCGTATTCCGTAGTTTACTACCTCCCACCCTGCCCCTCCCCCGCCTGCGTCACCGCCCGGCATCACTCCCACCACCGGCCGCTACTGGGGGAGGATGCTACAACTGACAAGATGGGGGATCCAGAAACCCCCGCAACCCGAAGAACCAAGAGTGCTCTCCCGGAGGGTTTACCATGGTCCAGCAAAAAGCTTGTGCGTGCCATTGTGCCTCAGTTGAATGAAAAATCGATGGTTGGTGTATGTGGAGTCAAAGCAGCCAGTGGAAGCCCTGTGAAGATGGTGAAGGCCTTAAAAAAGTTTATTTGTCATCAGCTAGAAATTTGCTGATAAAGTCGAGACGAGAGACACTGCGCCACAGAGCTGTCATTCATACAGTACGACAACGCTAAAGGCAGCAAAAACCAGATACAGGGAATCGCTAAAGGCAGTGATAGCAGAGTGCAAGAAAGTGCTAAAATCGGAAACATTTCTGATAAAGGAAACACTAAAGGTAGTGGAAACCAGGCAAAATGCAAAGAGCTAAGAGTGGTGAAGATCCTGTGCAAGAAACAAAAATGCTACTTACCGCCAAAGAAAAAGACAGCGCCTTACAAGCAGAGAGTGGGCGCGATGACCCAAATACAAGCACATGGTTAGTGTTTAACAACTGTGCCAGTCCAAGTGGGCAGCAAACATCGCTGTAGCGGGCCCCACTCTCAACGTCATTAAGTCCACAGCAGGTTATGATGCTGCTGCGTTCCCGAAACCACCACCTTCTTTTGATACCACCAAAAGCAAAATATTGGTGATAGATGGACTGCCTGGATCGAAACCTTCGATGATTTCATTGATGCGCTGGAAGAAGCAAATGACAAAAATATCATTAAATATCTGCAGAATTTAGTGGGTGAAGGAGTAAAAGAGGTGATAAAGAAAATGCCAAATGGTGATGAAGTGACGTACCATCAGATCAAAGAGGCGTTAAACACCAAGTTCAATCCATTGCCAATTGTTGACTATGAAAGGTACATTTTCAATTAGCAAAGTCAGAAGGCTGGTGAAACAATGGATAAGTTCGTAGAAAGACTTGATTCGGTCATCAAGCATTGCAAGTTCAATGAGTTCAATGATGAAGAGGCCATGTGTCTCATGATAATAGACAGTTGTCTCTCCAATTCCTTCAGTCGATGAATGCTGAAAGAGACACTCAGCTTGGAGCGAGTACTCATGGCTGCTGCTAGAGCGGAAGAAAGAGCTGACAGACAAGCTGCTAACATGGAGGCCGAAACAGCCCAAAATGAATCAGTGCTAATTTTGAAAAGTAAGCCAAAACACAAGGTAGAAGGCCATAAAGTATTGTCTCAAAAGAAAAATACATTGTGTTTTCAATGTGGATTTTCCTTTCCACATAATGGTAAATGTCCTGTCATTGGACAGATATGAAAAGGCTGTGGGAAAGAGAACCATTTTGTAATGGTCTGCAAAGTAGAGGAAAGATCAAGTGCATCACGATAGGAAATCAAATGTACCCCAAAAGATTCCAGAGACTCTCTACACAAGCCCACAAGGCCAAGCGGCAACATCAGTTGAGGCAAACAGAAACTGAACAACGTCGATTGTTGTCGAATTCCTCGTTTAAAACTTTGTAACCGTCATTGTCAAGTGACAGTGAGAAAGATGGGTGTGCGATGCCAATGTCGACCACTGGACAACATGCGCATGCAGTATTGGCTTCTTGCAAGGAAGAATACCAGTCGAAGCGAGCTCGATAAGTGAAAGCACAAAATTCATTTGGACACTCTCCCAAATTCACACTGGAAGTAAATGGGTGCTCCATACCGTTCCAATTAGACAGTGGTTCATTGATAAATATTATGCCAGTGGAAAAGTACAATGAACTGTCGCCAGTGCCCAGTTTAACCTCGTCGAAAACCGAGGTGTATACGCGGGCTTCTTCAACGCCACTACAAAGTCAAGGTTCATTTGTAGCAACTCTGAAGCATAAGAAGTCAGAAGTACAAGCATAAATTCATGTCCTGCAAGGCACTTCATTGAGTACATGTTCATTCAGTTTCAGTACTGCTGCTCACATGGGGCTGATTTCTGTAAACTGCAATGTCAGTGCCTATCATGAGATAGTGAGCCAGTTTCCATCCTTTTTTCATGGACTAGGCAAACTCAAGATCATGAAAGTGCAACTTCACATTAACAAGAACATCCATTCTGTTGCTCAATTACAATACAAGAGGCTGTTGAGAAAGAACTTGAGACACTATTAAAACACAACATCATTGAGCGACCCACTGGTATGACGCCTTGGGTGTCACCCATAGTGGTAGTGCCGGAAAAGGGTAGTGGAGAAGCTGTATGTGTCTGCGTTGATATGTGCCAAGCTAACAAGGCGTTTGAAAGAGAGTGACATCCTGGCCTGCACATTGCTGACATGATTACACTGCTGAATGGAGCCAAAGTCTTTTCCTGCCTTGATTTGAACAAAGGATATCACCACCTTGAACTGGAAGAAAATTACAGGTATATTACTACCTTTTTAAAAAACAAAATGTAAATTCTTTTTATTGTTGACATCTTAAATACAGTTCAGGTACATTGCCAAACGTTAATATGACCGCATGGTACATTGCGTCTTATCGTACATTCTTATCTATGGCTTACTAAATGCTACCCAAACCTGTTTCTAATCTACCTAAAGTGCAGAGTGTCTTGTTGCCTGGGGGGATTCACAAATATTCCCTCTATACACATTCCATTTATCCCAGATCTGTGACCATTCCTTGGGACAGCCGTGCAACATATACATCGTCTTCTCCATTCCCATTCACCAGTCCATGTCTTTTTTCCACGTGTTCAGTGTAGGCGTTTTGAGCGCCCCCCACAATTTGGCTATGATTCTCTTGGCTACCCTCAGTCCCAAGGCCACCCAGGTTCTTTCTTTCCCTGTCATGTCAGTGGGGTCCCATATATTCAGAATACATAGTTTTATCTTGGGCTCTACTTGTTTGCACAGTACATTTGTCATGTATTGAGTCACTTTTGTCTAATAACGCTGGATATATACACAGCCCCAGATGGTATGTATAAAGGTTCCCTCCTGACCGCACCCTCTGCTGCATCTGGGATTTTCCTTATAACCCATCCTCACAAGAACAGTGTTTGCTAAGTATATTCTATGTAGTATCTTAAGTTGTACTAATCGCAACTTTGACGAGATTGCGTCTTCCTTAGGGGATGACAGAGCTTCCTGCCATTCCTCGTCTTCCATTTCCTCTGTGTCTTTTTCCCAGTGGCTACGAAGTTGCAAATGGGGGTCGGGCATGTTATTTATTAACTTGCTATATACCAATGAGATCGCTTTCTTGGGCATATATTCTTCTAGGATCCTATCTTCGAGTGGGGAGGACTCAGGGAGCAACTGGCCCCGCGGGATGGCTGCTTGTAGTGCGTGTTGGATCTGCAAATATCTAAACTTTTCTACCTCAGCCATTTCATGATCCTTTTGCAACTGGGCGAAAGGAATCACCTCACCTTTTTTCCATAGGTCACCCATGTGGGAAATACCAATCAAGTCCCAAGCCGCAAAACCTTTTGAATTTCTCAAGTTGCCTAATTTTTCTGTATCCCACAATGGGGTTGCCTGCGTTACTCTCCCTCCCCATCCCATACTCCTATTCACAGTGTGCCATATTTGTACTGTGTGTTTGGTTGGGCCTGTTAAGTTTAATTTTGCTGAATTTGTGTAAAGTACCCTGGTGTAGTGTCCCTCAGGAAGAAGCCACCTATCCATTCTATAGCTGGGATCGTCATTGGTTCTATATATACATTGGTTAATTGGTGTTAGTTGTGCTGCCCAATAATATTTTTTGATGTCAGGGAGTCCTATGCCATCGTCGTACCACCCCCTTGTCAACTTTCGGGTCGCTATTCGTGATGGTTTCCCCTTCCACAACAGTTCCCTCTGCGCGTTCTCTATACTTTTAAAGTATTCTTCATCTACTGGGCCCGGAGAATTCTGCATTATGTACAAGAATCATGGTAATGCCATCATTTTAACAGTGCGGGAGGGATCTCCAATGCTGAACATCATGTTTGAGTTTTAGCAAGGGGGGGAGGAGATTGCGCTCATAATAGAGACGTGGATCTCGAGTGACGAAGATGCCAAGGTATTTAAACCCTTCTTTTGCCTCTGTTATATCGTATCCTCTGGGCAAGACTGGAAAGTCTCCCCTCAATACATAAATGGCTGCCTTAGACCTATTTATTTGATAACCAGAGTATTTGCCAAAATTCTTAAAAATATGCAATACTCTATTGATGGGAGCTCTTGGTGATGCCAGATATAGTAGTATATCGTCTGCGTACAGGGAGATCCGGTCCTCCCAATCCTCTGCCCTCCGCAGTCCTCTTATGACTGGGTCTTTCCTTATCCACAGTGCCAGGGGTTCCAGCAGCAAGGAAAAGAGTAGCGGGAAGAGGGGACAACCCTGTCTGGTTCCTCTTTCTAGCACAAACGCCTTTGATCTTCTGTTATTGACCACTCCTTGCGCCAATGGTTCATTATATAGGAGTCTCACCCAGCTGATAAAGTTGGGGCCGAAGCCCATTTTCTTTAAGACTGCCAACATATAGGGCCATTCGATTGTATCGAAAGCCATGGTGGCATCCAATGACATTACTACTGCTTCCTCTCTCAATGTCTCTATTCTACCCATGACTCCACGCAGGCGCCGGAGGTTGAGTGAGGTATTTCTTGATGGCAGGAAGCCAGACTGGTCTGGAGGTACAAGCTTTGCGATTACCCCCAGGAGATGGGTGGCCAGTAATTTGGCTAGGATCTTGGCCTCTGCGTTTATTAATGATATCGGTCTGTATGAGGAGCATCTGTCTCTGGGCCTACCACTCTTATGGATAACCACTATTGTGGCCAGTCTCTGGTCTCTCGGGAGCATCCCCTTTTCACGACGTTCAAGGAACATGCTGGTAAGATGTGGCGCTATCTTACTTGGTGCAAGCTTGTACAATTCGATGGGTAATCCATTGGGACCCATCGCCTTCCCAGATTGTAGCTCCTGAATAGCCCGTTCGACCTCAGTATGTGTGAGTTCCTCATCCAAGCTAGAGGGGTCCTCTCCAGAGAGAGCAGGGAGGGCCATATCCGATAGCAGGGCGTTCGCGTCCTCCTCTGTGGAGGTCGTGTGCGACGTATATATGTTGTGAAAGTATTCTGCAAACCCTTGCGCTATTTCTTGCGGTTCTGTCAGGTGTTTCCCAGATTCCGTCCTCAGCTCCACCACTAGTCTGTTGGCTTGTTCCCTTCTATCCAACCCCACCAACAGTCTACCTGCTTTGTCCCCTATGTCGTATAGTTTACTCTTCATGGCTCTATATTGCTCCCGGGCCGCCTCTGTGGCCAAGTCTTTATATTCTTTAGTCTTAATTTCCAACATGTGCTTAACTTCAGCCTCATCTTCTCCCCTCTAGTCGGAGTAATGTCTCCTCCAGCCCCACCAGCTGGGCGTATTACTACCTTTGAAAACTCACTATGGTTTGTTTAGATGTAAATGACAAAAGGCCTGATTTAGATCTTGGTGGTACTGGTCCTGCTGTTGCTTTTTAGCGTTCTTCCCGCCCGCCGCCTTGGCTGTCCATCCACCCAATTTAGATGTTGGCTGGGCACTGGAGGGAAGACTGCTGTGGTCCCGCCAACCCCGCTGTGACTCCTGCTACCGTGTCGATGGCGACTGAGCCAGAAGCAGCTTTGGGAGGGAGTCCCACTGAGATTCCTGCAGCCCAGATTACAAAGTGCCTTCCAGCCGAGGCAACTGTGGCAGGGACACCTCCAAGCTTGGGTTGACTGAAACGAAGAAAAAGGGTAAAAACTCACCATTGTTTGGGGTCCCACTTCGCAATCCGCCAGGGGACGCCATTGTCCAGGTCCCTCCTTTGCTGCTCCGACTCCAACACTATGCCAAATGACTACATTGTCACTGAGATTGCAGTTAAGCTGCTTGTACATATTTGTCATGTGTTGGCGATCGCTGTAGGCTCATGTTGTGTGTGTGGCATGCAATATCATTGCATACAAAAATATTGTCTATGTGTATTTTTGTAGAAATAAGTTGTACTTACCTGTCTCCACACCCCCATGTACCTCACTCCATCAGGACTCCGCAGCCAGGACATCGCCAGCACAATGGGAACATCTAAATTGGCTTTGTGCAAAACCGCCAGACTGACGGGCAGCAGAGTACTGTAAGCCAGCAGAGAAGTCCGCCGCCACAGCAGTCTTCTATCTCTAGCTGCAACATCTCAATACAGCGGGCGGACCGCCATCAGCTCGCTGGTGTACTTCGGACTGCCGCTGCAGCTGGATAGCGGCAAGACTGCCAAGATCTAAATCAGGCCCCAAGTTTCGGAGTGTCAAAAGCTGCAGGACGTTTTCAGGATGTCCTTCATCGCACGTACTTTCAAATACAGTGATTACATACTGGTTTTCGGGGCCACTCGAAAGGAACATGATAAAACTCTTACACAGGTGTGTTGTATACTTGCTGATGCAGGTCTCACTCTGAATGCAGAAAAGTGTGAGTATCATAAAACAAAACTCAAATTCTTTGGTCATAACTTTTCTGATGGGGGAATGACTCCAGATCCAAATAAAGTACAAGCCTTTTCATCAACTTCTCCCCACCACATGTAACTATGCTGTGATCCTTCATTGGTATGGCCAGTTAAGGTTTGAGGTATATACATGACTTTGCCACTGTAAGTGCCCCTTGAGAGACTTAGCGAAATGAAATGTTCCATGTCAATGGTCACGTGAATGTGAACAAAGTTTCAAGAAAATTAAACATGCATTTAAGAATGCCAAACATGCGATTGAGAATGCCACTGAAATGGCATACTTTGATTCAGAACTGCAAATGGAGATTGTTGTTGATGAGAGCCCGGTGGGGTTAGGTGCCATACTGGCCCAGCCTAATGGACATCCAAACTCACCAAGACACATTCTGGCTCATGCTAGCCTGAGTTTGTCACCAATGGAACATGCCTATTCACATCCTGAAAAAGAAAGCCTCACTGTGGTGTGGGCTTGTGAAGCATTTTCATGTGTTCCTGTATGGGAAGCACTTCATAGTTGTCACTAACCACCAAGCATTACCATTTCCGGCAATCCTGAAGCCAAGATGCACATTGAGAGGCAGGGATTGCGACTGCAGGAGTATGATTATACGATTGCGCATTGTCCAGAAAAAGATAAAAAACCCTGCTGATTACTTCTTACGTGTGCCAATACCCTGTCATGGTACCCCTTCTAAAGCAGCTGGTGCTTAAGTTAACTTCATTGTGAAATCCACCATGCCTGTTGCCATATCAGTGTAACAAATCATTGATGTCATGAGCACCAACAGAGATCTGCTAATACTCAAAGACATTATTGCACATCAATCCTGGAGAAAACATACTCGACCTCTTCATGATGACTTTGAATACCAGAAATTCAAAAATGTGCAGGAAGAACTTTTCATTATCCAAGAAGGCATTATATTACTATGTTCGAGAATTGTCATACCTGAGTGTCTGAGACAACAAGTCATTGAACTGGTACATGAGGGACATTGTGGAAATGTTGCTACTAAACGAGCTCTACGGGACCGAGTGTGGTTCCCTCGTCTTGATTAAAGAGCTGAAAAGAAATTAAGGGCATGTTATTTGTGCAACTGTTAGTCAACTAAAACTGCCCCACATACATTAAACATGTCTGATCTCCAAAAGCATGCATGGGAGAAGATTGCAATTGACTTCTTTGGACCCCTTGACGATGGGCATCATCTTACTAGTAATTGTTGATGAATGCTCCTGTTTTCCCCTTGTGCAAGATCTGTCGTCAACTACTCACAACAGAGTCATTGAGAGATTAGACAATATTTTTGCAACATCGGGTGTTCCTTCGATTTTGAAATCTGACAATAGCCAAAATTTAAATAATTTTTTCTCATCTAAATGTCAAGAATCAGAAAAGCACACCTTTCTGGCCACAGGCGAATGGTATCATCGAGCGATTTATGAGCACAATCAAGAAGACTGTTCAGCGCGCTGCGCTGGAAAGGCTTGAACTCAAATCACTTCTTTATTCTGCTCTTCGTGCCTAATGATCAACTCCCCATTCTACCACTGGTGAAAACCCTGCCACCTTAATGTTTGGGAGAGCCATGGGAACCAAATTGCCGCAATGGACCACTGAAAGATCTATTGACGTTGATAAACTTTGCATTATTGATTCGTATCACAAACGCAAAATGAAGATCTATGCAGATAGACGCCGCTGTGCTCGGAGCATTGTGTTGAAAAGAAGAGACAAATTATTGTCAGGCAGAAATGGAAACACAAGTCTGATTCTCCTTTTAATGCTGAACCACTAAGGGATGTGACTAGTAAAGGAAATATGGTGGACTGCTCGTCATTCTCGAAAGTCCATCACAAGAGATTCTTCTCATTTCAAACACCTGCCTCGAGGTTCATCAACACCAGATGTTCAGAGTGAGACCCTTCCAACTGGAAGCCTGGAGAGCCCAAAGACTGCACCTTCGTCCGTGTCAACTGTGCCAGCCTGGATGCCTCTCCTATATCTTCTCAACCACACGCAACGAGATCTGGAAGATTAATTTGAGCATCTCGATGACTCACTCATTGAGGAGTTATGATGTATATATGTATTCTTTGTACTTTTATATTTAAAAAAGGGGGAGATGTAGTGTTGTATGTATTATAGATAGCGGGACCTCTGGGGTCCCTGACGGACTCCGTAGAATAGTGACGTAAGTGATTGGGCATGGTTGAGAAAATGCTTGATGCAGTAAAGGCAGATACTGGTTACACTCTGATGGATAAAGACGTGTAATACCGAGCTCTGTGTGTGGTGTGATTATTTGCATGCTCCCGGGATCGGAGGACGCTACAGTCTGTATGATAGTGGATGAAAAAAGAAATCCTTACCTCTTCCAAACAGGTCAGGGATTTATTTTTTTACTGAAAATCAAAAACAAAAAAAGGGGGCACATAAATGTTACTAACTGTGGTACTAAGCAAAAATGAGGTGCATAGTACACAGTTCCTTGCAAGTGTTTTAAAACACATGATAGGGTATGCTTACCCATCATGCTAAGTTACAGAACAAACTGAAGAAATAGACGGAATTAATAGATATCCACTAGAACAACCACCATCTTAGTTCCTATTTGAAGGGCTTTACTTGTGAATGCCTTCACCTGCACTGAAAACTGAGCATTGATTCCAGCTCCTAGTCAGGGGATTGTTCTCTTTACCCACTACCTGAGGTCATGGGCTGGCCACCTTTTGAGTTATTTTTGAGCTTTTTGATACAAATCTTTTGGTTTCTTAATGCAGAGCTTTCTGCATTAATCGCAATGGCTCCTTGCACTTACATGGCAATGTGTGTTATGCACTTTATTTTTGCTTAGTGCCAAAGTTCGTAGCATTTATGTAGCTCAATTGTTTTTGTTTCTGATTGTAAGCAAAAATAAATCTGTCAGCTGTCTGGCAAAGGTAAGGACTCCTTTTCTCCTCCACTGTTACACCGATGACCACATTTTTGACAGGTATTGATCTCATTCTTTACTTATTTCTTCTGTGGTGCTAGTATTTATTTACATAGTTGGCCCAGATAAATGCCACAATAAAATTATTCACTTGTGGTCGAAACATTAACTAAATTGATGTTTTAGACTATTATAATTTGATGGGGATAATAGCATTAAGGATTATCACAGCTTATTGCTCTTTAGTATGCCTTTAATGGACAGCCACAACTTTACATGTAAGCAAAAACAATGAACAATTGTTGTATTTTATAGGCAATGCACCACAACCCACCACTGATACACACCTTTGAAAATTATGTATTTGTGGATATGTTATATTGATTCCTTCCTCTTTGAAATGTATTCCTGTACATGTATGTTGCCCGTCGTTATTTAATATCGCACTACTGCAATGTCAAAACAAAAATATTGAACAAACATCATCAAGGAAAGCATTTATATTGGTAAGTACAGGTTTACTATACTTAACTCCACATGTATGTACCTTGATAGAGACGTTTTAAGGCATGGGCAAAGTGGGCTTTCCCCTAGGGCCCCAACTTTAAAGGGGGCCCCCATAGAGCCAGCTCTGTTCTGCAGAGAGTCTTACCCTGATGACCTTGAATAATTCTTAAACAGATTGTTTTAAATACTGTTTTCCTTTAATTTATTTTTAATGTGGGTGATATGTGAGAGTTTATTACTGACTTTTGCAGAGAAATGTTTGTTTTATGCAACATCCATAAAAAAAGTTTCTTTAAGATCAAAACAGGACCTCTCAATGAGAAATGGGAGAGTGTCACAAAGATTATGTGCAGTAATATTAGTAAGCTGCTGATGTGTTACAATATTTTTACTATCCCTGAATATTAGATGTGAACACATTTAGAATTTGGAAGAGTGTGCCTGTTCACTGTCAGTGACCTGGCCAAAAAGGGCATGAAAGAGCCGAAATTGGATCATACACTCAAAGCTGTTCCGAACAGGGGCTCCCAAAGTACACTCGGCCTAGGACCCCCAAATTCCTTACGATGTCCCTGCTTGCTAATATAAATACTGTCAAGGTACATAAATACGGAGTTAGGTATTGTAAACCTGTGCTTATCTGCATATGCTTCTCTATACTTTGGTCTTCGAATTTTTTGCTACACT
The DNA here is from genome assembly GCA_963921515.1 of Calotriton arnoldi. NCBI lineage: Eukaryota > Metazoa > Chordata > Amphibia > Caudata > Salamandridae > Calotriton > Calotriton arnoldi. Next base: position 1,284,181 of record CAWUFW010004011.1, on the reverse strand, counting down.
ATTGTTATAGCACGATATTAACCCGTTCTGTGCGTCGGACGGCCGTGAGTCGTCCAACGCCACAGTGCTCATGTCCGTAGGAGAGCTCCCGGCCGTCCTCGCACATGGCACAGGAAATCCCTCTGGTGCGGGCACCAGAGGGATTTCCTTTCCATGAAAACACCCTCGGTAGCTGGAGAAGAGCTTCCCCAGCTCCAGAGGGTGTTCTGATTGTTTCTCTGAAATGACGATCGACGTGCACTTCGCGCTGATGTCATTTCAGTAAAACTGAAACCCAGTTTCAGTTTCACTGTCTTGGTACTCAGGGGGCTATATAGGGGTGGGGGCTACCAAAAATGGGCATGCCAATGCCCAAACTCCTCCCAAAAATTCCACAGTCTCCCCCCGCTGGGAGGCATATGGGGCAACAGCGGGGGACAGAAAGCACACTAGGCACTAGGGATTTTTATTTATGTCTATAGGGGTGGGGATGTCCAAAATGGACGTGCCAATGCCCCCACTCCGCCCCAAAAATGTCACAGTCTTTCTGCCCCGCCCCCGGGAGGCAGATGGGGGCAATAGCCCCCGATCTGCCCTCCCGCCCCCGTTGGGGGCAGAAAGCCCACTAGGCACCAGGGATTATACATAGGGGTAGGGGGGCTGCCCAGAATGGGCATGCCAATGCCCCTACCCCCCAAAATAATTAGCCACAGTCTTTCTGCCTCTCCAAGGAGACAGATGGGGGCAAGTGAGGTATCATTTTACTCGGGAGGCTGAGGGGAACACTGAGTGGTAGGACATTTGTGCTGGCACGGTGATCCCAGACAGAAATATGAGGAAAATGTGATTTTTCCAGCTAAATTTGAGGTTTGCAGGGGATTCTGGGCAGGAAAACGCTGGGGGATCCACGCAAGCCACACATCCCTGGACTACGCCAAGTGTCTAGTTTTCAGAAATATGTGGGTTTGGTAGGTTTTCCTAGATGGCCGCTGAGCCAGGGACCAAAAATGCAGGTGCCCCCTTACAAAACCAGATTGTTTTGTAATTGGTGATTTTGATGTCTCCACAATACGCTTTGGGCCCTTCCCTGCCACGGGTACTTGACCCACCCACACAAGTGAGGTACCATTTTTTTCAGGAAACCTGGGGGAAAGCTGGGTGGTGGGAAATCTGAGTCAGCTCATTGATCCCACAACTTGCCCATACAGAAATGTGAGAAAAATGTGACTTTTTTCAGCTAATTTTTTAGGTTTGCAGGGGATTTTGGGTAGGAAAACTTTGGGGGATCCTTGCAAGCCATACCTCCCTGGACTCCCCCTGGTGTCTAGTTTTCAGAAATGTCTGGGTTTGGTAGGTTTCCCAAGATGGCCACCGAGCCCGGGGCCAAAAATCCAGGTGGCCCCCCTTGCAAAACCAAGTCGTTTTGTGATTTTGATGTCTCCACAATACGTTTTGGGCCCCTCCCTACTGCGGGTTCTTGGCCCAACCACCCAAGTGAGGAACCATTATTCTCAGCAGACCTGGGGGAATACTGGGTGGTGGGAAATTTGTGTCAGCCTGGTGATCCCATAACTTTCCCACACAGAAACTTGAAAAAAAATTGATTTTTTTCAGCTAAATATGAGGTTTGCAGGGGATTCTGGGTAGGAAAACATTTGGGGATCCACGCAAGCCATGCCTCCCTGGACTCCCCTGGGTGTCTAGTTTTCAGAAATGTCTGGGTTTGGTAGGTTTCCATAGATGGCTGTCGAGCCCGGGGCCAAAAACCCTGGTAACCCCCCTTGCAAAACCAGGTCATTTTGTGATTGATAAATTTGATGTCTCCACAATATGTTTTGGGCCCTTCCCTGCCGCGGGCACTTGACCCACCCACACAAGGGAGGTGCCATTTTTATCGGGAGACTTTGGGGAATGCTGGGTGGGAGGAAGTTTGTGGATCCACGCAGACTCCAGAACTTTCTATCACAGAAATATGAGGAAAATTTGATTTTTATTTTACACAGTTTGAGGTTTGCAAGGGATTCTGGGTAACAGAATCTGGTGAGACCCACACAATTCACCCCATCCTGGACTCCTCTGGGTGTCTAGATTTAAAAAATATATAGGTTTGCTAGGTTTCCCTGGGTGCCGGCTGAGCTAGGGTTCAAAATCCACAGCTAGGCACATTGCAAATAAAGGGTCAGTTTTCACTGGAAAAATGTGATGTGTCCACGTTGCGTTTTGGGCCGTTTCCTTTCGTGGGCTGTAGGCCTACCCACACAAGTGTGGTACCATTTTTATCGGGAGACTTTGGGGAATACAGGCTGGGTGGAAGTTTGAGGATCCACGCAGATTCCAGAACTTTCCATCACAGAAATGTGAGAAAAATGTGTTTTTTTGACAAAGTTTGCAAGGGATTCTGGGTAACAGAACCTGGTGAGAGCCACACAAGTCACCCCATCCTGGATTCCCCTGGGTGTCCAATTTTAAAAAATTTACAGGTTTTCTAGGTTTCCCCAGGTGCCGGCTGAGCTAGGGTCCAAAATCCACACCTAGGCACATTTTGATAAAGGGTCCGTTTCCACTGGAAAAATGTGATGTACCCACATTGCGTTTTGGGCAATTTCCTGTCGGAGGCACTAGGCCTACCCACACAAGTGAGGTACCATTTCTATCGGGAGACTTAGGGAAATGCTGGGTGTGGGGAAGTTTGTGGCTCCCTGCAGATTCCAGAACTTTCCATCACAGAAATGTGAGGAAAATGTGGTTTTATTTTTTACAAAGGTTGAGGTTTGCAAGGGATTCTGGGTAAAAGAACCTGGTGAGAGCCACACAACTCACCCCATCCTGGATTCGCCAGGATGTCTAGATTCTAAAAATGTACAGGTTTGCTAGGTTTCTGCATGTGCCGGCAGAGCTAGGGTCCAAAATCCACAGCTAGACACATTGTGAAAAAAGGGTCAGTTTTCACTAGAAAAATGTGATATGTCCATGTTGCGTTTCAGGCCGTTTCCTTTCGCAGGCACTAGGCCTACCCACACAAGTGAGGTGCCATTTTTATCGGGAGACTTAGGGAAAAACAGAATTGTAGAACAACTGTTATTGCCTATTAACTTTCTATGCATTTCTGCCTTCCAAATGTAAGACAATGTGTAAAAAGAAGTCACTTTGAACAATGTTCTTTAATTCACATGCTAGTATCGGTACCCACAATTTCGGAAATGTGCAAATAACTATTGCTTCTAAACTCTACATTTTGTTCCCATTTCGAAAATACATAGGTGTCCTTGATACCTATTTTTAGGTACACAATGAAAACTCATTGCAAGGTACAGCTCAGTTATTGGCTCTGGGTACCTCAGGTTCTTGATGAACCTACAAGTCCTATATATCACCACAACGAAAAGGGTCCAGTGGACATAACGGTATATTGCTTTTAAAAATCTGCCATATTTAGAAGAAGTTACAGGTGAAAACGTTGGCACACAAGGCTGTTTTTTTCAACTCAATTTCAATATTTTTTTATTTCACCTGTTAAAATACAGTAAAAATAGGCTATGTCCCAGTAAAGTGGCAAAACTGTTCAGAAACTTTGGGTTTTATGACAAAAGTCTGCCTGTCCCTGAAAGCTGGGAAGATGGTAATTTCAGCACCATAAACCCTTTGTTGATACCATTTGCAGGGAAAAAAACAGACGCTTTCTTCTGCAGCACTTTTTCCCCATTTTTCTCAAAACAACCCAAAATGTTGCTGTATTTTGGCTAATTTCTGGGTCCCCTCCAGGGGAATCCACAAACCCCCCGAGGTGATGGGGGTGGGTGAAGGAGAGCCTAGCAGCGAAAGGGTTAAAAACCGGATATCCTGCCATACAAGCAGCAACAGGTTGAGCTGCTAAAGTCTGTCACGTGATGCCTGTGGCGTGGCACCTTCTCCCTTCCATTCAGAGCGTCTCATGTTTCATCTGCGGGCCACTCTTTATTGCACTTCATTGCATGCAATTAAATCGTTTCGCCTTTACAACAGGAACTAGAAAGGTAAAGACAAGGCAGCGTAATTACCTTCTGCTCTACAAGTAATGCAATGCATCCTTAATCCTTACTTATAAAGTATGTTGTGCTCACTTCCTGAAGCATGATCAAACCTTGTCATGATCGCTCTCTGTGCTTTCATCCTCCCCCTCAGGCATCATTATGATTTATTGGGAAGCAATTTTAATTACAAAGCAAGGGCTTGCTGGGAGCATGAGCTGCTCTTAGATTGGGGAGCCTGGCTGGCTCCTGGCCACAATCCTCTGTCAGAAAGCATTGAGTCTTCCTGAGGAATCTGTTTCACATTGTGCAACAAGGTGTAAGTAGTGAATTCTAAACAGTCATGGAAAGACACTGTACATCCTGACAAAACTGTGCTGCATCTGGTGACAGACATGATGCATCACATGCCATAGCGGACAAGTGCTACATCTACAGTACTAGCTACATGCAGATAAATACTAGGCCTGGACGGTGAACTCCGCTCCGCTCGTGGAGTTTGCGGAGTTTCCCCGCATTCCGCGTTACGCGGAGCTTGCAAAGTTCCGAAAAACTCCGCTTTGCGAGCAGAGTTTTTTTCCTCGCTCACGTTCACCAACGTCAAGTTGGCGAGCGCGAGCGAGGAAAATCCACCTCCCAGCGAGATTTTTCCTCGTTCGCGATCGCCAACAACAAGTTGGCGAGTGCGAGCGTGGAAATAAACCTCCCGGCGAGATTTCTCAACGCGGGGGGTGGGTGGGGGTCAGGTTTCTCATTGCGAGTGGTCGCGTATGCTCGCGACCACTCGCGTTGATAAACTGCCCGTTCGCGTTGAGAAAGCTCTCGCTCGAGTAAAATTCTACTCGAGCGGCAGAAAAGGTAAGCTTGCGCTGTGCATGGTGCTGTTCGCAATGATTGCACAGTGCGGACAAGCATCCGGCACTGTGCAATCACCGCGAACGGCATTTTTCTATTGTACTCCGCCGCTATATATATATATATATCTATATATATATATATAGATATATATATATATATACACACACACATACATACATACTCCCCAGTGGTGAAACAATTGTAGATGAATAGTTATTATAAAAATGTACTTATTTACTTATTTATGCAGTGACCTATATACATGTTAAACATAGATAAATATAACCATAAGTAATATGTATGCCACAAATACCAATGCACGTGTGATACGTGCCAATAGACAAGAGCGACGTGTTTATGGAATGTGATACAAGTGTTAATAGGCAAGTTATGCATGTTCAAACAGACAAGCGATTTATGTGCCAATAAACAGCACTGCATGTGCACTGTGATTTATATGCCAGTAGACATGAACCACAGGTAGCAATGGAGGCATATTGTATATGCCGATAAACATGCATAACATGTGTTGAAGATGTCCAATAAAAGCACTGCATGTGCAAATGAACAAGAGCTATAAGTGCTGATAGACATGTATTGCATTGGACAATGGCATATGTGTTATGTATCTTAGGCAGGTGTAAAGGCAGTATTGAAGGGTATAGGGGCATATGGGGAAGGGTATGAGGTCAAGTTAAGTTTCTTATATACTTCAATCCATACTGTGAGATTGGTGCCAGTTGGGGTGCTTAAGTATATGTTAGGTAGTCAATCAATCTTTGGTTTCCATATCAGGTCCCACAGACAATGCCCTTCTTGGCTGTGTCCCTTTGAACCCATACTATTTGAGATAATCTCGAGCTCCAGCACTCAAAGTTGGGATGCAAAATAATAAGGGTGAATGTCTGGAAGGGCCTGTCCCCCCATGCCCCTTCCGTTGTCTCCATGTGATCTTGTATCCTGCTTGTGGGGAAACAGCGTTTACAACACTGTCTCCACAGTGCATGCCATTACAACGCAGTCGTTACAACGACCGCGTTGTTAGTACGCATACCATTACATCGCAAGTCATTACAGTGACTTGCTGCAGGGGGCGCACTGGTATTGGATTTAAAATCCAACACCTTCCCTGCTGTTGCGCAAACTGGAGTAGGAATAGTAAATAATACTACTCCTAAGTCCAGCGCGCCCCTACAGCAAGTCGTTGTAATGACTTGCGATGTAATGGTATGCGTACTAACAACGCGGTCGTTGTAATGACCGCATTGTAATGGCATGCGATCTAATTGCATGCGTTGTAAACAGCCATATTCTGCTTGTGGTGTCCACGCCATTCCATATATGTTTCAGAAATAAGCTGTTTAGGATATGGGAGAAGGATTCCGGCACAGAGATGGGATGGGCGTGGAATGTGTAAAGTAAACTAAGCAGTATATTCATTTTAATTTTATTGATGTCCCCCATCTCTTGACATCCTTATTTCCGTCAATAAGGGGAGAAGTCAACAGTATATAAGTCCGATATTAGGGACAATATCCTAATATCTAAGTTGGTTATGTGAGTAGCAGCCCACTTAAACGAAATGCATCCGGGAGGATGGTTACCTCTTCTTGTGCCAGGGTGAGATTTAATATCTCCGATTTACTCATGTTAATTTTTAACCTGGATACTTGTTGCAATAGATAGAGGTGGGACAGCAGTCTCTGCAGGGATACCCCAGGTTTTATAAGGGTCAATAGGATGTCATCTGCGAAGGGCGTCACTTTAAGAACTTCTTTCCCAAACCAGAGGTCTGTCAGCTCCTCAGCCTCTCTAAGATGGGCTGAAAGAGGTTCCAGAGATGGAGAAACAGTTTGGGGCCAGTCTTATTACTCTGCATGTAATGAATCTGTTTCAATCTAAGAAGAGAGAGTTCTGCTTTGTTAGTGTCTAATGTTTATTGTTGCCTCCTCCTCACATCATTCCCTTAAAGGCTTCTCATAATTGCACCTCAGATATGTTGTTTGTGTTGTTGTACTTAAAGTATTCTTTGATATGTGTTTGCATTTGTCCCTTAAGATCTGGGTCTCAACATTTAGAGGCGTGAAATGCCCACTTGGGTCTCCTACAGGGAAGCCCCCTTCAGTCTTTGTTACCATAACAAGAGCATGATCCGAGACACAAATCGCACCTATGTCTGAGTGAGTGGTCAGGGTGAGCAATGAGGAGTTCAGAAGCACGTAGTCAATCTTGGAGTAGGACATATGAATATGTGAAAAAAGGGTATTCATCTTCCTTTTGTTGTTCCCACCAGACGTTGTGTAAGCCAATTTCCCTAAGTTTGCTCTTGAGCCTCTTCGGGAATACCTCAGCATGTGATGATGCAGGGCCCGCTCTATCAACCTTTGGGTCCCAGACTGCAATGAAATCCCCTGGGATGAAGATGTCCCCCTGCAGAAAAGCCTGCCAGAAGGTCAAGCATTTTGAATAGAAAATCATCTTGTCATATGTTGGGGGCATAAACAACTGCTATCCTAAGTGTCTTACCTTCCAGAGCTCCTTTAATGATTAGTCCCAGCCTTCTTTATCCCTCTTGTTTTCTAAGCATAGAAAGGAAACAATATTACTGAAAAACAAGGCTACTCTATTATGTTTGCTACTCCCTGATGAATAACATGCTTATTGGTAATGTTTATATTTAAATTTAATGATGTTTCCCCTTTAAAAGTTAAAATGTTTCTTCTGTTTCATGTCTCACCAAATTTTAGTTCATATGTGAGGGGTGTTAAGTCCCTTAACATTTATGGTATGTATCTGAACCATGGTTAATGTGGTATAAATGTCTACAGCATACCTGAGGTTCTCTCTCCCAGAGGCCACAACCCCCTCCCATCTGTTTTGACAAATTGGGCGTATTAAAAGTAAGGCGTATTATGAAAGTGGTATCAACACTGAGGGGCCTATTAGGATGTCGGTCGTAAGGTCTCCGACCAGCTGGTCGGTTTCAATTCCAACCAGCTGATTTTGATTCAGCCAGTCGGAATTGAATCCGGCTGGTCATTCCGGCTGGCATCTAACGGGCTCATGGAGCCCATCCACAAGTCGGAACCGGCACGTAATCCAAATGGACACCGGTCTACACCATCCAGATTACGATGCAGGGTTTCCGGCAGGGTTTCCGCTGTCGGAAAGCGTGTATGGGGGCCCCTTGTAGGGCCCCCTTTCCCTTGCGGCCTCCGGTTGGGGGCCGCACCCCTCTGTTAATCCTTGCACCCCATGGCAGGCACCTCAAAGTGCCTGCCATGGGGTGCAGGGATTAACACCACCTCCCATTTACCTATGGGAGCATGTACTACAGCTGGTTTATGGACATAACACATGCTTCCATAGGGAAATTGCAGAATGTGACCGAACAGTGTTCGGTCGCAACCTAATCAGGTGGTCAGGACCGCCGACCGGAGGTCACTCGGTCCCGTTTCCGAGGCAGTCCGCCCAACATAGTAATCGCCTGATTGTTTCATGTATTGTATGATGATTCTGTTTCAGGACTCTCACCCTCCCAAAAGCCCTCCCATTTAACAAAAACATTACAAAAAGTTCTCACAGTGCTGAGGGGTCCTCATTGGGTGGACAGGCCTCCTTTCCCCCAATAGGGGGTGTGGCGTGCACCTTCTGTGATCGGTTAAAGAGAAAACTCCAACATAACCAGGGCATTCAAAAGAACCATACAATTTTCCCACTATTATTCTGCTTATGTCTTGGCAGCTACAGATTGGAGATCTCTGGCATATATTCATTACAGCGCAAATCTCTGTGCGGTGACGCAGATATCCATATAATGGTATGTCTTAATCCAGCATCCCTCTCATTTACTATACATCTATGTAGTCTTGATCTGCAGCTTCACTGTGGGTGTCGAGTCCTCCACTGGGATGGCATTTGCACGTTCTCGTCTGGTCCTGCTGTTGACATCCCATATTGGTCATTGCGGAGCAGTCGAGTTTGATCCCCAGTATGCAAGCAGCTGATGCTAGGCCTGAGATCTGGTAAGTCTTGTTATAATCAAAAGTGATTCCAAATGGGTAGAGCCGGCAATATCTGATTTTATTGCATTGTAAACAGTCCAGGATTGGTCTGAACAGCTGGTGCTGAAGGAGTGACATGGCATGATATCCTGAAATAGAGAACAGTAGTAGCTATCGTGTTGGTTTTCGTCCTTCATCCTAGCTTCTTTAAGGATCGGTTCTTTACATTTATAATTGTGAAACTTAGCTAGGATGTCACATTGTATGCCTGCATTTTCTGCTCTCCTCGGTCATACTTGATGGACTCTATCAAGCTTGTTTCCACTGAGGTTCTGTCACCAAATGCTGCGAAAAGGCTTGTGATACATTATTCAATGTTTGTGCCTTCAGCTCCTTCAGGGAGACCTCAAATGTGTATGTTATCCTTTTTGAATGATTTTTGGGGTTCTCGGGTTTCCTGGACATCCCACCATGGTGGGCATGTAGCGTTGTGCATTTGTCCATGAGGGTCAGGCTTTCCTCACTTAAGGAATCTATATGGGCTTCTGCCTCCACAATTCTTGTGCCCGCTGAGTCTATATCAGCTGTTTCTCCCAGGTCTGATCTGAGGGAGGGTCTTTATTTCTGTAGAGATATTTGCCTTGAGTTCCTCCCGTAGCTCAGATTTAAAATATTGCAGACTCCCCAATAGTTTTGCTTTGATCAGGGCCATGCTTGGGAGTGTCTCCAAAGCCTCTCCAGTCGGGGCCCAGATGTACTTTCAACAAGACGGGGTTTCACAGTTTCAAAGAACCACATACATGTTTTCCGAGTGTGTTTTTTGGGAGGCATATCCAAGACTTTTTGATAAATGTCAATATAGACAGGCCCCAGATGGCATCAGGGGCTCTGGGTTGTAATGTATGCTCTATGAGAGTCTCTCCAAGGAGGCGCCATTGGCAGGTATCCGAATTACAAAGTGTCAGTAGCACTGCTGTATCCCCCTGTACAGTGGGCCCGATTCACAGAACTAACTTGAGACAAAATCCTAAACTTACTAACATTTTGGTATTCACAGAAGGCACTTACTCATTTTGGTATTCACAGAAGGCACTTACTTACTCATTTTGAGTAACTTACTCATTTTGAGTAACTTACTCATTTTGGTAAGTGCCTTCTGTGAATACCAAAATGAGTAAGTTACTCACAACGAGTAAGTTACTCAAAATGAGTAAGTTACTCATTTTGGTATTCACAGAAGGAACTTACTCATCAATGAGTAAGTGCCTTCTGTGAATACTAAATGAGTAAGTTACTCAAATGAGTAAGTTACTCAAAATGAGTAAGTAAGTGCCTTCTGTGAATACCAAAATGAGTAAGTGCCTTCTGTGATACCAAAATGGTAGTAAGTTTAGGATTTTGTCTTAAGTTAGTTCTGTGAATCGGGCCCAGTGTGTCCGAGAGCCCACAGCAGACAGCAGTTGTCAATCAAGTCAGGGAATCTGGATGTCATACCATCTAAAAATAGTGTGTTGGTTTATGGGGCACTTATGCCCATTTCCTTGGCTCATGCATGTCAGCCCATTTTCAGCTACTCAAGTTTTAGTATTGTCCTCCACATGGTATTTCAGCATTCAGCCTCTCTTTCAGTAGTGATCTCCCCCAGGGCCCCATGAGGGTTGCCCCCATCTGTGCTCAATCTGTTCTCTTTAGGCTCCAGACAACTCTGGGGCTGACCAGATCCAGCCACTCGGGTCGTACACTTCACCATGCAATACCAGTGATGTCCTTTAAATGGTGTGTGAGGATTTTTGTCTCCAATATAGAAAAGGCCACTTGTCAGTTTATGGCCTGGGCCTCTGGGCATCCCCTGCACCCAAAACCCCCTCCTAGCTACCTCCTTATAACTCAGTGGTGGCCCAGTTTATCTCCAGGGCCTGTATTTAAAATCAGGAAAATGGGCAAAGCAGTTCTCGGACCCGATGTCAAGAGGGCCGGTCTTATTGTCCCTGTGGGTCCGAAGAGGGGACTACACCCACCTCTTCCATGCTTTATGTTGCCATGCTGACTCAAAGCTCAGAGCCCTGCAGTCCTTTTTGTGGCCGGCATCATTTTAGGAGATTGTCGCTGCAGGAGCAGCCAACCAACAAGGGTCACCGGTGATCATTCCACACTGTCTTCGGGGATCAGCACCACCACGGTGCCCCTATGGGCAGAATCTGCCCAGCCTCCAGCATAGAGGGTGAAAGTAACTACCATGTATCAGTATCTTGACCCCTTCAGTAGCGGAGCTCTTCTAAGGACCGGCCATCTTGGTCTGCGTCGAGACTCAGCTGCCCTTATCATTACTTTTAACAGGTTCTTTAAGACATTGGACTTATTTGTGTTGCAATTATTTCACATTTGTGTTCTATTTTTCAGTTTACCAGATCCTTTTTTAATAATTGTTCAGGTTTTGGAGGGTATTGACAGATTTTAAATTAAACCTTATTTTCTATTATTTAAAATAACATTTCCATTATTTTGGGGATTTACATTTTGGATTATCAACTGTGGAGGAATTGCCTGCTTGGATTTTCTACAACTTCAGAGCTGGTATGTTATGTTACTAATATTTGTACAGACCTCTAACTCCAATGGTTTCTTGGTGCTGAAATATGGCTAATAGAAAAAGGGCAAATGACATTTTAAAGTCATTAGCAAAAAGACATGTTTTTACCTTATTCTGAAATGAGAGTGGTAATGGTTCTTAGTTCACCAAATAGTGTATTCTAGAATTTGGCAAATTCAAAAGCTACAGTCTTACCCTTCTGAACTTAGGGATGGCCAGCAGGTTTGCAGTACTAGAACATGAGATCCTTGATGGAATGTATTTTCGAGGTCTACTGATTATAAATGAAGGAGCTTGTCCTTGCAATGAGTGGTGTACAAAACAAAGTGACTTTAATTGAACCCAATCCTTTGTAGTCAGCTGGTGTAATGCGGGGAGGAGAGCGTAGGCATGGGTAAATCTGGCAGCACTGAGTATCAAATGCATGGCATTGTTTTGCATACATCGAACTCTCAAGTAGATAGGCAGAAGTTATGGCAGAAGTTATGACATAAAGGGAATTATCATAGCCTAGCCTAATTCCAATAAGGGCAGCAACTGCCTATCTTTCCCATCACTATTTGGAAATATAGAGAATTTTTTTATATGCATTTAAGAAAAAACATACTTTTTAATAAAGCAGAGGTTGTGTGCACTCATTGAGAGATTGGAGGAGTTCACTACTAAGCTCTTCGCTGTCATTACTGGTGAAGGTGTCTCACTCATCTCTACAGCCAGTAGTTATGCATTTATGGATTTTGATTACCATTAATTACTGGTACCTTGGTTTTGTCCATGTTTAGTTTTACCAGTTATATTCCATCCATCTGCACATGAATTTCATACTTTCTTGGAAAGAGAAACCTGAATTCATAATAACTCCTACATGAATTAAGAGTTGTGTGTCATCTGCATACATATTAAGGGGCTTATTGCCATGTCAGGTGGACTTGCGTCCACCCAACACCGTTGCGGAAACGGGACCGACGACCTCCAGTTGGCGGTTCCGACTGCCTAATTACGATGCGACCGCATATGGTGCGGTCGTATACTCACATTTCCCTATGGGAGCACGTGCTACGACCGTAAACCGGCCGTAGCACAAGCTCCCATAGGGAAATGGGAAGTTGTGTTCATCCCTGCACCGCGTGGCAGGCACCTCAGGGTGCCTGCCACTGGTCCAGGGATCAACAAGGGGGCACCATAGGTGCCCCCTCGTCCCCAACCGGAGGCTACAAACAGATGGGGGCCCTGCTAGGGGTCCCCAAACTCGCTCTCCGACAGGCTTCCCATGTCAGAATGCCCAGCATGGAAAGCCTGCCGGAAACCGAGCATAGAAATCCGGATGGCATAAAACGCCGTCCATACAGATTACAATTTAGGCAGTCGTCAGTGAAACCGGCCAGTCATTCCAGCTGGCTTCTGATGGGCTCAAGGAGCCAGTCGGAGACTGGCTGGTTTCACTAACGACCGCCTAAATTGTAATTAGGCGGTCAGAAGTGAAACCAACAATCGCGGTTGGAAAGCCTCCGACCTAAGGTTGGAGGCTTTCCAACCGAGATCGTAATCGGCCCCATAGTGTGAGACCAATTGCTCGAATGTCCCTAGCAATGGGGCTCAGATATATGTTGAATAAGTGGAACAGACTACTTACCCCTGGGCAACCCAGAATATAGTAGGTGATTTCCCGCTATAGATGATGATGACCTTATAGCTCGGGATCTGTCTGTTAAGAAGGAGTCAAACCATTTTAGAGCTTTTTATACTGGCTGCCTTTAGGTGATTCAGCAAGTTTTGAATTACCACGTTCTCAAATGTGGCCAACGGATCTAATGGCATTAGCGAGCATGTGTTGCCATTATTAGCTTCCATTCTTCAATTGTCCTGGACAGCTAGCAGGTCTGACTCTGTATTGTGGGCTGGTCCAAACCCACATGGATTGTAACCATGGTGTAATTTATATGTGTACAGTTTTTGCTTCATGACTTTCAAGTAATTTTGTTGTGTTTGGAAGTAAAGAGATTGGTCTGTAATTTTTCATTATATTTGAGTAAATTCATGATTGTTTTTAATATGGAAGCTACGAAAGCTATTTTTAAGGTGTGTTGAACAATTCCTTTTTCTATTGAGAGTAAATAAGTGTTTTTAGTGGATCTCTAACAGTCAGCAGACTTGGCTTCAGAAAGTGTAGGGGGCAGGGAAACAAGGGAGCTCTGGATTTCAGCTATAGAATCACTGAGATTAGCTCCTGGACACCGATGAGGGTAAGGTAAGAGAGAGGGATAATTGTTTGGTCAGATTTTGTTGTAGCTTTCAGAAACTGTTCTTTTTCTATTTAGTCTCTCAGGAGGCTGATTTTAGGTATAAAATAGTAATTTATGACCACAAAATTCTTGGGCGGGAGTTACTTCTTGAATTGGTTTTGTATCATCATACATCTCAATAATTTGAAATACAGTTTTTTTGAGGGTTATCAGAAATGCTAGTTTTATTAGAGTAATATTGTTGTTCAGTCTCAACGATAATAGATTTATAGTGTTTCATAGCTATTTTAAATTCTAGTTTAGTCTTATAATTTTTAGCACTGGCTCAATGTACTTTCTGCTTGTCATTGGGAAGTCTTAGCCAAGTGTGGGTGGTGCTGCTAATTGAAATGCAGTTTGAATTCCTTTGTAGAATGCAATGCTTTGTTTCTCTACTGATAGACTATCAGGGTGTTAGTTAATTAGTAAGGTTGATTTTATTCCATTGTCAGCTAAATGTATAGTTTGTTTTTAAATAGCTTTTTTGTATGATTAAATGGTCAATTTTTTGATGTGAGGGTCTGACCAAACACAGGGAGACAGTTCCAAATTATTCACTTCGAGATTGTCTGCCCAAATATGATCCATATAGGATATATTACAAATTGACATAGGTTCGCAAAATTCCTTTGCATTTTGGTTAGATTGTCAACCCAGTAATTAAAATCATTTATAATCAGCAGTTTTTAGTATCTAGTAGCAAGAGTAAAAACAATTCAAAGTACTTGGATGGCAAAGAACTCTTATTGGAAAATCTAGCATTAATTTATAAAATTATTCAGCATTTTGGTTAGATAGATTGTCACACCAGTAATTAAAATCACCTACTATAAGGTATTTTGAGTGTCTAGTTGTAAGAGAGGATTTCAGTTCAAAGTACTCCATTGGAAAAGATCTTGTATAGAAGAGGGGATGGTAGGTAAGAAGTAGAGTTAGCGTGTTTGTGGGATTTAGTGAAAATACTACTACTAAGTTAGCCACTTCTTTTATCATGGGGATCACTATTGAGGACGTTTTTCTTGACTATGACTGTGAGTAAATTCATTTATTTTCTATATGTTGTACTACTATTTGTAGATTTTGTAATAAAATGTATCATTAGTAATGTTTTAAGTGTATTTGTTTTGGGGTCAAAGGTTTATATTTAAATAGTAAATGTTTTGTGTAATGTTACATATTCTTTAAAGAATATCTGTTGTATTTTTGGATAATTTCATATATGTAAAGTTATGAAATCAGTGGCACATCATGCTGTAAAATGTATGTGTACTCAGCAGAGTACAGAAAACTGACGTTTCAAATCTTGCTCTTCTGTGCTTTAAGTCTCTCATACCAAATTGCATAAAAATGTGTTGGCCATCATCCATTCAATCTACCGCAGTCAAACTAAAAAAATTGTCATCTTATCTGGCCTTTTACTATTTTTCTTCAATTTTTGCGTACCCATATTTGAACATCTGTAATATATCTTTTTAATCAAACTGATGATTTTGCTCTATTAAAATCAGCCACCCCTTCGCGAACAAACAAGTGCAAATAGTGGAAAAACAGTCTTGATTTAATGCACTGCTCATAAAAAAGGGAATAAACTTCTATGCGCTTTGACTAACACGAGTTCTGGCATCAAAATTATCATCTGGTTCTCAATACCCAGCATACCCGATACATCCCTATGAGACAGGTACACTCAACCAATCAATCAATTCTCCTGGAACTCCAATTTTGAGACCTCAGTTTAGAGCCCAGTACTTCTTGTTTCAAGACCACCATGTCCGTAAATCTGTGCCACTGGATATCAATGCATCCCAAGCATTTCCTATTCAAACTCTCCCGAAAAACCTGGCTATTCTTGCTGTAACCCATGAAGCATCAGATATTGTGTCACACAGGCCAGATAAAGACATATGCTGCAGCCCATAAATGGCAGCAAAGAAACAAACACTTCTTAAAACCATTGGGCTGTGAGGTGTTGGGATTAAGTCTCGACATAATAAATCAAACACAAATAAATATATCAACAAATAACAAAAATACATGTCAATGTTCCAGGGCCCCCAAGCATTCTAGAAAAAAACAGGCAACTCCTTGCATGTTCATAAAATATCCTACCAACAAGTACAAATATAGTCTTAAGACACTGCCTCATATAGTTAGCCACTCTGGATACTCTGTCCAGACATTAATATAATTTGTAGTTATCTATTCTGGTAGGATGCCTTACAGGAATTGTTTCCCTCCTGTGAACACCCTCTTACACCACAGTGCTCAGACATACTGCAGGTCTATGCTGGTATTCACCCAGAATATGCTTGAGTGCAAGAATTAGTGTATACATGGCACAGTCAGTACCAAACTTTTTAGCAGCAGTTCAGTTTGAGTTACAGTAGATATGATGAACTCACTATGATTTGCCACGTCAGTTATACTGCTTTGGGTTTAAACCTGTAGAAAAAAAAATTATTGTTATATATACCCATATAATCACTGGTTGGCTCTTTTTAAGATTTTGATACCCAGAATAAGCTAAGCAATACTTGGTTTCTGTGCCGGTACTGCAGCCTGATCCCAATCCCACACATAGAAGGTTTTGCATACCATAGAGGTAAATAGTCCAGATAAGTTAATTGACTGGCAATATGTGCACATTAAAAACACAACATTTACTAGATTTAGAAAAACGTCTATGGGACTGATCACATGTTGAGGCATTCTTTATCGCCCCTGATAAATAACAATATTAGGGGGTTTGTTATTTATCAGGTGCGATAAAGAACACCTATTGTGAGTACATGGGGAATAACTTGATAATTTGGGTGTTTAGTGCACCAAAATCTGCATGATACAGTAAATACGTACAGATTTCCCCTGTTAAATTTCGGCAGGTTTTGACCTGCCGAAATTTAATGAAGCTTGAGGTCTTTAATGCATTCAATAATTAGCAGATGCATTAAATACCTTATAACTCGTCAGGTCAGAATATAACAAGCTACTCGTAAGCAAGCGCTATGTGTTTTAATGTGCACAACTGCTGTAGTAAATCCCTCACAAGAAGTTATTAATATGCTGAGTTTCATACATAAGAATGTTTGCTCAACTGCACGTTATAGATAGTATCCATTGTTACCAACTATGAGATGCTACTCAGGGACTTAGGGCCCGATTCACAAAAGTAATCTGAGACAAAATCCTAACTTTACGACTTTCGGTATTCACAGAAGGCATTTAGGAGTATTAAAGTTAGGATTTTGTCTCAGTCAATCTTAAGTTTTGGTCTTAAGTTAAACTTAAGACAAACTTAAGTTTAACTGAGACAAAACCCTAGTCGTAAAGTTAGGATTTTGTCTCAGTTAAACTTAAGTTTGTCTTAAGTTTAACTTAAGACCAAAACTTAAGATTGACTGAGACAAAATCCTAACTTTAGTACTCCTAACTGCCTTCTGTGAATACCGAAAGTCGCAAAGTTAGGATTTTGTCTCAGATTACTTTTGTGAATCGGGCCCGTAGTATTCACAGACTGATAATAAAGCTCCTTCATTGTTATTAACTTACAAATGTTTACTTTCCTGTTCAAGTTTTCTACTTTTGGAAATTGTCAGGCACAATGTTAAAGGTAAGGGTCTGGGCAGCAAACCCTTGACTTTTTACATTCTTCTAGAATGGATGTTTACCTTCTGCCCTGGCTCTAGACTAGATGCTTCTGACTTTTTACCTCCTGCCCCGGAACTAGAATTGGATGTTTATGACTTTTTATCGTCTGTCCTGGCACTAGAATGGATGTTTCTGATGTTTTAACTTTTGCCCCGGCCCTAGAATTGGATGTTTCTAAATTTATATCTTCTGCCCTGGCACCAGAATGGATGTTTCTGATTTTGTACCTTCTGACCCAGCACTAGAATTGGATGTTTCTGACTTTTTACTTTCTGTCCTGGCACTAGAATGGATGTTTCTGACTTTTTAGCTTCTGTCCTGGCACTACATTATATGTTTCTGCCCTGTTAACTTCGGACTTGGCACTAGAATGGAACTGTCAGAATTTCATAAAAGTAAAGCCATCTAAGATGGTTATTCCTGATCCTCTTAATGCATGGATTTTAAACGGTTTACTCATTTACTTGGGTAAGTCCTTCCCCAGTAGATAATGTCAACAATTTAGGCATGATCATTGATTCCAATCTCTATCTCTCGGCAGGCATCTGCTACTGTTTATTATCTAAAAGCTCTGCACAAAGTATTCTCATTCCCGACTTCATTTCAGAGACTTCTGGCATCAAATGGATGTATTCATTTCTGGCTTGATTTTGTTATGTTATCTTAATAATGATTTGTAGAGTGCAGTACCTCATCTACAAGGAGTACATTGCCAAGATAAAAAAGAGGACCTGGCACCAGCACTCTCTACTAAAGAAAGTGAAACCATTTCTCCAATAAAGTGATTTCAGAACGTCTGTTCAAGCCCTCGTACTCCTACAGTTGGATGGCAGAAAAGTCCTTCTCCATGGTCTCCCAGATTCCACACTGCCCCCCTTGAAGGCAATCAACACACTGCAGCACATCTCATCCAGGGTCTGAAGAAATATGATCACATCACCCCCATCCTGGCTCGCTTGACACCTCGCATCATCTTTAAAACCATCCACATCATTCACAAAGCACTGACAGCCTGCACCACCACTCATCGGGATGATAAACCAACCATCTCTTGTGGCTCTCGGCACACACGCCACAAGGACACCATCAAACCAGAGGCAAAGAAGTGCAGAAAAGAAAAAAAACAAGGTAACAGGCTTTTTCCATCTCTGCACAGAGGATCTTAAACTCTATACCCATATCAGTCAGGACCTCAACAACTCTGCACCAATTCAGGAAACAGTCGAAGGTGAACCTTGTTGAAGAATATACATACGGTAGTAGTAGCAGTCGACAAACCAGCTATCTCTCCAGTCTCTTGACTGTTATCCTTGCTTTCGAACCTGTCCGTCTAGTGCCTTTTGGACTTGTTCACACTATACAAATAACACATACATAATAACACAATTTGCATACATTCAGTACCACCCATCAGGCATTTAGGTGCTAAAATAAGAGTTTAAAGCAGAACAGATGGCATGGGAGAAAAGCACCAAGAAAGATCATATTTGAATAAAAAAGTATTTAAATCTTTCCTTAAGCAAAACTGAGTGGCGGTAGACCTGAGTCTGAGAGGCAAAGAATTCCAAAACCAACAAAGGGGCCAATACCAAGAAGGTACAGCCTTCCAACAGGATTCTTCGGAATCTAAGTACATTTAGTAATTTCTGGTTAGAAGAGCACACTGACTTGCTAGGCCTCTTTCTAATTAGGTGGCTGGACATACTTCAAAGTGTTACTGCATAAATGGAGGTATGCATACACCATGAATGAGATGCTTGCTCGTATAGGCAAACAGTGAAGAGATTTCAAAATCTGAGTCAGTCAGTTTGGGAAATTCATTAAATTTAGGACCATCCAAAGCAAATTGCCAAACTGCAATAAACACAA
This sequence comes from Calotriton arnoldi, assembly GCA_963921515.1. Classification (NCBI taxonomy): domain Eukaryota; kingdom Metazoa; phylum Chordata; class Amphibia; order Caudata; family Salamandridae; genus Calotriton; species Calotriton arnoldi. The sequence goes on along the minus strand of CAWUFW010004011.1, from coordinate 1,264,944 downwards.
AACACTACTGCCAGGATCCTCCTTGTGTTAAAAATGCGATCAGATCCATCTGTAATTCCCTCTGCAAGCTTGTAGTGTAGTTCCTATTTCCCTAATAGGCTCTACGCATTGGAATAATATACCCTATAGGTTTGGCATAGGACTGAGGTCAGTATGCCCCTATCGAGTATATTAAACTTAATTACTTTTGTGCCAGCTAACTCAGAGGCCACTAGAAACTCCTTGTAAACAAGAAGGGAGTAGTTTCTGGCAACCGTATAAACATGACAACTTTGTTTCCCTTTAGAATCGGAGCACTTCTCAGAATCGTGGAAACAATAGATAACAGTTTCACTCAGCTAATCGTGCATGCTTAGTTTCCTCAGAGTTACACAGAAAGAATAGACGGGCGTTTCAATAAACAAGGTTTTATTGAACTGTCTTGTTTCTCGTGTAAGAGATATGAGCTGTTATGATCACAAGACAGTATGCAAGATATATAATGTACAGCGTAAGCAGTAGAAATAAATAATACTGCGCTAGCATTATCTTTTAGCATATATTCACGTACATAAATAACATGAGCTAAAAATGCGAGAACTCATACAATGCTTTTCTAAGCTAGTTCTACCCCAGTGTACCTAACCTAGTCTAGGTGTAGGGCAAGGTAAGAAGTAGGTGAAGTATTCTCTAGTATGGTATACTAAGAGTATGTTAAGTCTAGTATGCCAAGAGTCCCTCTAGGTTCTAGTCAGCTCCATACCTTGAGAATGAGAGAGGTGGGAATCTCCTGCCGGATCTCAAACTCTAACACCCCGCGAAGGGAGTCAGAACACTGGAATCTGGATTCTTCTGTGAGCAGGAATGACAGCGTCTCCTCAGTGCGTCAGGCCGGGATACGGGCTCCTCTGAAGTCGAGGTCTCCTCTAACTTGCTTGAGCAAGGGAAGGTATATTTATACCTGGTAGGTGCCTTGGAATGTTAGCATTGACGTGAAGTCGGACAGAGGAAGAAGTCAGGAATGAACCCTTAAGGTATAGCGGTTCATGCATAATAGATGAGTTCTTGGAGAAATCAATAATCCTGTGCTAGGGGAACTCCCAAGAGCTTAAGGGTCTGGTTTCTAAGAACTCGTTGTGACGTTAGGGTGGACTGATGTCGGTGACCATGCCTGTATTTGGAGTGCATGGCTAATGCCTAAATAAGGACTGGGATTTTATGCCTATATAAGGGCAATGCGAATTGTGCCTATATAAGGACATGTTTCGGGAAAACCTATATACGGACACCGAAAGCGGAATACAACACCCACTCCACTTTCGAATGAACGATAATACTAAATGCTAAACATTAAATGCTAAACATTAAATTGAGTACCACATGTTGCTAAAAACATTCCTAAAAGCATATTAAAAGAAGTTTAAAATAATACTGTTGAATGCAATAGGTACTGAACATTTTTAAAGCATTTTTTTCATTCTAGGCATATATCATAAATAAAATGCAACATGAATGAATAAACAGAAATATATACATATGACGAATTTGTTGATAAGTTTTAAAAAATTAAAGCCATTGCATAACATGGTACTAAAATGAAATTATAGTAAAAATAAGGTGACATTGTGTCCCTGGAAGTATTCAAAGAAGTCCGTTTTATATGAATAGTCCTACTGTAAGCAGATTGAGTTTGCCATGTATTTTCAAAAAATAAAGAAAGAAAAGAAAAAGTTCAATTTTTGGAAGAGTTCCAAGTTTTGAAAATATGAATCAAAGTCAGTGTATGGATCTGGTGTAAACATGAAATCATCTATTTCTGTAGCCAAAATATCGTCTACCGATGTTGGCGACATTTGGAACACCTCGTTCAGAAGGTTATTGCACAGAGATGAGAAACATCGCTTTCAGCAGAAGATGCCGCAGCAATGTTTGCGTCCGTTGTTACCTGTGTGCCTGTTGATCCATCTCGTACCTCAGCAGCAGCAGGAAGCGTCTGTGAGATCTCAATGAATGCCGTCATCAGGATTGGTAGCCTCTGGGGACAACACAGAGCATGGGCCGTTACCGGGTCCAGCAGAGTATCGATATCCGTTGGCATGACTGATGGGAGTGTTAGACAGGTGTCTAGCACGCATTCTTCACCGCAAAGCAGGCAGCGTAGAACAGGTAAGATGCAATCTTGCCAGATTGGTCTGAATGACAGGAACCATGTTGTATTAAGTTCCCGTAGACGAGGCATGCCCAAAAGCTGCACTATGCGCTCACGGCTCTTCCGTTCTAGGAGAGCTTTCTCCACATCGCTCGGAGTGATGTCGGTGGATAGGCTTGCCATAGCGTAATAGTAGGAATAGGAACAGGATTCCTGCAACAAGTGCTAGAATTAATGGCACACCACCAAACACCGAATGTGCGAAGTTTGGGATGATTCCGAGGACTGCCTGGAAGGGTGCTAACAGTCCTGAACAGATGGTCTTAAATACATGTACAGTACCGCTAGTATCAGACATGTTAGAGATACGTCCCATCATTTCTGCAAAATGTATAGGGCAGTTTGTACGAATTAAAGCCTGTATCTCACCCGAAGTCCTTGCAATTTGAAAATCATAGATTTCTTTGGCCGAGGTCAGAGGCACGGTCTGTTGTAAAAGCATGGCTTTCATTCTGCTTAAAGTATCGAAACGTATAAAAGAAACATTCAATGAAGGCCATAGAGGCGACTCCCTGACTGTGTCTATTGGGGGGAACAATACTTGCATACAGCAAGTAACCCTGGAGTTGACCGTTACCAGATATGGGATGCCTGGCAGCATGCCACAGCAACTCTGATCATTCAACATGAGGTAACTCCCGTTAGAAAGTTGGCCAAACGTTGGATTAATCACAGAAGCCGGTGTACCCTGCTGGTGGCAGGACAAATTTGCCACAGAATTATTACAAGCCCCGTGTAAAGAAATGTCCTGACATATGAGTGAACCGCTTAGTGCATTTTCACAGTGTGTACCGCTTAGAAACACTTCACGATCCCCATTCCAACATCTGTATTCGTAAGGTAAATCCCAGGATGTCTTAATGTATTCTTCACCCAACCTTTCATATTTGCCTGCTTGCATTTGTTTGAGGCAATACTGAAAATGAAAAGTAGAGAAAGGCAGAGTGATTTTGCCATGGATAAGCCATTCTGTAGCTGGTTTTTCTGCTACTGTAAATGGTAATTTTTCCAGTTTTTCAATGTTTAGCACTGTATACTTTGCTCCCCTTTGTGCCAGTTCGATCTGTTTATCAGTTAGAATGTATTCTGCAAACAGAGACGACGTGTTGATAAAACGCCAAGGCACATAGCCCGCACGCAAAGATTGCAGCGTCCAGCCTAATAACATAGTAGAACGTAACTGTGATTGGCCTTGTTGTAACATGGCTAAATCTTGTTCCAGTATGTCAATAGCAGAGGATACAATGCTGTCCAATGAATAAATTCTGGATGACAAAGTTGTTAACCCATTGTCGACCACAGAGAGAGTTTTCTCTAAGTTAATACGATCAAGTTCACATATTCGTTCTGCGGCCTCTGCCTGTGAAACCTTCCATATTTCATTATAAGCAGCATAAATGCCGGCATATATGAAACGTTTTTGTCGCGGTTTTCTTGGTCCTAGCAAGAATTCCCTAAGGTCTGCGTCTTCTTTAAGTAAAGATAAGTGTTGTTTCACATCCTCAAGTGTAGATTTTTGTAGCCAGTCGAGGCACAATTTTCCTACACTGTATGTTGTTACTACCCCCGGATGTTGTCTTTGAACGTATCGTGGGTCTGGCCTATGGATAGTAAAGCCCTGTCTTCTATTCAGGAATCTTTCTTGACAGATGTTTGTGTCTGTGGGCCAGAGTAACCATTTTTTCCAATCAGGATCTGTTCTGTTGGTTTGTAGTATTGTGTCAACTGTAACCGCTGCCTGTGTACTGTTATTACTTGCAGGTGTTGGTACAGAAGGTGTTTTCATGTCTTTGATCTTGGCTAAACCAAGGCAAGACGTTTGTTGCACAGTGTCATTCAAAAACGTTATTTGCTGAGGGATGATACATGCTCTAAACAAAGCTTCTATCCCCTGCACTTGCCAATCTTTAGAACCCCAGACAGATTTCGTGTCTAATGTGTCTTTCCACAAGTCGAATCCATGTCTAGACAATTGGGTAATAAAGGCTGCAGAGTAAATCTGTTTTGTATTTGTTAACATAATCTTCTGTCCTGTTTTGTTTACATTTTTATAGTAAAATGCTTATGGATCAGATGTATTGTACCCTGAAAAATAGGGAAACTTTTTAGCAAACGTTTTTGAACTACCTTTTGGTGGTGTAGGACAATGTTCCCATTGGTTAAACATAAACACATTTCTAGGTGTTGCAGATTTATGCAAGAAATGATGACCATAGTGGTTGTAGCAATATAGCTGTTCGTAGTCTGATGAACCCTCTAAGTATTCATTGTTAGAGAATGCAGCAGACTTTTCCAGATCAGACATCATATCATTTACAGTCTCAAAGTCCCAATCATCAGAATAGGTACTGGAGGAAATAAAATCACTTAGTGAAATTTTAAATAAACGTGGAATGTTCAAAAGTTCCGTAGGGCCGAAGATATCGAAATCAATTTGGTCCCACACTATACCATCCTGTATAGGAACGGCTGTGATGTTCACTGCTGACAAGTCTCTTGCTTCATGATGGGATGATTTGTGTGGTTTCAAAAGTGAGTTCACATTTTTACTTTCTGTGTCCATATGGATGTATCTGCCATTTATAAGCACGCTGATAGTCATAACCAAAGCTAGCCAAAGCAGAAAGAAAAATATTCCAGAAATAATCCATAGTTCAATCCATGGTGAAACCAGATAAGTCTCTTTCAGGAAATGAAAAAGGTCTTGTACTTGCTGTTTGAAAGTTTTTGATGCTGGCGTCGTTTCAGGTTCACTCGGATCCTCAGAAAACATATCAAAGTTAATGAAATAGCCAGAAGCAGTTCTGTCAATTGTAGGAATTGCATCAGGATTTGTAGAAATCGCTGGAACCAGTTGATCACTTGTTACGTTGGTGTAGACAGGTGTATCTGGACGAACTGTTACTTGGGTGTCAAGAGGGATGAGTTCCATAGCATTGTTGCTTAGTCCTTCATCTGTTACTGCTGACTTCTCGAAGGTTATGAGTCTTTCAGTCTGAACCTCTTGGATAGTAGCGAGAGGAGTGCTTCTGCTACTAGGTCGGAGTCCACGAGGCCTACTATTTAGTATTGGCCACATACTCTGGTTTGATGAGGTCGATTGACACAAATCTTTTCTCCTTTTTTCCAGCAACGGGCGGCAGAAATACTGTTCTTGTTCCGTGTATGGCTAGGACAGGTACTGGTTGTCTGTAAGAAGGTCCAAATTCCTTCTTGTCCGCAATCTTCTCTCTGACTAGATCCCCAACTTTTGGGATCCAGACAGGCCTTGCTGGGACTGCTGGTTTTTCCCCAGTGGTGGTTGGCTTCAGGAACACGTTGCTTTGTTTCGATCTTAGTTCATTTAGATCCTGTAAAATAGCCAAACGATCTTTGATATCAAAGGGTTTATTTTCCACCACTGTGCCTTTACATTCGAGATCAGGAACACACATTATTTTCCCAAATAGGACCTCATATGGAGTGACCCCCTAGAGAACTTCTTGGCAAATTATTTAATGAGCGTTGGACCCCATAAAGATGTTTGACCCACCCATCACCCGAACCTAATACTCTAGCTGTTATAGACTGCTTTATGTCCCGGTTTTTCCTTTCCACAACAGAATTTCCCTCAGGATGAAACGGAGAGAAGTACCGCAATGCTACGCCCAAACTGGCCATGGCTTCTTTGTAAGCCCGAGAGCTAAACGCAGGGCCCTGGTCAGAATGTAGTGTGCCAATTGCGTATGTGCCGATAAAGACTCGCACATCTTTTATAACAGTTCGAGCGTCAGCCGAGCGCTGAGGCCATATCCATAGGAACCTTGACTTAGTATTTGTGGGATTGCATTTGTCCATAGGGACGCCTGCGCGTAGATAGTCTAATGCTGTCTAACAATGGTGTCTGTACTGGGCAGGCTACTTCGTAGTCTGGTGTCTGATGGTGTTCTGCAACACGCTGTCTATTGCAGTCTATGCAGTCATCGATGAAGATGTGAATCTGTGTATTCATTCCAGGCCACCAGTTCATCTCTTTTAATGTCAATATTGTTTTAGAGATCCCTTGATGTGACAGACCCTCCCCCAGATGTGCTTCATAAATCAAAGCTGCTCTAAGTTCCATGTTTGGAATTACCCTATCCCCCACTCCAGGGATTCGAGCAAAAGGAACGTTGTTTGCATCAATTACATAAGAGTACTTGAGTGGAATTTTTTTTGGTAACGCTGCACCACTGCCTTTGCTTGAAGCATTGACAGCCAACAATATCTCACTCTCTATTCTCGTTTTTGAACGAGTGATCGCAGCTACGGAAGCCGTCTGAACAGCCCCCTTTGCGGCTTCATCAGCCAATGAATTCCCTGCAACGTGAACGCCATCACATTGATGACTCAGCGTGTGTATCACGTGAGCCTTTGGTAGTTCGTTTCTCAACTGAACTACTTGTTCCCAAAGCGTTTTATGCTTTATTGTGCCACCTTTTGCATCTTTGAACCCGTTTTCAAGCCAATTTTGTATATATTCATTATACGACTGAACACAGTAGAAAGAATCGCACACTATTAGTGTGGGGAATTTGCGATCTGTACTTTCAAGTGCCAGTTTGAAAGCTTGTAGTTCAACTCGCTGAGCTGTACAATCTCCTAGAGATTGAGTTTTAGTGACCATTGGTCTGAAGTTACCATCTTGCATGCGACCTTTAACGATTGCGCACGCTGCACTGTAAGCTTGCTTACTCCCTGTAGCGGGTTGTGCGGATCCGTCAGTGTAAATTATAAATTCATACTGATCGAGAGGCAGAATTTCAGTGGGCAGAGGACATTCATGTTCATATTGCAGGAATGCTTGTGTTTTTAGATCAGGATCAAAAACATATTCAACATCTGTTGCAGCAAGAGAATTAACCCATTGTATCCATCTAGGATGTAAAGCTTTTGCATTTGGAATGCTCGCTTTTGTAACCGCCTCTAAGGCCGGTACTGGAGTTACAACAATAATGCATTTCCCTTGGGCTAGAGCTCTTTCTTTTGTTACAGCGGTTTGAACTGCTGTCAGTATTTTTTCTGTTGAAGTGAAGCGCATTTCTGCTCGTGTATACAAATGTGATTTGTATGCTATTGGTACTTTTTCACCCTCATTAAATGTTAAGTAGGTGAATCCGCATTGACCCGAAATTATTCAGATCACTAAATTGCGTTGACTTACGCGTGTTTGTAAGTGATTTGTTGCTAACATGTTAGCTTGGAGTGAACGCAAGATTTCTGTGTGTTCTTGTGTCCAATGTTTGATTGAAAAATCAGGTTTGATTAATTCGTAGAGAGGTTTAACCCTTTCTGCGTAATTTAGAATGTAAGTTCCTCCAAAATTTAGGAAACCCAAGATGGATTGTAAATTTTTCAACGTTTTTGGAGGTTGGAGCAGCGCGCACTTTTCTAAAAGTTGGCTGCCAGGCTCTTGCCTTCACTTGAAAGCTCATATCCTAGGAAAAGGACATTGAGATGGGCAATTCTGGATTTTTAAAGTTGAACTTATAGCCCTCAGAGGCGAAGCCCAATATAATGGTACTCACCCTGTTAAAGTGCTTTTCTAGGTCATCGTCTGTCAGATAGATGTCATCGACATATGACAATGCCTCATTATCATAAATTTGTAGTAACTCTGTTACTCTTGCTGAGAATAACCCCGGGCTGTTCTTGAACCCTTGTGGGAGTCTACAAAATTGACGCTGGGTCCCCATTATTGAGAAAGCTGTTAAGTACCTGCTTTCAGGTGCTATGTTTTGACAAAAGAAACCATTTGAAATGTCGAATGTGGTTTTATATTTTTTACGCACAATGTTATTCATTAATGCTGTACTATGTGCATTTTGCACTGCAAATGTTTTTGAACAAGTGTTCAAGTGTCTGTAATCCAAAACTAGACGATATGTATTGTCTGGTTTGGATAGAGGAAACAAAGGATTGTTCATTGAGGAGGTGCATGTTTCAATCACCCCTTGGTATTCAAGTTGATCTAAGATCTCCCTGACCTGTTTTTTAGCTTCTTGCTTTATTGGGTACTTCCTTTGTGCAGTAGGTTCATTTTTTAACTGTATTTTGTGGTGAGGTGAGTCCTCATCCCATCCTACATGATTTTTGTATAATGCTGGGGCCTGTGCAACTGCTCATTTCCTGGCATAAGTATATTTTAGGTGAATTGGAATATGGTTGTAGAAGGCAGGCATAATGATGTCCTCGCCATGTGGGCACTCCCTGACAAATTGTGGTGGCCAGTCTTTTTCTGCTAGAAGTATATCATAACCCCTTGAAAGTTTCTCCCAAAAGAGTATTTTCACTTTTCTTGGTATGTCTCCCTCCATTCGGAGTGTTATTTCATATAACTTTTGTGGAGTACTAACCCTGGTGTCTACAGTCTCTACTGTGATGTACTCATTCAAGTCCACTATCTCCAGAAGTTCCTTCAGGTTCTGGCGAGCTATTGTGACTTCTACTGCACTGTCCAGCATTGTCTGAGCCCATTCTCCGTTCTTGAGCTGTGTTCTCAGTATTCTCGGCATGTCTGATATTCAGACCTGCTACCTTCTTTTTTGAGAATTGAGGTTTTGTTTTATTTTTCTGAACGTGTTTGTCGTCTTTGGATTTCACGCGTTCTTCTCTATGTTCTGACCGTCCTCTTCTTTCCGATGTCTGTGACGATATCTGAAAGGTACGAGAGGAACGTGTATCAGTGTCTTGATACCTGTCAGGTTTTCTTAAATTATCCCTATTCCTGAGGTTATACCTCCTTTCAGAGGGCTCCTTTTGTGGAGTCCTACCTCGGGATTGAGAACGTATCTCATTTGAATTTTGTTTATTAGTTTCCCACTTCTTTTTAGAAGATGTAGGAGTTTGTTTAATAGAGTCCTTTTCAGGACTTTCAGATAGTTTTGGCTTCAAAGGTTTGCCACCCAAACTATCTCTGCCTAATTCTGCATAAGATTGTTCTATTATTCTGGGTAGTTCAGTTTGATGTTCTGTAACATCAAATTCCCTTAAGCGTTGGCGGATCACCACTGATGCTGCCTCTCCTTTAATATTTGATAATATTATTGTTGAGACCTGGTCGAAGTTTTTCAGTAATTTCATACCTAAATTCAGAGCAGGCTCTGCCCCGTATTCGTTTTGAATTTGTTTCAGGACAGCTGGTATTACTGCAATTGACAGAACACCATGTGTTTTAGTATAGATGGCGATACAAAAGGGGATGATGGACGGAACGCTTGAGCCAATCAAACACTCACCCCCAGTCAACTGATCTGGGTTTAATCATTCATCATTCTTTAGCTCACTCCACCACCCCAGTTCAGACATGGCCATATGCAAATCAGTCTGACCCTGTGCCTCATGGGAACAGTCCAGCCCGAACTGCCACGCCATGTCTTCCCTGGACCGGAAACAAGCATCCTAGAACCGGTTTCTGGCATTCCAGCCGTCATCAGCCAGGCTTTCTTGAATCCAGTGGCAAAGTGAGCAAGGGACCCACGTCTGGGCATACCCCCGCCAACTTAGGGCGAACAAAGCAATACAAAAGGGGATGATGGACGGAACGCTTGAGCCAATCAAACACTCACCCCCAGTCAACTGATCTGGGTTTAATCCATCATCATTCTTTAGCTCACTCCACCACCCCAGTTCAGACATGGCCATATGCAAATCAGTCTGACCCTGTGCTTCATGGGAACAGTCCAGCCCGAACTGCCAAGCCATGTCTTCCCTGGACCGGAAACAAGCATCCTAGGACCGGTTTCTGGCATTCCAGCCGTCATCAGCCAGGCTTGCTTGAATCCAGTGGCAAAGTGAGCAAGGGACCCACGTCTGGGCATACCCCGCCAACTTAGGGCGAACAAAGCGATACAAAAGGGGATGATGGACGGAGCGCTTGAGCCAATCAAACACTCACCCCCAGTCAACTGATCTGGGTTTAATCCATCATCATTCTTTAGCTCACTCCACTACCCCAGTTCAGACATGGCCATATGCAAATCAGTCTGACCCTGTGCCTCATGGGAACAGTCCAGCCCGAACTGCCAAGCAATGTCTTCCCTGGACCGGAAACAAGCATCCTAGGTCCGGTTTCTGGCATTCCAGCCGTCATCAGCCAGGCTTGCTTGAATCCAGTGGCAAAGTGAGCAAGGGACCCACGTCTGGGCATACCCCCGCCAACTTAGGGCGAACAAAGCGATACAAAAGGGGATGATGGACAGAACGCTTGAGCCAATCAAACACTCACCCCCAGTCAACTGATCTGGGTTTAATCCATCATCATTCTTTAGCTCACTCCACCACCCCAGTTCAGACATAGCCATATGCAAATCAGTCTGACCCTGTGCCTCATGGGAACAGTCCAGCCCGAACTGCCAAGCCATGTCTTCCCTGGACCGGAAATAAGCATCCTAGGACCGGTTTCTGGCATTCCAGCCGTCATCAGCCAGGCTTGCTTGAATCCAGTGGCAAAGTGAGCAAGGGACCCACGTCTGGGCATACCCCCGCCAACTTAGGGCGAACAAAGCGATACAAAAGGGGATGATGGACGGAACGCTTGAGCCAATCAAACACTCACCCCCAGTCAACTGATCTGGGTTTAATCCATCATCATTCTTTAGCTCACTCCACCACCCCAGTTCAGACATGGCCATATGCAAATCAGTCTGACCCTGTGCCTCATGGGAACAGTCCAGCCCGAACTGCCAAGCCATGTCTTCCCTGGACCGGAAACAAGCATCCTAGGACCGGTTTCTGGCATTCCAGCCGTCATCAGCCAGGCTTGCTTGAATCCAGTGGCAAAGTGAGCAAGGGACCCACGTCTGGGCATACCCCGCCAACTTAGGGGCGAACAAAGCGATACAAAAGGGGATGATGGACGGAACGCTTGAGCCAATCAAACACTCACCCCCAGTCAACTGATCTGGGTTTAATCCATCATCATTCTTTAGCTCACTCCACCACCCCAGTTCAGACATGGCCATATGCAAATCAGTCTGACCCTGTGCCTCATGGGAACAGTCCAGCCCGAACTGCCAAGCCATGTCTTCCCTGGACCGGAAACAAGCATCCTAGGACCGGTTTCTGGCATTCCAGCCGTCATCAGCCAGGCTTGCTTGAATCCAGTGGCAAAGTGAGCAAGGGACCCACGTCTGGGCATACCCCGCCAACTTAGGGCGAACAAAGCGATACAAAAGGGGATGATGGACGGAACGCTTGAGCCAATCAAACACTCACCCCCAGTCAACTGATCTGGGTTTAATCCATCATCATTCTTTAGCTCACTCCACCACCCCAGTTCAGACATGACCATATGCAAATCAGTCTGACCCTGTGCCTCATGGGAACAGTCCAGCCCGAACTGCCAAGCCATGTCTTCCCTGGACCGGAAATAAGCATCCTAGGACCGGTTTCTGGCATTCCAGCCGTCATCAGCCAGGCTTGCTTGAATCCAGTGGCAAAGTGAGCAAGGGACCCACGTCTGGGCATACCCCGCCAACTTAGGGCGAACAAAGCGATACAAAAGGGGATGATGGACGGAACGCTTGAGCCAATCAAACACTCACCCCCAGTCAACTGATCTGGGTTTAATCCATCATCATTCTTTAGCTCACTCCACCACCCCAGTTCAGACATGGCCATATGCAAATCAGTCTGACCCTGTGCCTCATGGGAACAGTCCAGCCCGAACTGCCAAGCCATGTCTTCCCTGGACCGGAAACAAGCATCCTAGGACCGGTTTCTGGCATTCCAGCCGTCATCAGCCAGGCTTGCTTGAATCCAGTGGCAAAGTGAGCAAGGGACCCACGTCTGGGCATACCCCCGCCAACTTAGGGCGAACAAAGCGATACAAAAGGGGATGATGGACGGAACGCTTGAGCCAATCAAACACTCACCCCCAGTCAACTGATCTGGGTTTAATCCATCATCATTCTTTAGCTCACTCCACCACCCCAGTTCAGACATGGCCATATGCAAATCAGTCTGACCCTGTGCCTCATGGGAACAGTCCAGCCCGAACTGCCAAGCCATGTCTTCCCTGGACCGGAAACAAGCATCCTAGGACCGGTTTCTGGCATTCCAGCCGTCATCAGCCAGGCTTGCTTGAATCCAGTGGCAAAGTGAGCAAGGGACCCACGTCTGGGCATACCCCGCCAACTTAGGGCGAACAAAGCGATACAAAAGGGGATGATGGACGGAACGCTTGAGCCAATCAAACACTCACCCCCAGTCAACTGATCTGGGTTTAATCCATCATCATTCTTTAGCTCACTCCACCACCCCAGTTCAGACATGACCATATGCAAATCAGTCTGACCCTGTGCCTCATGGGAACAGTCCAGCCCAAACTGCCAAGCCATGTCTTCCCTGGACCGGAAACAAGCATCCTAGGACCGGTTTCTGGCATTCCAGCCATCATCAGCCAGGCTTGCTTGAATCCAGTGGCAAAGTGAGCAAGGGACCCACGTCTGGGCATACCCCCGCCAACTTAGGGCGAACAAAGCGATACAAAAGGGGATGATGGACGGAACGCTTGAGCCAATCAAACACTCACCCCCAGTCAACTGATCTGGGTTTAATCCATCATCATTCTTTAGCTCACTCCACCACCCCAGTTCAGACATGGCCATATGCAAATCAGTCTGACCCTGTGCCTCATGGGAACAGTCCAGCCCGAACTGCCAAGCCATGTCTTCCCTGGACCGGAAACAAGCATCCTAGGACCGGTTTCTGGCATTCCAGCCGTCATCAGCCAGGCTTGCTTGAATCCAGTGGCAAAGTGAGCAAGGGACCCACTTCTGGGCATACCCCCGCCAACTTAGGGCAAACAAAGCGATACAAAAGGGGATGATGGACGGAACGCTTGAGCCAATCAAACACTCACCCCCAGTCAACTGATCTGGGTTTAATCCATCATCATTCTTTAGCTCACTCCACCACCCCAGTTCAGACATGGCCATATGCAAATCAGTCTGACCCTGTGCCTCATGGGAACAGTCCAGCCCGAACTGCCAAGCCATGTCTTCCCTGGACCGGAAACAAGCATCCTAGGACCGGTTTCTGGCATTCCAGCCGTCATCAGCCAGGCTTGCTTGAATCCAGTGGCAAAGTGAGCAAGGGACCCACGTCTGGGCATACCCCGCCAACTTAGGGCGAACAAAGCGATACAAAAGGGGATGATGGACGGAATGCTTGAGCCAATCAAACACTCACCCCCAGTCAACTGATCTGGGTTTAATCCATCATCATTCTTTAGCTCACTCCACCACCCCAGTTCAGACATGGCCATATGCAAATCAGTCTGACCCTGTGCCTCATGGGAACAGTCCAGCCCGAACTGCCAAGCCATGTCTTCCCTGGACCGGAAACAAGCATCCTAGGACCGGTTTCTGGCATTCCAGCCGTCATCAGCCAGGCTTGCTTGAATCCAGTGGCAAAGTGAGCAAGGGACCCACGTCTGGGCATACCCCCGCCAACTTAGGGCGAACAAAGCGATACAAAAGGGGATGATGGAAGGAACGCTTGAGCCAATCAAACACTCACCCCCAGTCAACTGATCTGTGTTTAATCCATCATCATTCTTTAGCTCACCCCACCACCCCAGTTCAGACATGGCCATATGCAAATCAGTCTGACCCTGTGCCTCATGGGAACAGTCCAGCCCGAACTGCCAAGCCATGTCTTCCCTGGACCGGAAACAAGCATCCTAGGACCGGTTTCTGGCATTCCAGCCGTCATCAGCCAGGCTTGCTTGAATCCAGTGGCAAAGTGAGCAAGGGACCCACGTCTGGGCATACCCCCGCCAACTTAGGGCGAACAAAGCGATACAAAAGGGGATGATGGACGGAGCGCTTGAGCCAATCAAACACTCACCCCCAGTCAACTGATCTGGGTTTAATCCATCATCATTCTTTAGCTCACTCCACCACCCCAGTTCAGACATGGCCATATGCAAATCAGTCTGACCCTGTGCCTCATGGGAACAGTCCAGCCCGAACTGCCAAGCCATGTCTTCCCTGGACCGGAAACAAGCATCCTAGGACTGGTTTCTGGCATTCCAGCCGTCATCAGACAGGCTTGCTTGAATCCAGTGGCAAAGTGAGCAAGGGACCCACGTCTGGGCATACCCCCGCCAACTTAGGGCGAACAAAGCGATACAAAAGGGGATGGACGGAGCGCTAGGCCAATCAAACACTCACCCCCAGTCAACTGATCTGGGTTTAATCCATCATCATTCTTTAGCTCACTCCACCACCCCAGTTCAGACATGGCCATATGCAAATCAGTCTGACCCTGTGCCTCATGGGAACAGTCCAGCCCGAACTGCCAAGCCATGTCTTCCCTGGACCGGAAACAAGCATCCTAGGACCGGTTTCTGGCATTCCAGCCGTCATCAGCCAGGCTTGCTTGAATCCAGTGGCAAAGTGAGCAAGGGACCCACGTCTGGGCATACCCCCGCCAACTTAGGGTGAACAAGCGATACAAAGGGGATGATGGACGGAGCAGCATGAGCCAATCAAACACTCACCCCCAGTCAACTGATCTGGGTTTAATCCATCATCATTCTTTAGCTCACTCCACCACCCCAGTTCAGACATGGCCATATGCAAATCAGTCTGACCCTGTGCCTCATGGGAACAGTCCAGCCCGAACTGCCAAGCCATGTCTTCCCTGGACCGGAAACAAGCATCCTAGGACCGGTTTCTGGCATTCCAGCCGTCATCAGCCAGGCTTGCTTGAATCCAGTGGCAAAGTGAGCAAGGGACCCACGTCTGGGCATACCCCGCCAACTTAGGGCGAACAAAGCGATACAAAGGGGATGATGGACGGAGCGCTTGAGCCAATCAAACACTCACCCCCAGTCAACTGATCTGGGTTTAATCCATCATCATTCTTTAGCTCACTCCACCACCCCAGTTCAGACATGGCCATATGCAAATCAGTCTGACCCTGTGCCTCATGGGAACAGTCCAGCCCGAACTGCCAAGCCATGTCTTCCCTGGACCGGAAACAAGCATCCTAGGACCGGTTTCTGGCATTCCAGCCGTCATCAGCCAGGCTTGCTTGAATCCAGTGGCAAAGTGAGCAAGGGACCCACGTCTGGGCATACCCCCGCCAACTTCGGGCGAACAAAGTGATACAAAGGGGATGATGGACGGAGCGGCAGAGCCAATCAAACACTCACCCCCAGTCAACTGATCTGGGTTTAATCCATCATCATTCTTTAGCTCACTCCACCACCCCAGTTCAGACATGGCCATATGCAAATCAGTCTGACCCTGTGCCTCATGGGAACAGTCCAGCCCGAACTGCCAAGCCATGTCTTCCCTGGACCGAGAAACAAGCATCCTAGGACCGGTTTCTGGCATTCCAGCCGTCATCAGCAAGGCTTGCTTGAATCCAGTGGCAAAGTGAGCAAGGGACCCACGTCTGGCAATACCCCCGCCAACTTAGGAGCGAACAAGCGATACAAAGGGGATGATGGACCGGAACGCTTGAGCCAATCAAACACTCACCCCAGTCAACTTATCTGGGTTTAATCCATCATCATTCTTTAGCTCACTCCACCACCCCAGTTCAGACATGGCCATATGCAAATCAGTCTGACCCTGTGCCTCATGGGAACAGTCCAGCCCGAACTGCCAAGCCATGTCTTCCTGGACCGGAAACAAGCATCCTAGGACCGGTTTCTGGCATTCCAGCCGTCATCAGCCAGGCTTGCTTGAATCCAGTGGCAAAGTAGAGCAGGGACCCACGTCTGGGCATACCCCGCCAACTTAGGGCGAACAAGGCGATACAAAGGGGATGATGGACGGAACGCTAGAGCCAATCAAACACTCACCCCCAGTCAACTGATCTGGGTTTAATCCATCATCATTCTTTAGCTCACTCCACCACCCCAGTTCAGACATGGCCATATGCAAATCAGTCTGACCCTGTGCCTCATGGGAACAGTCCAGCCCGAACTGCCAAGCCATGTCTTCCCTGGACCGGAAACAAGCATCCTAGGACCGGTTTCTGGCATTCCAGCCGTCATCAGCCAGGCTTGCTTTAATCCAGTGGCAAAGTGAGCAAGGGACCCACGTCTGGGCATACCCCCGCCAACTTAGGGCGAACAAAGCGATACAAAAGGGGATGATGGACGGAATGCTTGAGCCAATCAAACACTCACCCCCAGTCAACTGATCTGGGTTTAATCCATCATCATTCTTTAGCTCACTCCACCACCCCAGTTGGGGGTGAGTGTTTGATTGGCTCAAACGTTCCGTCCATCATCCCCTTTTGTATCGCTTTGTTCGCCCTAAGTTGGCGGGGGTATGCCCAGACGTGGGTCCCTTGCTCACTTTGCCACTGGATTCAAGCAAGCCTGGCTGATGACGGCTGGAATGCCAGAAACCGGTCCTAGGATGCTTGTTTCCGGTCCAGGAAGACATGGCTTGGCAGTTCGGGCTGGACTGTTCCCATGAGGCACAGGGTCAGACTGATTTGCATATGGCCATGTCTGAACTGGGGTGGTGGAGTGAGCTAAAGAATGATGATGGATTAAACCCAGATCAGTTGACTGGGGGTGAGTGTTTGATTGGCTCAAACGTTCCGTCCATCATCCCCTTTTGTATCGCAATTGTTCGCCCTAAGTTGGCGGGGGTATGCCCAGACGTGGGTCCCTTGCTCACTTTGCCACTGGATTCAAGCAAGCCTGGCTGATGACGGCTGGAATGCCAGAAACCGGTCCTAGGATGCTTGTTTCCGGTCCAGGGAAGACATGGCTTGGCAGTTCGAGCTGGACTGTTCCCATGAGGCATAGGGTCAGACTGATTTGCATATGGCCATGTCTGAACTGGGGTGGTGGAGTGAGCTAAAGAATGATGATGGATTAAACCCAGATCAGTTGACTGGGGGTGAGTGTTTGATTGGCTCAAACGCTCCGTCCATCATCCCCTTTTGTATCGCTTGTTCGCCCTAAGTTGGCGGGGGTATGCCCAGACGTGGGTCCCTTGCTCACTTTGCCACTGGATTCAAGCAAGCCTGGCTGATGACGGCTGGAATGCCAGAAACCGGTCCTAGGATGCTTGTTTCCGGTCCAGGGAAGACATGGCTTGGCAGTTCGGGCTGGACTGTTCCCATGAGGCACAGGGTCAGACTGATTTGCATATGGCCATGTCTGAACTGGGGTGGTGGAGTGAGCTAAAGAAAGATGATGGATTAAACCCAGATCAGTTGACTGGGAGTGAGTGTTTGATTGGCTCAAACGTTCCGTCCATCATCCCCTTTGTATCGCTTGTTCGCCCTAAGTTGGCGGGGGTATGCCCAGACGTGGGTCCCTTGCTCACTTTGCCACTGGATTCAAGCAAGCCTGGCTGATGACGGCTGGAATGCCAGAAACCGGTCCTAGGATGCTTGTTTCCGGTCCAGGGAAGACATGGCTTGGCAGTTCGGGCTGGACTGTTCCCATGAGGCACAGGGTCAGACTGATTTGCATATGGCCATGTCTGAACTGGGGTGGTGGAGTGAGCTAAAGAATGATGATGGATTAAACCCAGATCAGTTGACTGGGGGTGAGTGTTTGATTGGCTCAAACGTTCCGTCCATCATCCCCTTTGTATCGCTTTGTTCGCCCTAAGTTGGCGGGGTATGCCCAGACGTGGGTCCCTTGCTCACTTTGCCACTGGATTCAAGCAAGCCTGGCTGATGACGGCTGGAATGCCAGAAACCGGTCCTAGGATGCTTGTTTCCGGTCCAGGGAAGACATGGCTTGGCAGTTCGGGCTGGACTGTTCCCATGAGGCACAGGGTCAGACTGATTTGCATATGGCCATGTCTGAACTGGGGTGGTGGAGTGAGCTAAAGAATGATGATGGATTAAACCCAGATCAGTTGACTGGGGTGAGTGTTTGATTGGCTCAAACTTTCCGTCCATCATCCCCTTTGTATCGCTTGTTCGCCCTAAGTTGGCGGGTATGCCCAGACGTGGGTCCCTTGCTCACTTTGCCACTGGATTCAAGCAAGCCTGGCTGATGACGGCTGGAATGCCAGAAACCGGTCCTAGGATGCTTGTTTCCGGTCCAGGGAAGACATGGCTTGGCAGTTCGGGCTGGACTGTTCCCATGAGGCACAGGGTCAGACTGATTTGCATATGGCCATGTCTGAACTGGGGTGGTGGAGTGAGCTAAAGAATGATGATGGATTAAACCCAGATCAGTTGACTGGGAGTGAGTGTTTGATTGGCTCAAACGTTCCGTCCATCATCCCCTTTGTATCGCTTAGTATAGATGGCAGCAAAGACTGCGCCCCAAGTGGTGCAATCTTCCAGTTGTGGTGTGATCCCCATTGGTAAACAGATTGTTAGGATTCTGTGTTTCTCATAAGGGCTAGTATTAGGAAATACTGCTTCGATTTGAGTAATTTTTTGAGCTAACCAAAATGGAATTTGCTCACGTTTTGTGGGCATTTTACCCATGACTGCGTATAAAGTCTGTGGTGTAATTTTTTGTGTATTCCCCTGATGAGGGGTTTGAATTGGAATGGTCATTGGTGGTTGGACTGTGAAAGTCCGCATGACATATTGGACCAATTGTCTGTAAATTTTTATTAACTCTATAAGTTGAGTAAGTAATTCCTCATCTGACATTATATCGAGGTAAGGATGAGGAGTGTAGCCGGCTAGAATCGGCCATGTTGCTCCTGGTCTACCTAATGGACCGAGCCTGGTAATGTTTCTGTGATGTTTTAGGGCGCCTTTAAACCAGAGACGATGCTCCTGGTATGTGAGTGGAATTTCAATATCCTCGAAAGGAATATATTCCTCTGGTGGTTCATCTTCTTTAAAGAAGTCAAACACTTTTGTTACTGGATTTGATTCTGGGAATGCTATCCATGAATAGAATACCTCTGTCTGAAAGGATTCATGTGCCTCTATCACGAAAACTGCTCTACCACCTCTTGGTGATAGGCCGTGTTTTATAAGTTTTAGAGTGATGGCTCTCCTTAAGTTTGGATGGATGTTTATAATACCCTCATCGGCTTCATTGAAACCGGTAAAGTTAAAAGCTGTTACGACTGGGTCAGCTGCAGCTACACCGTTCTCTGTGCCATTGTCCCCGTGTATGGACATTTGTTTTTTGAAAAAGGTAGTACAAGTTTCAAGGAAACAAAAGATAAGGTGCACAATATTTTGGAACACAGTATCCTTCAACGTTGATTAAACCAAAATAGCTAATCTATAGGTTTTTTGTCCCATTTAGCCTTGGCGGATATTTAACCCTACCCACTCCAGACGTCTTATGGAGTATGTGAGTAGGGGTCTCTGAGAGAAAAAGCACGACTGAGTTACTCAGTATCTAGCGTTAAATTAGTGCCTTACCAAACCGTTGGGCGCCATGTAGTGTAGTTCCTATTTCCCTAATAGGCTCTGCGCATTGGAATAATATACCCTATGGGTTTGGCATAGGACTGAGGTCAGTATGCCCCTATCGAGTATATTAAACTTAATTACTTTTGTGCCAGCTAACTCAGAGGCCACTAGAAACTCCTTGTAAACAAGAAGGGAGTAGTTTCTGGCAACCGCATAAAAATGACAACTTTGTTTCCCTTTAGAATCGGAACACTTCTCAGAATCGTGTAAACAATAGATAACAGTTTCACTCAGCTAATCGTGCATACTTAGTTTCCTCAGAGTTACACAGAAAGAATAGACGGGCGTTTCAATAAAAAAGGTTTTATTGAACAGTCTTGTTTCTCGTGTAAGAGATATGAGCTGTTATGATCACAAGACAGTATGCAAGATATATAATGTACAGCGTAAGCAGTAGAAATAAATAATACTGCGCTAGCATTATCTTTTAGCATATATTCACGTACATAAATAACATGAGCTAAAAATGCGAGTACTCATACGATGCTTTTCTAAGATAGTTCTACCCCAGTGTACCTAACCTAGTCTAGGTGTAGGGCAAGGTAAGAAGTAGGTGAAGTATTCTCTAGTATGGTATACTAAGAGTATGTTAAGTCTAGTATGCCAAGAGTCCCTCTAGGTTCTAGTCAGCTCCATACCTTGAGAATGAGAGAGGTGGGAATCTCCTGCCGGATCTCAAACTCTAACACCCCGCGAAGGGAGTCAGAACACTGGAAGCTGGATTCTTCTGCGAGCAGGAATGACAGCGTCTCCTCAGTGCGTCAGGCCGGGATACGGGCTCCTCTGAAGTCGAGGTCTCCTCTAACTTGCTTGGGCAAGGGAAGGTATATTTATACCTGGTAGGTGCCTTGGAATGTTAGCATTGACGTGAAGTTGGACAGAGGAAGACGTCAGGAATGAACCCTTAAGGTATAGCGGTTCATGCATAATAGATGAGTTCTTGGAGAAATCAATAATCCTGTGCTAGGGAAACTCCCAAGAGCTTAAGGGTCTGGTTTCTAAGAACTCGTTGTGACGTTAGGGTGGACGGATGTCGGTGACCATGCCTGTATTTGGAGTGCATGGCTAATGCCTAAATAAGGACTGGGATTTTATGCCTATATAAGGGCAATGTGAATTGTGCCTATATAAGGACATGTTTCGGGAAAACCTATATACGGACACCTAAAGCGGAATACAACAAGCTACTTTGTCATCATGTCAATTAGTGAATTTGCTTTCTTTACCTGCATGCCTTATGCATCAGGTATTATATGCTCAGATGAGCAAAGGATTTTCTAAGTATACCCCTCAAACACACTTTAGATATGTTAAGACAGTTTTGGTTCAAATTACCTACATTTTGAGCGAAGAAATTATGGTACAAAGCTTTCCAAGAACAAGGCGACATTGAATGAAACACTGTCATTGCACATTCACAAATAGCCTTGTTTCCTTAATTTTCATAAACTACTGAACACATGCCTGCTTCTTTGCCATCCTCTCTTTTTCCTAAACAAAGACAGCGCCAAGAGTCTCTATTCCCTGAATGTTGCGCTTTATAAACTACCCCTGAAACACAATAATAAATAAAAAAAGGTATTTACGGTGAAAACAAAAATATTTTCACCCATTCCTGACTCATTCACCCATCAGACGGACATAGGCGTCTCACTGGACACTTATCAGTAAAATTGTCTAGTTATTAATATTTTAGTGCATGAAAGTGTTCTTAGGAAAGGACAGAGGGTTGCTTCAGATCTCAGATTTAGATGCACTGGGATGATATAGAATCTGTGCTACACCCAATGCCAATACATGCTACAGGCTCAAGCAGCGACCCCCGAATCGATGGCTGGAGGATTTTAAGCATCTATATAGATTGTTGGAATGCATCTCTTGTTACCCCAATCCATGAATTTTAACATTTACCTCAAGCACCAGTTTTGTACATGGGCTCTTTGATGGCCTTCCAATCTCTCAATGTTATATCAGGATCAGGGTTTAAGGCAGTGGTTAATTTGTAAAAAGATAAGTGCCAGGGCTCTCGTCAGCAGGCAGCTTGGACCAGCCCATTTCTCCTGTTAGCCCCACCTAAAACTCAACCAACTATTAACCAAGAAAGTGGGGAGAGGAAAATGGCCATAGCTGCTGACTTAGGAGCTGGAGAACCAGGTTCGAACCTCGGCATCGGCTCAACATCCTGTGATGTGATCACTTAATCTCCTTGTGCCTACCATAAATGAATGTGTCCTTAATTGGTGCTCATGAAAAGCGCCGGTGTTGATGATTAAGTGTCGGCGCTGAGCACTGGAAACCACTGGCTCAAATTAAGCACTGGTTTAAGGTTCTGTATCAGAACACGAGTGCTATCTCTTTGGATACTTGATACAACCCACAGGTTTCCCTTGGGGCCTTTCACTGCTTTACATTTTAGCAGTGCCAGGCGTTGCTAATACATATAAGACACAACATCACTTCTGACACCCCTGTGAACACGTTTAGAAGTTAAGATGAAAAGGGCAGGCAATAAAAGGCATATCAGACTATCCAAGTGCATTCCTGATCAAGTCCTCAGAGGTAGGTTGAGAAATGAGTTTCAGAATTTGTGGTGCAGACACTGGCAAAAGGTGATACCTCTTTCTGTGGTTGTTAATTTAAGGCACAGGTTGCGTAAAGGCATGGATTGCTAACTCCTAAACTCCCATATGGAACTGCAGTCAAATTATGCAAACTGTTAATACCTGTTGGGGTCTGAATTAATAAACAAAACAAGAGTTAAATGGTTTGTTTTAGTCTAGTGCCTTCAAATGCTTGCAATAGTTCCAGAGATTTTGCATAAGACCTTCTACTATTTAAACTTAAGGAGCACCGACAGAGGATAAGAAACACAAGGTACAAAGTGCCAGATGCATAAAGAAACCGTTTTGCGATTTCCTAATTGCGAATCTTTGAGATTCGCAATTAGTTAATCGCAAAACGGAATGCATGAAAGTGTGTGGAACACTTTTAGCGAATCCTAGGGGATCGCAAATGACCTACCTCATGAATATTAATGAGGTATGTTGCAATTTGCGACCCCTTATGAATCGCAAAAATCACAGGGATGGTGGCCTGCTGGGCTCAGCAGGCCACCATGTCTGTGATTTCTTTTAAATAAAGCAATATTTTTTTTTAAAATGCAGCCCGTTTTCCTTAAAGGAAAGTGGGATGCGTTTCAAAAACAAAAATGAAAAGTTTTCTTTTAATTTTTAAGAGCAGGCAGTGGTCCGTGGGACCCCTGCCTGCTTTTAAAAAATTATTTTACAAACATTCACAGGTGGTAAATGTTTTGCGCCCGCATTCATGGTTACAAAACATTCATGCATACCGTTAGGATTCGCTATTTGGAAGGGATGCCCTAAACACGCCCCTTCCAAATAGCGAATCGCAAACCCATTTTGCGATTCGGTAACAGGTTACCGAATTGCAAAACTGTGTTTGCTGCATCGGAAAAGCATCTTTTGTGATCGCAAATGGGCCAAATCTGTGATTCGCCCCGTTTACGAGGAGAAAAATGCTTGATGCATCTGGACCAAAATGCCGTTGTCTAGAATGGCCCAATGTCTGTATATTAGAATTTTACAATGCAGATACATTAGCGCCTTTAAGCACATGTCTGGTCAAGACTCTGTAGAGGTTTTGGGTGTTTCAGCACCATTGTCATACACATCATCACTGGTTGATACTAGGCGAGACTGCCATGAGTTTAGTATGAATATAATCTAGGGTGTGAGTGCAGGCTATGAATAGCAGGCTCTCTTAGTTCCCTGTATCCGGAACTAGCCTCAAAGTGTACAAATTATCAGGTCTTGCTGAGGCCTGAATTACCACAAAGATCATGGGTGTTTGACAAGAAAAAGAAACTCTTTTAGTCACCAACAAAGGAAATAGAGAGTATCACCAGGCTGCTCAACAAATTTGCATATCCCAAACTGTTGGGACCTACAGTTTACATGAACAGACATATAATTAATTAAACCCTGAGTGAAGTTCCTCAAAATGCAATGATGGATTTCATATCTTAAACGTGGCAGTGTAAGGTATATGTCCAATACAATAGGAAAATTGTCAGCTATAGGATAATGTGGCTTACGTAAGCAAATTTCCGAAATGGAAATTTTGTGGTATAAATTTGAGGTTTTTGCTGCATTTTTGCAGCACTTTATTTTACTATATTTCTTTCATTCATCATACTTTCAGCATCAAACAGAGGCAACGTACTCCTATAATGTTTATAAAAACTTCTGGAAGGCTATGCCAAGGGTTTGAAAGTAGGATCTGTTTTCATGGTTACCCCCACCTTTCGCTGGTGTCATTATGTTTTTCTGACTAGTCTGACTGGTATCCTGCTAATCAGGACCCCAGTCTCTGTGCTTCTTCCCTAAATTGGTCCCTGGTGAGTACCTAAGTACCCCCCAGATTGGCTACTGGTGTATCCTTGTTAGCCCCTAGTATACGGTACTAAGGGGGTCCCCCATGAGCTGAATCATGTATTATGCCACTCATGGGAGACCACTCAAATTGTGTCTACAAGCCCGCCATTGCAGCCTGTGTAAGCTGGTGCTAGCACCACTTACAACAGATATAAGTTTGCTCATATCTGAGGGCACTGCACTTAAAACCCATAAATCATCCCTAAGGCAGGCCTTTCAATCCTGAAGGCAGGGTACTTGGTTAAGAGTGTGAGGGTGCCCCTGCGTGAGCAGGACACCCCTACGATCCATGGAGTCCATTCTCCCGGGTTGTAAGTGCATCAGCCAGTACGATATGTAGAGTGGCCATGCATCATTACGCGATGGTTAACTCTAAACTGACTGTAACGAACCCTGGCGTGTTTGGTATCAAACATGTTGGAATCATACCCCCAAGACTGTAAAGCTCCTCCGGGCAGCCCTCAGTGCTCCCGGTACCAGTCTTCTAGACTCAGAGAGCAAACTATGGCTGCTGCCGACCGGAGACACGATTCTGCACTCCTGCTGCTGAGCCAAGCTCGAGTAGGGGAAGGCAGAACAATAGGTTTCCTGTCACAGGGAGGTGTGACCATCTCCCGGACAGGACTTAGTGTATTGGGCCAGGGTGGGGGCGCTTGCCAGCACCACTAGACTGCTTTGAAGGGCACGTTTGGAGCCCTCCTTGCATACTCCAGTTGGAACCAGTTCAGGGAGCCGTTGGCTCCTGCTCTGGCGTAAAACTGGACAAAGGACATGGAAGTCCATCCCCTTCTGTGGGAGGAACCCCTGAATCGTCCCAACCCTTTCTTTAGAGTACTTAAGGGCTTACCTGTGGGTGGTTCCTTAGACTCGTCGTGGGACAAGATTCAGATCTGAAACCACTTCATCTTGAACCGTCTGGGCACTTTTGACTTCGTTGGACCTCGCTTTGGGAACCGAGAGTGCAACTTGTAAGACTTTTGCTGTTCCTGGTCTTGTTGTCCTGCCAGTCTTCTACATCGTCTGTGCCTGTGCTCCATACAGGTTCTTCTACAGGCCTGTGGACATCCAAGACACCCGAAGGAATCTCCCTTGGAGTGAAGGAGTCACTCCCCTGCATCTGCAGGCACCACAACGAAGCTAACCGGTCTACTGTTCCTGAGCTCCCACGGACTCTCAAAGGTACAGCAACACAGGTATTGGCTCTGCAACTTCTTTGAGGCCTGCACTTTCTTTACAGCAAGTTTGAAGCCAGTATTCCTCGTCGGCACTGCTGGAGCAGTACCCCTGTGCACCGCGTTGACTTGCCGTTGCCAAGGCTTGTTGACTCTCTCCTCCAGAGATCTTTGAGCTCCAGCCTCAAGCATCTCTTGCTACCAAGATCTTCATCCTCATCATATCCTCTGCACCATGGGCCTTCATCATTGGTGAGCTGCTCGAGGTTCTCTTGCGACTCCTGTGCCTCCAGCCTGTGTGTCCTCTTCAGGATCCTCTTTGGCTCCAGTGGGCTCCCCTACTTGCTCGGGCCTGCTCTGACTTATCTGTTCGTGGTGAGTCACTTGGACCTTGCTGGTCGTGACACTGCACCTTTTTTGTCTACTACGTTTGTTGCAGTTGCCAAGGCTTGTTGGTGCTCCCGATGGACACCAACCCCCTGGCTCTGAGTCTTGATCCGACGTGGGACAGCTCGTGGACAGCTCCTGGTCTTCCACAGCATCACCTAGCTTGCACAGCTACAGCTCCAATGTCACGTCAACTCTCCTGCATCTCCGACATCAGTGGACATTTGTCTTCTGTGCCTCCTGGTCACTCCTGAGCAGCATAGACTCTGTCCCCTCTGCTTGCAGGTACCTCTCATCTTGAATCCACCTTTGGGTTTCACTGGACTCTTTCACCTTCTTCACCAGCGGCATCTTTACTGACGCCCTCCATTGTGGTCTATGGCTGTTCCTGACTTCACTTCGCACCTTTGCACACGGCTTCCCAGGTGTAGTTATCCTGGTTCCCGGTGTATCGACAGTTGGGGTGACTCTCCAACCTTCCATCTTTCACGGGGTTTCTTCAGGGTCCTCTGGGAAGGGTCCTTCTTCTTATAAACTGCAACCGCGACTTACCCATTGCCTTGGATTGAGCACGCAGTTGTGTTCCCACTCTACACACGGCCTCCGTGGGGTTCCTGGGTACTTACCTTGAGTGGTTCCTTGGGTCCCCAGTTCTTCTACATCTTCTGGGTCCAGTCTCGACTTAGGTCGTGGTTCGCATTCCATATTTTTAGTATATGGTTTGGTCTCCCCCTGGTGACCACTGTGTATTTGTGCTACTTACGTGTTCTATTACTAAAGTATTCTGTGTAGTTTGGTTCTATCTCCAGGTAGGAGATATTGCATTGTGTTAATTAGTGTTTATAATAAATACATATTTTTATAACAACACTGTGTGATTCTCTTTCACTTAACCTACACTATATGATTAGTACTGGTAAAACAAGCTGCTTTACACTCCTTCTGGACTAAGCCTGAAGGCTGCTCTCCACAGCTACCACTTAGAGAGCTTTCTAAGGTTGTCTGAGACCACTAAAATCCCCATATGGGTTTTCTGGATTAGTGAAGGGTGTCCACTTACATAAGTGAGCCCCATATACTAAGCCAGCCTCCTACACCAAGGCATTATTTAAAGCATTTGTGCTGCCACGTCTTCATCAGGCTCTTTTGTTCAAACTCTTCTGAGCAGTCTAATTCTAGTCCAATAGGTTGTTGCGGACTGTAATGTAAAAACACAAACACATGGATGGGAGGGAAGTAGTGCACCTGGATGATAAAATATTTTATAGATTTTATTTCGCCTTTCAGCATCAACAGAACTCATTACACAGGCCTTCTACACAGCTGTCAACTCTCAACTGCCAACATTAGTCCACAAGCTGTTAGTATCAATCATTGCTTCTGGGCCTACATGTTCAAAGTAGAGGTGAAGCGCAGGATCATGAACCTCACCCAAACCAGGGATGGCTTAATAATTTCTCTTGTCCTGGGATAGGATGCTGAGCAATCCAGTATTGTACAAGTGCACTTACCGTAAGAGTTTGATGACTAATTGAGCATCGCCAATGTATTTTACCACCTTTTCAAGGTTTTTGTTTTTACTGTTTCATTGAGCTATGCAGTTATCTGTTTTTTTCTGAGCAAGGGCCAATTTGACCCTGGAGTAGTTTCAAGTAATAGTCACAGCGACTCCATAATGGGGACTGGATTGTTTGCTAAAGTCATATGGAAGTTCTCAATATAATAATGCACCTTCATTGGGACTGTGGTCTGACGGTGGAAAAGATTCATCAGACTTAAAATATTTTGACATTCATCCACAGCAATGTCTAATTGAACTTTCACACAGCTCTTGGCATTGTTGCTCAGAAATCTATGTACATTTCCAAAGGAATCAGAGAGATTTGCTTAGGTGCACCTCAGACTCAACAAACCCAGCAGGTGCTTCCAGTAGTACTGGATCACAGCAAATGAGAATTTCTGCAGGGTACTGCAGGGGTAAGTTGTCATTCAGTGGGTCTCTGCAAGGAGTTGCAGGTGCCTTTGCTTTCTGCTACTAGCCACGTAGATTTGGGAGCAGTACCGCAAGGAAGGGTTTAGCTTCACAGAAGTCTTCTGGAATGACTCCCTGCAGTGGGTGCACTTACCAGGAAGTAAGGTCCCATGCTGTGAGGGCTCCATGAATTAACCAGAATAAGAATTTGAAATTAAAGAAAGACAACAGCATGAGAACAACATAGCCAGAGAAGAAAGACACAGGAGCAGCAAAAGAGAAAGGGGGACAAGGTCACATACAAGAGAGGAAGGATTAAAAAGGACACTCTCAATAGGCAAGCTGTGAAAATGCTGAAGGAGACGGAGAGTCTGGGAGAAGAAGACGCCGAGGAAAATGAAAGGCGAGTGGAATGCAGGAAGTACCAGAGACGCTAGAGCCAGGAGTGAACAGAAGCAGGAAAACGTGAGCAAAACAGAGACCTCGACAAGCAGCCAGAGTGGAAGCTGGAAAGTTTGGCTGTAATGACAGGAACCTCCTTAGCACTCTATAATTATTGTGTGTATTTCTAGCCACCCAGATGAGGACTGCATGGTGAGTGTAAAGACTACATTTGTGACCTTCTACATAAAATCTTAAATTTGAGAGACAAGTTGTTTCGAGGTCTCATATATCTATACTTCCTACAGGAGTGAAATCACCCCACCAAAATGTTGAAGATTTATTGCTTGATTATTTTATTATTTTAATGCTTTGTTGATTTCAAACGAATTTATTTCAGTACAGAACTCAAACAGGCCAACATGTGTTGTGCGACCTTAAAACAATCAATTACTTTATCAGGGCCTTATTTCTCATAAATGTCTTGGGTATAAACACAGAAACAAGAGTCACCGAATTCTCTTTAAATAGCAACAGCAAAATGTATCTGTACGAATCAGGCAAGTGTTAAGATAATATATGAAGTTATCTCACTCACAGGCATGATAGCTGCTTTATTTATCCACTAGGTCAGTGCTCGCATGGGACAAAAAAAGAAGGCAAGGAGGTCCCATGGCATGTCAACAAAGCAATACAATAATTTGAAAAATCAAGAATTAAATCTTCAACATTTGGACTCGATGATTTTACTCCTGTAAGAGTTCTAGATATAGGAGACCTCGAAACAACTTAACACTCAACTTTTACTCAGATTAGCATTAGGGAAGTGAAGCGCTGTATCGGTGTTTTTTGAGGTCTGATAGTCCGCTAACAATTGAGCTCATATCTCCCACTTTATTCCTGTCATAAAATCTTAATGCTTCTATTACCCATTTAATGGCTAAGCATTACTTCTGTACAATTGAGTAACTGTTCGCTCTTGGGCAGATCTTTCTACTGATATTTAAGATAGTTGTCTCATTGCCTTGTATACAATTTTGCAAAGAGCAGTAAAAACTTGTCATAGGCAGCACAAAGAACAAGGGAATGTGTATTACTTATCTAGATACCAGATGTTCCAAATTCTTACCGGAAGAATAGAAGGGGAGAAAGATATAGTGGGGTGCACAAGACAGAGGGGTTCCACATCACGAGTGCTCCACAGACAATCCAACGAGAGGCTTAGAAAAAAAAGAAGGAGAACAACATGGGAACCACTTAGACAGAGAAGAAAGACACAGAAACTGGTAAGGTGGAAGGGGGCAGGGGCATATAATAGTAAGCAAGTCCTAAAAAAGAACACTATTGATGAGTAGGCTGGGAAGATGCTGAGGAAGAAGGAGAGTCAGGCACGGAAGAAGAACAAGGATTAGTGGAACGGATGAGGCCCCAGAGGATGTCAAAGTTAGCAGGTGGAACCGGGACTGAGCAGAAGTGGAGAATGTGAGTGGAGCAAAGGCCACGACGAGCCCCATG
Source organism: Calotriton arnoldi (assembly GCA_963921515.1). Classification (NCBI taxonomy): domain Eukaryota; kingdom Metazoa; phylum Chordata; class Amphibia; order Caudata; family Salamandridae; genus Calotriton; species Calotriton arnoldi. The sequence continues at coordinate 1,235,466 of CAWUFW010004011.1, read as the reverse complement.
AAGCATGAGGCTGACGGTGGAGAAGAAGATCTTGGCAAATGAACTGACGAGGGGTGGTACCGCCAGGCTCAGTTGAACCTCTAATCCCACCACAGCCTAGTAGATCCATATGTGAAGTTAATGCATTATAACAATCTGGCATATTGATGGTAATTACACTACTAGGCACTGATTGGAAGATTATACAAAGTCTGAGCAAAGAAAAAAAAGAAGTACCTAAAACAAAGAGGAAAAGCAGAAGTCTTTGAACGTTAGAAAATCAGTAAAGATGATATGCATATTTTTTTCACTTCATACCTATCCTTTATTAAATGAAAAGGGATGAGAAGGAAAAGAGAAAAGTAAACTGAGAAAAAGAATGGGCATTTAGATCTTGAGATTCTCATGGTTGCTTATGCTCACTTGGTGTTATTTTTGTTTCCTGGGGCACACCGCTCGGAGAGGAGATTGCCTTCCTGTTACCTACAAGAAAAAGGAAAAGAGACAGTTAAGGAAATATATCATTTATGTGTAGGACTGAACATGTCAGAATGTATAAAAAAATCTCCCTTCGGCCACTTATGTAGCGTAGGTTTTTACCCACCTTTCACACTCCCCTACAAAGTTCATGATGTGCCCTAGAAGGTGATGTGTATTGAGTTAGTATGTAAAATATTCAACACAGTATTGTAAGACTTGAGCATGTATATATCATTGTCCTTGTTAAAGGAAATGATGTTCTTAAGGCAGTATTTTTATCTATGAGAATCCTCACAACTGCTTTGTTTCACTCCAATGTTGCCAGTGTGTGCAGCAAACTGTGTCTGTTAGGTGGATTTGGATTTAATGCCAACCCTGAGATCAAATCAAATATTCAGTTCACAGCATCCCTTGCCATCAGGTGCTGCGTCAAATATGATTCTTATCTTTCTATCTTACAGTTGCTTTTCTAGGTCATTACTGACATATATATTTCTGGAAGATAACGTTCTTGTAGGTAATGATTTCCTGAGATTGCTCCATTGTTTCATAATTGCCAATGTATGATTCTGCACAATCCAAGGTGGTCACATTTGCTCAGTGGACTGTTCAGCATGGTATAGATGTTGACTCACTCACTTATAGTGTTTTGATTTCATGCACTGACATTAGTATCATTTGGGAAAAGTGGAATCATGGTCATCTACTGGGGACATTTTGGAGAAGAATGGAGTTCTTATGCTTCAGCACAGCACTTAATGTGTTTTTAAGATTGTACATGCACATCCACCATGTGCTTTAGAGCATGGGCCACCACTGCATCGCAATTGTAAAATATCATGCTACCATCAGCATGCATCATGTCACTGTACTCTGTGACTGAGTGTGCTGAAACCTGGAGTTACCCAAATGGGATTCATTCTTCATATCCTTCACAGCTTGCTCAAATGTCTCCATTGTGCCTACAGTGTGGTACCTGGTTCCTTCGGAGGAGGTCTGAAGTTTTTCACAGACATGTGGGGCACTTGTCAGATCCCTCTGGGCAAGTTGGAGTATCCAATGTGGTAGTGTGGAGCACTGTCTCTAGACAGGTCTGCAAGTATTTTGAGTGTTAATTCATGTACTCTGAAGGGACAAAAACCCATTGTAGTGTTTTAAAAAGTTAGTTACATTTATGGAAAAGTGATTTCAAAATGCATTAAACTCTGCTCTAAAGCACCCTTGACTAAAAATAAAATCATGAAACAGTTTCATACAAAATTACAAATTTCAATAATTCAGTGTATTAAATTATGAACGTTACACTTCACTAGGGAAAACCCAAAATCAGCCACCGGACCTGGGTCAATATCAGTATAGAAAAACAGGCGGTCCCAGTGGAGAGCCTAATAAACAGATATCACATCACCCATCTCATTAATGGAAAGAAAACCAATTTTAAAAGTTCACTTCACTTTTTATCGTTGCATTATTAGTCATGCATCATAAACAAACATATACATAGGTGCTCCGGGTGGGAAAGTGCTCAAAGGAAGTGCTCGCTTCTGAGGGATTTTGGAAACGTGAGAAAGGGAAGAGTATATACAGTATTCACAGTGTCTTATAAAAGGAGACCTGTCTGATAGCCAATGAGGACACAAAGCATTTACATATACAATCAGTTACTTAGATACAGTAACATAATTACTGTTATCACAGTTGCATGACATAATCAGTACAGGCATTGAAATACAGTCGACGTTTCGACCCCATCAAATAATAAGGTGCATTGAGTCCTTAAACCGGGGTCTTTATAAGGACAGAGGGAGCCACCTAAAGTTAGTACGTAGAGTAAAAAGAAAACCTAAATCAATATGGGCGATGGACATATTTGCTGAAATCAATTAAGTAAAATAGGGCCAATGAATGATCCCCTTATATCCAACCGTTTTAGCGGTGGAATTGCGATCCGAATGTGGGCCCATAGGATCCTATGACAGAGGTGTCGAAAGAAAGACGTAACCCAGTCCCATCCGTGGACTGCTTGAGTTTGAAAGAATGGAAATTACTAATGTTACCATGAGGGCCATTATTTAATTGTTATATATTGCCCATGATTACAATATACTTACAAAAGGGGTCAGTAAATCGAAAACAGGTATGACCTAAAAAGGGAATAAATCACGACGTGTCTATGAGAGAAGGAGAGGAAATAGTGAGAGTAGGAAAAAACAGGGCCTCCTAATGGCCCGGTTACGCTCAGGCTATTGGGGCTGACGATAGAAAATTGTTACCTCGTGTAGAATGTAAGTTCTGATTATTTTGAAAAAAAAAACTGATCTTGTGATGAATGAAGTAAAATGCAAGAAGTTGCATATGAATTCTGTTGCACATTCACTAAAATATATCATGCATTATAAATCACATTAATACATATATGTGAATAATTGATGCTGTCAAACTATAATGCAAATGTTATATGCTGTACATGTGCAATCAATACTATACAAATACAATTATAAATGAAAAATGTGTACCCAAAACCATGAATGCACAAAAAAAAAAAAAAATGCAACTCGGGTGCATAAAAAGAAAACAAAGATCATTTCACACTGTCAACTCAGAAGAATGAAAAATATACAAATTTGTAGCAGAGTTCCAGGATTGCAGTTTAAAAACATTAGCAGTTAACAGCAAAGAAAGGAAACCTGCTAAAAAGACGTTACATAGGCCGTGTTAAAAACACATAGCTTGTCCCTTGCAATCAGGTGGCACTTTTGTCAGATCCCTCAAGGCAAGTTGGAGTCTTCTGCAGAATAGTGATGCCCTGTTGCTGGACTCGTCTGCAAACATATTAAGTGTTATTTCACATACTTCAAAAGAAAATAAAGAACACAATCGGGGAAAAAAAGAGTAACAAATGATGAGGAAACCTGATCTCAAATTGCACCAAATTCTTCTCTAAGGTAAGTGCAGCTAAAATAACATGAAACAGTTTTGAAACAAAATGACAATGGAACACTGTCAACTGGGGAGAATTGAAAACACGAAATCTCTTCAAACAGAGTTACAGCCCAAAGAAAACAAGCATTGGCATAGCCAATAGGTCTCGCCTTTGGGATCTTATAAGTGTTTTGCCATGCAACACTTGATGTTATTGCCCCAAGGATATTGTGCTGGATAACTAAACACTTATAAGGTCCCAAAGGCGAGACCTATTGGCTATGCCAATGCTTGTTTTTATTTGCTTTTGACGCTGCCACAATTAACCACGTTATAGCGTTGTTTTTTTTTAATTATTACTTTAAGCCATGCAATTGTGGGTAGTACAGGGAATAGTTTGAAATTGCTACCATTTTTACCCCTCCCCCTTACAAACACACGTCACGCTTTGTATATGAGAGGAACCGGTGCCGCTTTCTACGTGTCAGGCAGCGCTGTAAACATGTTTGTGCAACAAAATGACCAAAAACAGAGGGGGGGTTGGGCTAGAGACGATGATACCTGGATGGGTCGGGCCCTTTGCTTCTCCAGCCCCACACCACCCCATTCTCTTTTCGTGCATTTCTTTATGCCATTTTCTGCAAAGCACAGTGCTTGAACAGAACGGAAGGTGCGCTGGTCTGGCAGCAGCTTTCATCCCTTTAACACTGAGCCTTATCATGTCCCGAGGAGCTGTTAGAAAGTGGATTATATGGGGTAAGGAGGGAACTCAATTGTAATCAGTCCCCCATGATGGCTCGCCAGTCGCACCCTATTACAAACACCCTTTAGGCACTTCACAGCACTTCAAAAGGTAGATGAATCGTTTGTTTACATTTTTGTCTTTTGCTGCTGACTGGATACATGTGGTTATCTCACAGCCGCTAGAAGACGTCTTGCACCCTGTAGGGTAACTTCCTCGTGTTTCTTTAGCCGATAAATCACACAGCGCTTACAGCAGTGCAAGCTTCACTCGCAAAGTATGCGGGACTAGATAGACCCCGGTTTTGTTTTCCAGTCTGTCAGAAGCTTACGGGCTGACTTGGCATTTCGGCAGCGGGAGCTCACGGGGGGCGGGGCTCTCAGCGTGGCAGTATTATCAGAGTCCTTCTCGAAGACCTTACAATAAATAAGATGGTCTAGATGTGATTCATGATATCATGTGATTCATGATATAAGGTACACATACATTATCCAGATCTTAGAGCTAGGGAGGAACCACTAATAAATATGAAGGGCTAGACGTTGCTTGTGATGCACAAACCCATCCTACGCTCTAAGCAGCTGCTCTACACGCATCTTGCAGCACAGTTGCAAAACTCTGTAAACGCAAGTGTGTCACTATTGCCCATCATTTAGACCCCAATGTTTTGCTGTGCTGGGTAGAGACTTAATAGCTTCTGCATTTGCACAAACTTTAGCTAATAAAGGGAAAAACATTGCATAGGCATAAAACGTATGCATATGGTCTTCTCATCTTTAGAAGGCTAAAACCATCAGGGTATAACATTATTCGCAGCAAAGAAGTGAAGTCATCTAACCTAGTAATTTGGCGAGGTCCAACTGGAAATGTCTACTGAATCACATGGGGTTGATTCTGGCTTAGATTCTTGTGAAAGTGGATATCAGACAGATTACCTGGACCGAAAAGTGAAGGGTAACCAATTTTAATACTACTGAAGGAAGACTGGAGGAAGACTTCAAAGGAGTCTCAGATCTTATAAACACAAACGTTGTAGGAGGTAAGGTGGTGGGAGAGGATTACTCCCACCTTCCCAATGCTCTCCTTTCTCCCTATCTGTAAACAAGCTACTATTGAATCAGAAAGCAATCACTTGCACCATCCCCAGTTCAAACTGCAGTTTGAGCTAATTAAACATTTTACAAATGCTTTGCTTCAAGGTGAGGACAGAGCTTTATTGGCAAATACCTTACAGGATGCTAAGGGTCTCCAAGTACTACAGTTAGACCAGGCAGGTGTTTCACTAACATTTACCCCCTACCATTTCTCCTTGAGATTGCACCAGCTGGTATTTAGATATTACGTCATGTCTTCCCAAAGAGTACTTCTATTTTAGAAGTTAAACTGATGAACATTTTACATACCTACCAACTTATAGTATGTCTGTGTGCTATCAATGTAAGTATGAAACTCAAAACTGAGACTGTACAGAAAGTCACACAGAGGCTTTATGCAATTATTGAACAGACATGGGGGTATAATTAAAGAGTGGTTAATTCCACAAATGATGGTGACTTTAGGCGAGGAGAAGATGCCTTACAGAAAAGGAACATATGATTTGTTAGAAAAGGAAAAAACATTTGAATGGTATTCTAGACACCCATGTGACTTCTCTGAAAATTTCTAAGAGAAGAGAGTTACGTTTTAGTATCTAAACAGAGAGCAGTCACGGTGTCCTCCACTACACTTGCTAGTAAGGACAGTTAATTTATGCCATCCGCTGGGGCAGTTTTAGCACTTTGTCTTAATTACCGGTTATTTCTTTGATTATCGTAAATGTTTGAATATGTCACCATGATGAGGCCACAAAGCCTGAGTGCTGTAGTCCTAGGATGTTTTAGTACGATTTTGAAATTCAGCTTACTGGAGGGAAAATTCTACAATATACTTGACTAAATGACCACAAACCGATGCAGAAGTACACAGTGTTATCGATTCATTCAGACAAATCAGCCCACAACATTTCTCAGGTGTGTTTTCAGAGAGACAGAACAACAGCGACACTTCCTGAAGTCATTCCCCTACTGCTTTATGGGTAATGTGAACCAAGTGCTAAAAACTGGGTTGTATTAGCACTAGCCATACTCAGTGGTTTGAAGCTGCAAAACTAAAAGTACAAAGATTTGGGAATTCAATGATCGTGAAACAATAGCGAAGTTGCTTCAAGAAAGTCAATTTTCGAAAGGCTGCAACTGTAATTTTTTTGATGAATTTATGTATGCTAGAACTCATCAGACACATTTTTACAAAAAGGGGAGGGATTGTTCAAAATCTGTAAATTCTGAAAAACGTGGGGAGTTGAAAGGAAAAAGATTAACAGCTTATATCGATGTTACCGACTACACAGAGAGCTGAAGTTTATTCCCTTTCTTCTCTTGTTTTTCGTTTTCCTAGGAAGCTCTACGACAATGCGATTTGTTCTAATGATTATTTTTTTCATTTATGACTTCAAGCACCGTGCTTCACTGTATTGCTTAAAAAAAAAAAAAGATTCATTGTTCATCCCTTTCAGTGAAGCACCACAACTGAAAACGTGATATGCTGCCCTTAATGACTGTGGCTGCAACTCCGTTTGCGTACATATGCACACACCTTAAAAAGAAGAATGGACAGGGTTTGCACCAACATCGAAAGGACGTTATGTTGGATAGGTTACTTACCGCTTATTCGCCTTGACTTTTGAGAAAGGCTGAACATCTCTCAAAGTGTTTGCGATCTCCTCGTGGCTATTTGAGATATCGCTTCTTTAGACAAGCATTGGCCGCGCAGCCGCGAAATAAAATAATTAAAAAAAAAAAACGCGAGTGGTGACGCGAGTTGTGCGCACGCGCGCGACAAGAAAAAGTGCTGTGCACGTCGCGCGCGCTTGTGCGCGTAACCGCACGCTGGTGGCCGCTTTCGGAGCACTTTCAAAAACCCCTTACTAAAGTCTCGCAGAGCAGCGCATGCGCGCTGGCTCAGCGAGACCTAAAAAGCGAATCTAATTGCGTAAAATGTTTATGGAAAACCTGACTTAAAGTGCGCCATGGTCTGCTCTAAAATACCCACAACAAACAAATATGAAATTTATTGAAGCAAAGTCTCAATGGAACACTGTCAGCTCAATAGAATAGACAACATCAGAGCTTTTGAAACAGGTGCACAAACACAGTTTAAAAACAGAAACAGTCAACTATAAAGAAAGGAAAACCTGAAACCTTTTTGAAAGGAATTTGAATGAACTTCGTTCAAAAACAGGAGCACAGAAGTCGTTTGCAGTCAGGTGGGAGACTGCCGCTGGTGGGCTGGTCTGTAAATACATTGAGTATTATTTCACCCACACCAAAGGAATAAAAATAATCTATAAGGAGAAAAAGGTTGAGCAAAATTGATTAAGATAAACCTGCCCTAAATTGTCTGCTCTAAATTACCCACAACAAAAACAATATGAAACTGTTTGAAACAATGGGCTGATTTAGAGTTTGGTTGTCTGGGTACTATGAAGCAAACTCAACTGTGTACCTTTTCCCCCAAACTCTTTTTCCACCCGCCTCAGTTAGAGACAGGTAAACCATGAACTTTCCGTCGGTGGAGACCTACTGGCTTTATTGACGTAAAGCTTACTCTGACAACTTGGGGGCGTGGTTAACCGCTGAGCATGGCGGACACTTAGCTACGGGGCTCCCGGCCCGGGGCCCGTAAATCCTGCCACATTGCATCCTGGCATCGCTACTTTGGCCGCCAACCCTCAGCAAAAGCACCCTCTAACCCCCGGGACGATGGGGAACCATCACCGGCCTTTGAAACCTGCATACGCTCCACTATCGGCGGTGCGGAGACAGGAGAGCCATGAAATCAAGATGGCGGACTCCTCCTTTGTTCAAGCTCGGGAGGACGGAGCTCTGTCTTAAATCCCTGGGAGTTTGCAACCCTAGTGAAGAGGCGCACTATACACGCCGCTGCAGCAGGATCCCGCTGGCTCTGTGGTTGGCCCCCCACGGCGCCCTCATGCCGACCTCCCAGTCCAGAGGAACTACGGGAGCGCCTGAGTGCGCGTGAGTCGCATCGCTGCTCTGTCTGCCCTGCGCTTCGCTGGATACCGGGGTGAGCCCCGCGATCCGGCCATCATATGAGCTGACGAAAGGGCGCAGGTACCGAGCTGGTGACCGCGTGGCGGAACGAAGCCGAGGGAAACTGCGTTACTGAGCCCAGTGCTGGAGTGCATGTTGCGGCGGAGAAAGGGAGTGGATGCCATGAACTTTGTTGGAGAACTGCAGTGCACCGTTTGCGCTTGGGGCATTACTGCAAGGGCGACACCCGACCACAGGTAGATCTCCCCCCCACTGGTACATTTCTGCAGCAGGAGGTGAAGTCTCTTTTCGTTGTGGGTGGGGCGTATTTTCGAGATAAAGGGCACTGGCATTGATCTCCGCGGACTTCGCGTCCTTGGAAGTCCACATCGGATCGCTTGTATTTCCTCATTTCCACTTTGGGATTATTGACTGCGCGATGCCAAATGCACTGGCCCATTTAATGAACATTGCAGTGTGGCTGTACAGGTGTGTTTGGACCTTCGGAACCCCTGACAGGGATTACTGCGTCTATTCCCACTGCACCATTGTCTGAACTTGCGCTTGTACTGTGTATTGTGGGCCTGAGCTGGCGGTGAGACCTGCGTGGCTAACGGAACTTTTGAACTGTGTAGTAAAAGAAGGGGGGAGAGTGGCGATAGCCCTAAATCTGCAGTGCCTCTTCCAGCTAGTATGTGCCTGATACCAAGTGAGCTTACCCACTACACATACCAACTTCGGCGCCACCACGAATGCAAATCTGTTGATGAAGTGCACTCACCATCATCAGTCTGCATGCTCCTTTTGGCATGCAAAACAACTACTTACCGTTACTCTATGCTACTGCTGAACACAAGAACGGAATCACAATGGGTCGCCCGAAGGGAGCCAAACCCCAGGAAACTGAGGATGGCGGCTCATCCTCAACTATTGCACCCAAGAATGTAGTCCCCCCTAAGGCAGAAACCGCTCCGCCAGATAAATTAGATGTTATTCTTCAGGAAATAAGGCAGTCCCGTTCTTCATTGGAACAATAGCTGGGCTCACTGGGAGCAGATGTGGCGCTAATCAGGGATGACCACAGGAAGCTCGCGGACAAAGTGGCTACCAATAAAGCATCGCTGCAAGAGCTCATTCCAAAGCAAAAAGAGAACTCTGCTGACTTAGAACGCCTACAACACCAAATCTCGATTTTACAAGACCAAATAGAGGATGCGGAGGGTCGATCACACCGCAATAATGTCCGCATCGTGGGAATGCCGGAAAACGTTGAGGGACAAAATACTACGTCATTCATTGAAACATGGCTACTCACTTGGCTACCGACAAACACTGACAAACACCTTCAGCATTGAGAGGGCCCACAGAGTCCCTACCAGGTGGAGAATACCCGGTGCACCACCTCGCCCAATCGTAGCCAGGGTGCTTAATTGTAGAGACCGAGATCTTATTCTACAGGTGGCACGTGAAAAAGCCCCAATCCTAAAGGACAATGTGCGAATCTCATTGTTTCCGGATTACACCCTCCAAGTCCAGAAGCAGAGAGCACCGTATAAAGGCCTCAAGAAGCACATGCAAAGCACAAACCTGAAATACGCCCTGCTATACCCCGCCAAGATTAAAATATTGCATGACCAAAAAAGCAATTTTTTCGACACCCCAGAGGAGGCTTGGGAATGGCTGGAGCACACATTTCCTGATTTCCCTATCAACTCAGCCCAGCGACAGAACGAGCAACCACTGCCCAGAAGACGACCGCAACAACAGAGATGTATGAGAACCAAGAAACCGGAGGATGATCCAACACTGACACCGGCGCAGGTCTTGGAGGGTCAACGACGAGCCATAATAATTGCAGCTACATTTCACGAATATAGGACAATAACTGATGAGGCACTTGCTGCGGCTGATACTGTGCACTCGGAGCCAGACGCTAGCCATTTGCTTTTTTCCTCCATATCCTCTCAAACAATCACGGACCTGTTTAATTGATGATCAGGCACCACATATCTCGGTGCCTACCATGGATGACTTAGGTGGTCCCACGAAGGCAGTATGAGTTCTGATAACTACCTGAGACACCGGCGGCTCCACTAACCTCCAGTTGGTCTCTACGGGACGTTGTGGAGAAGGCACAGCAGCTAATCGGGCTGTACAGCAAGCTGCGTTGGGTGGCCCTGAACTCCACCCGGGGCAGAGGTAAGACTGTTGCCACAATAGCTCACAGGAAACAGACATTGATAAGGATCACTATGAGGGCCCACTACGAACTAATGTGTTACACAGCCTGAAAATTTGAATTCTCTCAACTGGCGGGTTGCGGGCGGGTATCCATGTCGGGGGCTGACGTTTTCTACAATATGCCAATGGGACTTACTCAGGACCCAGAATACGATGTCTTAGCCATAACCCCTATTGCAATAGCACAATGTTTGATCGTAGGATTGTTAGTATTTTTTTTGGTTTTGTTTATTGGTTGAACACAGTTTTGCAGTTGGACCGTGTGTTGGGTAGATTAAAGGGGAAGCTGACGTGCACTGGAAGGTTTCACTATGGGCAAGCTACGCCATTGACATGATATGACAGCTATACATCAGCACACTATACAGCACTATAACTGTCTCACCTGGAATATAAGGGGAATGGGTTCACCTCATAAACACCACATAATACATGCTCACTTAATTAGGCGTAAAGCACAAATAGTTTTTCTACAACAAACGCATTTGAATGCAATAGAAGTGCCCAAACTACAGAAAAAGTGGAAGGGTCAAATATACAGTACGGTTTACTCAGCCTTTGCCAGGAGTGCCCTTTGTGTTACAGAAATAGCAAATAGACAAAGACGGTAGATATGTCTTGCTGAGAGGTATGTTGGATGGTAGTCCTGTGGTGATAGGAGGGCTATACGCCCCTAATTCGGATCAGGAGCCATTCTATAACCAGGTGAATTCTGTGCTTACAAACTGGATTGACTATCCATGGATCCTAGGTGGTGACTATAATGCAGTCTTAGATACTGCAGTAGACCGCTCTCATCCCCCCCCTGGATGGGGCTCATACCAAACGACTGTCAGCTTTACTACATAACTGGGCTCAGGGTTGGTCCCTTACGGAGACATGGCGTAGTCAGAATAAAGGGATGCGGGAGTATTCTTAGTACTCGTCGGTGCACAATTTATACACTAGACTAGACCATATATTTTGCAGTACATCGCTTATACCACAGACGACACGCTCTGCATATGTGGGTAAAACCCTCTCTGATCATAGTGCTTTGGAAATGAGTTCGAATGGGGCCGTGTTCCGTCCCCGGTGCCTACATGGAAACTAAATCCACAACACTTAGAGGACGGAGTATTCAAAGATACACTGGTCACTACCATTATAAATTACTTTGCAGAAAATGTGGGCACGGCCATGACCACCACGACAGAATGGGAAGCATTTAAAGTGGTGATCTGAGGCGCAGCCATTAATGCAGTCACTGGAGCCCGACATCAGACTATGAGAGAGTTACACCAAGTTGAGGACCAGTTGGGTACTCTGGAGGCACAGGCGGCCCTTGATCCGGCTGTGAAGCCGGCATTACAAGACGCCCGTATTAAATATGCGGAATTACTAGAACAATTGTGGATTATTGATTACCGTTCATACACTCAGACAATACACATGGAGGCGGACAGACCTGGGGTGCTGTTAGCGCGAATTATTAGGGATGCTCCACCGCCTACGCCAATAGTAGAAATATTTATGCCACACCATGTACGGGTTACTACTCAGGCTGACATTAATGAAACTTTCTATAATTACTACCGAGCTCTATATATGGCCCCACAAAGCGTGGACCCACTTGAGCTGCACTCCTTTTTAAGCAAAGTGCGTCTACCCCAAATCACCAAAGACGCCAGGGAAACACTCGCTAGCCCCATTACGACCGGGGAAATTCATGCTGCAATAAAAAATTTCCCCAAAAACAAGAGTCCTGGTTTGTATGGACTACCGGCGGAGTTCTATGCTGCCTATGTGCAACAACTGTCTCCCCACCTTAAAAATCTATACATGGCAATTTACGACACTGGTACCTTACCATCCTCTACAGCACAGGCTCTAATAACTTCCTTACCTAAACCAGGTAGCGATCCCACGACACTGAGTGCATATAGGGGCATATTCTCAAGAACGTGTGATAACCATCGCAAATTTAACTTAATGCAACTTTGCATATCGCAGTCTATCGCGGGAAAACAACGCCGTGTTAACGTAGTATTCTCAACCTGGCGGCACCATGCAATAGTCCCACGATAACGTGTCAAATGACCGCGTTAAAATAAATGCGACGCCGCAAAAATGCGAAACACAAACGCAAAAATAGTAGCGATGACGCCAATCACAATACAAAAATCAGCGAAAACCAGCCACAGGCCTGCAATTTCCACGCGTCATGCAGGAAAATGCACTACAAAAGTAGAAAAAAAACATATAATTAAAAGCCAAAGAACAACGAAGCACAATGGAGGTATCCGGAGCAAGTACAGAGGACAACCAGAACCCCACAAGCCCCCCGGAGGACCAGCCTGGGACCTCGGGGTCAGGGAAGGGCAAGGACAAGAAGAGTAGGAAGAAGCGGTTCAGTCCGCAGGAAAATAGGATCCTGATAACGGAGGTGATAGAACACCATCAACTACTGTTTGTCACCTCCACTGTGTCATTGGCAACCAAAAATGGAATATGGCAGACCATCGTGGACAAGGTGAATGCAGTCGGAGTGCTGAAGAGGTCAATGGAAGAGGTCAATAGGCGCTGGAATGATGTGAAGTGCAAAACCAAGCAGAAACTCGAAAACAACCGGAAGGCAGCAATGCAGACTGGAGGTGGGAGTCCAGCGCCACAGGAGGAGCTGGATGAGATGGAGGAAATGGTGACCACAGTCATCAGTGGGGAGACGGTGGCAGGAGTTGGGGGACCCGACACTGCTCAACATGACTGGACACAACACAACAGGGTGAGTAACGACCAGGGACTGGGGGACGGGGGAGATGGGCACAATGGCACACATGCACAATTAAGCATAGCACATCTGCGGACAAACCATGCCCCAGATCCACAACTCCCACCAAGAGACCAATGCACCCAAGTATGCAACACCTTAGCACTGCATAAGCACAGAAGCCAGAGGCACACCGCATGTAAGGAATAAGGGGCAGCAAAATCAGAGCTGCAGGGGCGACTCCCCCAAAATGCGGCACACACATATTACATGCAGAGCACATCAACATTGACAATGATGTGGTACAAACCGCAACACGTCCACAACAGAATAGAGGACACAACTGGTGCCGCATGTGCGTAGAAACTGGCCAATCACATTTGGCATTGCCGGGAAATGTGAGTTGACAATGTACAAGTACAAACACACATCCATGATGTTGTCGAAATGTCCACTGTCTCGCATCAAATAGGCAGCTCCCCCCAAACAGTCACATTGTACACTGTCATGCAGTCTGAATGGAAACATGTACAATGTGTCAACATACATGTGAACACAATGTTAAACTGCATCTCCCCTTCACATTGCAGGGGGAAATCCAACACCTCCTGCAGAGCAGGCCGAACCTCTCTCCTCGGATGACGAAGAGGACCACCACACCTTCGACTCCGATGCCCTCCAACAGCTCGTGGAGAGCCTCCGCAGCCCACTTCCAGGAGCAGGGCAGCCCAGCTGCTACGAGGAGAACCCACCCCCTGCACAGAACACACAGCAGGCAGCACCCACCACCACGGCTGCCTCCCAGGACCCCCACGAACAACACATGGCCTTCCAACGCCGTGTGTTGGGGTGCCAGGAGAAGCTGGCTGAACAGGTGCAGGTGGGGTTCGACCGCATGGCAGCCAAACTAGACACCATACGTGGGTGTCTAAGTCCCATGAGGGACCACTCACATTCCCTTACGGACACCCACAGTTCGCTCCATGCTCTCCAACGAACCATGGCTGACATCGCTAGAGTCCTGACTCAGCTACAAGACCGACTGTCTAGTCAGAGTGCCTCCAGCGATCTCGCCCGGGAGTTGGGACACATGCGGAGGATCATGGAGAACATGCAGTGGACGCAGGCGGAAAGAGCGGCTGCCACGGCTGCACACCAGCGAGAGATAGCTGGGTTCCTCAATGCCGTAAAGATCCTCCTCATGACATTGCTGCCACAAGGCCTGGCGCTGATGCATGCTGCTGCTACCACCCCATCCACTTCTCCGGGCCCTGATGTGTCAGTGCCACACAGTGCTGGAGACAGAACACCACCACCCATATGTGAGGCACATGCAACAGCAGAGGATGAAGATGCGGATGAATCTTCAATCGTGGTCAGAAGGACGCAGTATCATTCATCTCCGCCATGTGGCCTGTTTCTGTGTGGTTCTTCCCTCTGCATCATCACCTTCCACTGTCCCCCGATGCACTCTGCGACACTCACCTTGGACCTCGACATGGACTGCCATATTCTGTTTGGTCACCAATGACACAGCTATCAGACTGCGGACTGAACTCCTCCTCTGCTGATGTACTTGTCATTCCCTGAAGAACTCTGGCTGGCCCTCCACGGGCCAACAATGTAAAGTGGGGTTTGCATGGCCCTGTACTGCTCCAGCTGCAACACTCCACTGAATGTGCAATAAACATTCATATTCACACAGATGTGTCATGTCTATGATCTTTCAAGTGTGGAAGTATGAATGAATGTAGGGTCAGTGATTCCCCCTTACGTCCATGTTGCTCATGTTGTGGGATTTGGGACACAGGGCGGCACAGTGAAGATTGCGGCCTGGGTGGCGCTGACACTACAACAGGGACACATCCATTAGTTACTTCCTTGTCCAGCCCAGGGCGGAATCATGCCCAGAGCCCCGGGGTCATTGTACACACCATCACACTGGACTGGCATATGCCAGGACAGCCCACTCCGCTTACGCTCACAGGGGGGGACGACAACGCTACATGTGCCAGGTCTTCCCTGTAGGGATCTGCTGCTCACAGGTCTAGTTGTCAGCATGCCACAGCCACTCCCTCACTCCTGGTTTACACCCACACCACACCCATCCGGCACAGGCGTCACAGGACATGTGACCCTGCCAATAAAAGGGGCCTGGCACACGTGCTGAATGCCATTTCCACTCTCTGACTGGGTGTCTCCGTGTGGTTATCATTTATGCATGAAGGGCCTAGGGCCCTGCCACCTCACATTGCCCAGTGCTGGAGGTGACATGATGGCGTCCGTAACACGGGACTCAGTCATAAAGGGTCCATGGCTAGCGGTGCACAGACTTGGTGGCACCGGATACACTGCGGCATGCACAGGCACCCCGCCACGGGATGGTGTCTTGCGGTGCACTGAGGTAGGATCACCTAAAGTGCTGAGCGGGTGTGCAGCCTGCGATGATGCGCCATCCTGGTGGTCCGGACTGGTACAGGTTAGTGTGAGCCCTGCTGGACCGCAGTGTAGGCCTGAGCCAGCGGGCAGTGCGGGCCTCCCGCCACGTGGCGTTGCCTCGCGGTTCACAGAGTTAGTGGCACCTCAAGAGCTGAGCGGGTGTGCAGCCTGCGATGATGCCGTGTGCACTGATATGGTCTCTGCCATTGTGAAATCAAGACCAAGAATCAAGTGTGTGACCTGGTGGCCCGCGGTGCGGGGCTGCATGATGTGGAGGGTGCCATGGTCACATGCCCCGGGCTTGGAGCTCCCACTGGCACGTGGTGGGCCCTCTTGGAGACACGCCGGTGGCGGAAGGTGAGCAGTGAGGCCTGGTTGCGCAGGGGCGGGCAATCACCACTGGGCGGCGGGAGGGGCTGGGGAGCAGCAGCCTGTGTGAGCAGGGGCGGGCAAGCTATGATGGCGTGTGCAACTCTATGTACTCTGCCATTCATGTCTCTGGAAACTGTTTCAGATAAGGGACCTGGGGGACTGCAGTGTATACCGGCATGTGGTTGGAGACACACCGGTGGCAGCAGGTGAGCTGTGAGGCCTGGGTCCACAGTGTCGGCACTCTCTCTCCCTCTCTTTCTCTCTCCCTCTCTCTCCCTCTCTTTCTCTTTCTCTCTCTCTCTCCCTCTCTTTCTCTCTCCCTCTCTCTCCCTCTCTTTCTTTCTCACTCTCTCTTTCTCTATTTCTCTCTCACTCTCTCTCTTTCTCTCCTTATCTCTATATCTCTCTCTCTTACGCTCTCTCTCTCTGTACTTTGATGAGCGCATGACACACCTTATCTAGATTTCTGTATTGCAGGCTGTGACTTACAGAATGTCCTGAGAAGACCCGCCATGACTCTTCAGAATTGTTGTTTTGGGTTTATTCTGTAATAAACGTATTATTTGGATATTATGAGATGAATGTATGATTTCCCTTTTTCTGTCCACACATGTATGTTAGGTGGTGTGATTGTGCGACTTCAGGTGAATTGTTTGGTTCATGATTTCGTGGAGTTGATGTGCAATATCTTTGTCCAAAGGGGGGGTGCACGGGGTAGGGCCCCGGTGGGGGGCAGGGAGGGTGGGGTCCTGGGGGTGGTGGCGGTGGGTGTTATTGCCCTATTGGGGCTCCGGGCTGCATGATCAGTTGCTCTAGGGCATCTGTTGTTCTTCATGTGTGGCTATGGGCTGTGCTCCCTTGTCTGGTGCCGGTTGTCATCCGACTTTACACCAGGTAAGAGCAGGTGTTAAAATCCTGCTGCTAACGCGCCTCGTCGCATGTTTTGTGATCTTATCGCTGATCTGGCTGGTCGTTGAGAATGTTGTGGAATGGTGTTGTTGCGGCTTTTTGCACGGGAACGCCTACTCTGCATCTCATTAGCGTTAGTTGCCGGGGTCGTCTGTGGCGATGTTTTTTGCGACTGCTATCGCACGTAAACTGGTGATGTGGGCTGTTAGCACCAGCTTGTGAATGGGGCGATAAATTTATCGCTACTTTGGCTGCGATAAAGTGCCGATAACTCGGCGATAGATCCTTGAGAATATGCCCCATAGACTGCTATTATTGCTGAACACTGAATATAAACTCCTCAGCAAAATCTTAGCAACCCGACCTGATACACGTGTGGACCTGCAACAAACTAAGAGGGTACTGGGAGGGGATAGCAAAACTGCTGACAGAGATATTGGGCAACATGGGTCTCTACCAATGGAAGTTTGTATCCTGGGACTATATAGACGACGGAAAGGCCGCGAGATTCATGCTAAATGTATGGATTTGGCTCTCTTGTTGGCCAAACGGGATGTAACTAAGAGGTGCAACTCTACAACAGCTCCTACTTTTCTAGCCTGGAAGGACGAAGTAGTTAAATGGGGACTTGCGGAGAGAGTAGACATTCGTACTGAAGAAAGTAAGGGCCTACGGAAAATTCCCATAGCCATGTGTTGGGACACTATTTTGGACCCTTTTAAAGCAAATGATGCTTCCACTCCTGGAAATTCATAGGCCTGACTGTATCTAGTATCGAATACTTTTCGAACACATAAATAATAGAGTTTCCTGTATTATTCTGTAAGGTGTATTCCAATAGGAATTGTTGCATAGTAGAAACTAAGTCAGTAGAAAATGTACCAATGTACCCAATTCCTAAGATGTCTTGAATTTTCTTTTTTTTCTTTCCCATTTTTTTTCTTTTTCTCTTTCTTGCTACTCATGGAACCGTCAGCGGGGAGGGTAGGGGGATTGTTTGAAAGTTTATTTGGAGTGTTAAGAAAAATTTTCTACATTGTAATCCTGGCACTAACCCAGCGGGATGGCCACTAACGGTTATTATGGGAGCGAGCAGGCGATCTTTTTCCTAGATGACACGGTCCGAATAGTCACTTGTGTTAAAGTTATAATGTAAACTGTCACATTGTTTCGCTTATATGATTACTTATCTTCTCCTGCTGTATAATTGTACTATTGACTGTTATGTGGAAAATGAATAAACTTTGTTATAAAATTTTTTTTAAAAAGCTTACTCTGACAACTTGATGGAGTAAGGGCCCTCACTGTAAAACCATTACACTTCCCTGTGTTTTTAGAGCAGAGGTGTGATATTGTTTTGTGTCCGTTACCACCAGGAAAAGCCTGGTGGTGAGGGACAGAAAAAACAGCAATGACCCCCACACCCTGGGAGAAAACTCCCAGGTGTGGGGATATTAAGTTTTAGTTTTTAAGAAACAAACTCCTTCTTTGGAAGTTTGTTTCCGAATGGCTGTCCAAACCAAAAGCAGCTATCCACCAAACTTGTATCTTGAAATGAACCACTGTGGTGGCGATTCCTTTTATGGTACCTAGATGACCGCTGGGGCGGTGGTCATCTCTAACGTCAATGAACGGACATACCTGCTTGCTCTGCCACCCTACCCTCAAAACAATGTCCCCTGCCTACTTACATACCACCCCATCCAACAGCCACTGACCTCTAATAGGGTACTCTGCCACCCTACCTCCAAAACACCACCCCTACACGCGAGTCTGCCACCCGACTTCAAAACACAGTTTGCTACTCTCAATAATACAGACCCCTGTTTGCATGCCTTGATTCCCTGCCACCCAAAACACAAAACCTCCATCCTTGATCTGCAAGCATGGAGGAGGGGTGGAAGGAGAGCAAAATTCCCTTAGACTCCCATTACAGGTGGGCCTGCAGATCAGGTATGCTTGAAGTGAAGTTTTCTGGGGACTCGATATGTGTTCAATGGCGGCATATAATTTTGGGTGGAGGGTGAAAGGGGTAGTGGTGCTTGGATGAGGGGTGGTGCATGACGGCCAGCCAAGTTCCTCAGGGCAGCAGGTAGCACTTTTGAGTTTTGGGGTTGCCTAGGAACCCACTGCCTGGCCCATGAATGGCAAGTCCAACTTACCAGAAAAATGCTCACAGGCCCACTATACAAGTGGACCTGCAGTTCAGAAGTGCTTGGGGTGATGGAAGTGCCGACCGCTTGCCCAACTTTACTTATAGATGTTGGGGATAGAAAGGACCAAGTGCCCACTGGCCCCCACTGCAGATAGGCCTGTGGGTGAGGAGAACTTGGGAAGGGTGAGGGGGAAACTGGGGGACTGATTCTTGCCTCATGAGTGATGGGCTCAACTTTAATTTTGAGTGAGTAACCTTGAGGAAGCAGTTATGCTCATGATGAGGGTGACTGGGGGCTTACCTTATGGGCAGTGGGCCTAACTTTACTTTTGTGTGGGACAAGCGAGCAGTGGGAGCAAGTGCGTGTAGAACCCCAGTACAAGTGGGCCTGTGGGTCAGAAGTGCTTGGGATCTGGGGAGAGCATGAATAGGGGCACACTGTGTGCCCCATGGGTGGCAGGGGCCAAACTTTACTTCGGGGTGGTGGGGTGTGGAAAGACAGCAAATGCTCATGGGCCCCCATTATGAGTGTTTGTGGAGGCTGAAAGAGTGAAAGTTGGGACCCATTGCTTACTCCAACAGTAGCAGGTCCATCTATACTTTTTGGCAGGTGAGGGGGTGGTAGAGGAGGAGAACCAACATGCCTGCTGGTTCTTTTAAAGGTATGCATGCTGGCAGTGGTGCTTAGGGTGGGTGAGTCAGAGAAACTGCAGGAGGCTAGGACAAAGCTTACCTGGAGTTGGTTTGACAGTCTGTCCTGGTCTCCAAGCAGTCCTTTCCTCCTTTCGGGTGCAGGAATACACAGGGGCAGGGCAGGTCAATCATGTTCACTGTAGGTGACAGGCAACATCTATGGGTATATCTAGGTGATCCTCTGTGATGCAGCAGGCAGGTGAAGAGTAAGTAAACAAGCATCTTAACTATCTGCAAACCCTACTATTGTTTAACCCAGCTGTCAGAGCTAGGCCAATAAAAAGAGGAGTCACATTGTTAACATTTTGTAGGCACTTTTAAGTGTCAATTTAGATACTGCTTTATAAATCACTAAATCTTAAAATCCTGGTAGGTCTGACTAGGTAAAACAGGATCAGACCCACTAGGATTCAAACTACTGATCACCTTCCCAGCAGGACACATGCTCAACCCCATCTTCTCCGCAAGCAACAACATCTCTTTCAGCCACACCTCCGAACTCCAATGGACTGACCAACGCTGCAATCACTTCTCCTTCACCAAACCCACACAACACCACCGCACCCACTGCTACCTGCGCAGAAGCTGGAACAAGATCTACGAAGACCAACTCGCCACCGCCCTCCACAAGACAACACCGCCGACCTCCACGGACACCAACACATCAGCACACAACCTCCACTTATGGATCTCCGACTGTGTCAACACACTGGCCCCCCTCAGGAAACTGCCCACCGAGAAATCCAGCTGGTTCTCCCCCACCCTCCAAGAGTCCTAGTTCACCTGCAGATGACTCGAGAGAAGATGGAGGAGTAGCAAGTCCTCAGAAGACTATGCAGCCTTTAAAACCACCATCACCATGCACCACCACCTCATCAGAGCCACAAAGAAAACTGCCATGCAAGAACGTATCAATGCCAACGCATACAACAGCAGAGAACTCTTCACCATAATCAAAGAATTCACCAAACCCAGCACAGATGCCCCTGACATCCCCCCCAAGCCCTCAGCGACAACCTCAGCACCTTCTTCCACTGCAAGATCACAGACATGTTATGTTATGTAATGTTATATGCATTTCTAAAGTGCAGCGGTTACCCAAAGGTGTCCTGGCGCTAGCTACTATTCTCTGAGCACTGAAAGCTGTGGAGATGTCACACGTTAAGAAGCCATCTACGACACTTCACAACGCAGGGCCCACCTGCAATCACAGCACGCAAATGCTCTAGATACCAGCTGACCCTGCTCAACTGGACAACCCTCACCACCGACGACATCTTACGGATCATGAAGGTCATCAACTCTGGATCCCCCTTGTACCCCTGCCCCCACCACATCTTCAACCGAGCCATCGACACCATCGCCTTCGAACTCTGCTGCACCATCAACTGTTCCATCGAGTCCGCCACCTTCCCTGAAGACTGGAAACATGCAGAGATCAATCCCTACTGAAAAAACCGTCTGCTGACCCAATGGACCTTAATAATTACAAACCCATCTTTCTGATCCCCTTCCCAGTCCCAGTCATCGAGAAGGTCATCAACGCCCAACTCACCAAATTCATCGAAACAAACCACATCTTGGACACATCCTAATCAAGCTTCAGAAGCAACCACAGCACCAAGACTGCACTCCTCCCTGCAACAGATGGCACCCGCAACTCCTCGACCGACGCAAAACCGCAGCCCTCACCCTCCTGGACCTCTGTGCCGCTTTTGACACCGTCTCCCACCACACCCTCTGGGCAAGACTCCATTACACCGGCATCTGCGGCAAATCCTCTTCTTCCTCACTGGCCGAACCCAGAGAGTCAGGATCCCACTGTTCTCCACAGAACCTACAGAGATCAGCTGCGGAGTCCCTCAGGGCTCCTTCCTGATCTCCACCCTGTTCAACATCTACTTGCCCCCGCTGGCAACCATCATCAGAAACCACGGACTAAACATTGTCTCCTACGCCATTGACACCCAGCTGATTCTCTCCCTCACCGATGAACCTACAGCCACAAAGAACAACTATCCACAATGGGATGAAGGCAGTCACCACCTGGATGAAGGACAGCTGCCTCAAACTCAACTCCGACAAAACTGAATACCTCATCCTGGGAACCACCCCCTCCGCCTGGCACAAGTCCTGGTGGCCCGCAGCACTCAGATCCCCACACACCCACTGACCATGGACACAACCTCTGCATCAACCTTGACTCCTTGCTCTCAATGAACCGCCAAATCAATGCTGTGTTATCCTCCTGCTTCCACACGCTCTGCCAGCTTTGAAAGATTTTTAGGTGGATCCCCACCGAGTCCAGAAGAATGATCACCCAGGCACTCGTCATTAGCAAACTCAACTACAGCAATGCACTCTACGCCAACACCACCCAGAAGTTCTAAAAGAAATTGCAAAGGATCCAGAACGCTGGCGCAAGATTTATCCTGGACATCCCCCGGGCAGCCACATCGCAGATCACCTGAGAAACCTCCACTGGCTCCTGATCAACAAAAAAATCTCCTTCAAGCTCATCACACATGCCTACAAGGCCCTCCACTACATCAGACCTGCATAACTCAACCACCGCCTCCCCTTCTACACTCCCACCAGACACCTCGGCTCCGCCAACCTGGCTCTGGTTACTATCCTAGGGAACAGCAAGAACATGGCTGGAGTAAAATACTTCTCCTACCTCGCTGCAAAGACCTGGAACTCTCTTCCTCTACATCTCAGGCAATCACCCTCACTGCCTTAATTCAGGAAAGACCTCAAGACCTGGCTCTTCGACTGAACTGGCTCTTCGACTGAACTGCAGAACCCAACCCACCAGTGCCTTGAGACCCTAACGGGTGATTAGCAACGCTCTATAAGTACCCTGATTAATTGATTGATTGACAAATTGAACACTTTCACTGGGTATGCCCGGATCCGAGATCTTAAGTAAATGTATGCAGGTTATCAAAATGCATCCTTACACACTGTAACTAAAATTCTGTGTGCAGGGTCATGTTCCTAGGCTCATGCAGCATGCCATAAACAAACAATGGCCGGAGTCCAAAGTTCTATGTGCTTTTAAAGGTTGTTAATAAGTAAGGCATGAGATGGGGATTTGAATTGATAACATAGCTAGTGACTCTATTGAACAAAGATGTAATGCTCTTCTTCGAGGAAGGCCATAAACTGATGGGCATGGAGAAATGCCTGCACCCTCGAGGTTCTTTCCCCTAAGCTAATTGAATAAAGACAACATTGTGGATCTCATTTATGTGACCTGAATCCCAACAAACACTTGAGTTCATCAAAGTCGCAACAAGGGTGTATTGTTTGTTGCAGTCAGGACTATTCTGAAAATAAAGGGGCATATTAGCAAGACCCACGTTAAAATTATCGCCGTTTTAGCGGCAGGAAACTGCCGCTAAAACGGCAATAATGGGCTTGCTAATATGCGTTATGGAATTCCAATAGAAGCCCAGGTTAGATGTCCTGCACATCTAACCTGGGCTTCTATTGGAATTCTATAACGCATATTAGCAAGCCCATTATCGCCGTTTTAGCGGCAGTTTCCTGCCGCTAAAACAGCGATAATTTTAACGTGGGTCTTGCTAATATGCCCCTAAGTATCCAGAGTGAAAAGAAGGCTCTGCACAAATGGCATAATTTCCCGAGGATTGGATACCCCTAAAATTGGCATCATCTGGAAGATCAGGGCACTGAATCAGTAGAGTTGGTCAGTGAGACAGTGATAGATGCTTTATTAGATGAAATGTGGGCATGGCTATCTTCCATTAATGGGTGTCCGCTGCCATTCAGCTAGGTTCATACTCTAAAATACACACACAGCATAACATACCTATACTTATACATATGAGGACCGACCATTGACAGTAATGAAGCGTGTAATTACTATTCTAACTCCACACACACTTTGATAGTAGGGTAGGTTATAAAGCGCACCGAAGCAAGTCTAACTGCACTTTTAGTTTGTTGATATATTTGCTTAAAGGTAACTAAACACACTACTGGGACCAGTCCTCATAACGCACCGCTCCTCACAAAGTTAATGTTTGTCTGGTTCTGGCAGGTTAACCCATGCTATGAGGACCGAGCTGGTGTGGGATATGTATATATATATTCTCTCTCTCTCTCTCTCTCTCTCTCTCTCTCTCACCCCCCCAGGTTTGATTTTCAACTGATACCATTCATTTCATCAACAATCCCCCACCCTGAATACACAAGGCATTTAACTTCCAAACTCTAACAAAGATGCTGACCCTAGCAGCTATCACAGGAAATGCTGAGAAGGCAATGCAACAACATGTTGTATGTGGACCCTTTCATGCTGAATAGTGTGATACCTGGCATGGCAATAGTGCTACACATACATAATTAAAAACACCTCTTTAGTTGCGAATAATTGGGCGTTGAGTAAAGGACATATCCAAAGTCTCTGTTTTTTGCTAGGGTCACATTCTGGAACCTTTTCGAATGCTTCTCACTTTAGGATTTTATCATAAACAAGCCCCGATTTAGCAGATTCTCAAGAAACCCCAGAAAACATGGTCAGTGTTTATTTTTTTTACGATTATAGAGTCAACCTCCTCCCTAGCAAAACTATGTTTTCGCTGTTAGGTAAATTGAAGGATTGACAGGAAACTATATATATGGCCACGACCTTCAGGTAGAGGCATCTCTGATGAACAGTCCACAAAAAGACCATCTTCTTTGACAGAGAGAAGGAACCAAGCAAACAGGGGAGACCATAACATGCAAGGACCTGGCAGACATTTGATCCTAACAATTAATGTTTACAAGTTTCCACCTTTCAATTAGTACACACTACTTTAAAACAACTAGGTCTACATTGCTATTAACTGTCTTGTTAACATATGAATAAATTCCTTTCTTACATGCTTCTCTTATTTTGTGTTAAGGGACACAGACTTCCTGCAATTATGCAGTTTAAAGAAAACCCAATGCCCTTAGGTTTAACTTTCTTCCATTTACCAGCTTCAGGACCATTTCCGATCATTAATTTACAGGCAGGGACCAAGCTCTGGTAATATGCTGTAATTTTAATATCATGTTAATTTGGCGTAAGAATGGGGTCATCCTGGTTTTAGTATTTGTTGGCATGATCAGCCTTTTCTGTCCATCAATGGGTTCCAAAAGTAAATGATGATTGTTGGGGTGGTTGGTGGGGAGTGATAGCTGGCTGACTAGACTGTCACCAGTAGAGAGGTGTAAGATTGCCCCTACAAGCAGCAACTTTGGCTAGATTTTAAACAAGCATTGGTAAATGCATTAGGTTTCGCCTATGTGATTAATAATATATATATTTTTTGGTAAGTTTAAAGTTGGTGAGCAGTTGTGCAATATAAGTTTAAAAAAACTCTGTAAAAGTGTTATGACTTGTTTTTGGAGAAAGGCAATATATTGTGCAGAATCTGGTGGTTATATAAAGCAGTCTTGTACCTTCGGTGATGTTAGCGCTATATAAAACTGACCCTGAAATAAAATTGTGAAAAGCTGGTTTAAATGTGTAGGTGATTAGTTACCTGTGTGCTTGTATGAAGTACCTGGTGGTAATATAAAGCGCTCCTGCACTTTCGGGTGGTTTTGGTACTATATAAAACTGACCCCAAAATAAAACTGTGAAAAGCAGGTTTGAATGCAGAGGCGATTTGAGGGGTGTAAAGGATCTATGCAGCGGTGTCAGTGAATTTGTCTACTGTGTTCTGTTTGAGCAAGGCAAATTATAAGTAGATTTTAAATGGCGGTGTGTAATAAATATTGTTGGGAGGAAGGAACTTTTTAGTAGCTGATTATGGCATACTGAAAGTGTGTAGGATGTGTGATGTTGAGGACTGTCTATCGTATACTAGTTGCGTGATGGGTCGTGGATTCAGGTGATGTTTAGAGCACAGCCATAGCCGATTGTAAGGCAAATCATAGGTGTCTGGATCACTAGACAGGTAGGTGTTTGTATGTGTTTGTATGTGTATGAGTGAGTGTGAGTGATATCTTCTATTTCACAGTGTCACAAACTGAACTGCATATGGGAGAATATTGTGTTCTATATCATTGCAAAGAACATCTCGCATGTTGAAAAGTGTACAAGGCCATGATTAAAGATACAGCCATGTGTTACTACCATGGTGACTGTGTTGGCTGTTGTTAAACAAGTATAGATTATGCACCTGAAGTATACAATCCCTTTACTACACAATGGACTGCATCAGTGCTTAATCTGTTTTTTAAAACAAAGTAAGTGCTAGGGCCCTTCTCAAGAGGCCACTGCTGCTTGCTGGACCCTTTCCCTTGCATGTGCTGTGGATGACAGTACTAGCATAACTACTAACCAGAGCACTCCCACAACTGTGACCATTCTGTGAATATTCCATGCCACCCAAAGATAAGAATGGCATGGGCAGCTGATACATCTGAAAAATCAGACAAAAATCATTTAAAAAAATAGCCACACAAATAAAAGGCAAATATTTGCAACTGGTACATAACCCACTGAGCCATATTTTCAAGATAAGAATTTGTGACCTAGATGTTGCACAGGGAGCTCTGCAATAGCTGCATGAACTAGCTAACCTATCTCAATAAGAGGCATCGCAGTGCAGGAACCACATTAAGATGGCTACGAAACAGCATAACAGTATTTACAAGATGCATGCAAAAAGGTGTGCCTGCAGTCACTGTAGGGTGAACACAGGTGCCTGGAGGCTCAGTGGGCTGTGGCACTGTGAGCAGACTAGCAGGGAAACACAAGCACTGTGAGGGCCATCAAACTTAATAAACAAGCAAGGCAAGATCTACTGATGGATCCCCACCGAAACCAGAAGAACGGTCACCCAAGCACTCGTCAGCAGCAGGCTGGACTACGGCAACGCCCTCTACGCAGGAACCACGGCTACACTCCAGAAGAGACTCCAACGCATACAAAACGCCTCCGCACGCCTCATCCTCGGACTCCCCCGCCACAGCCACATCACCACCCACCTGAGAGATCTGCATTGGCTCCCGGTCAACAAGAGGATCACCTTCAAGCTCCTCACCCACGCTCACAAAGCACTCCACAACGCCGGACCAACATACCTCAACGAGCGACTGTCCTTCTACACCCCGAACTGCCAGCTTCGCTCCGCCGACCTCGCACTCGCCACCGTCCCACGCATCCGCCGAACGACCACCGGTGGAAGATCATTCTCCCACCTCGCCGCCAAGACATTGAACACCCTCCCGTCCACCTGCGTCAGTCCTAGGACCTGCTGACCTTCAGGAGATGCCTCAAGACCTGGCTGTTCGACCAGTAGCTGCTCCCCCCCACCCCTTAGCGCCTTGAGACCCTCACGGGTGAGTAGCGCGCTCTACAAATGATTGATTGATTGATTGATTGACCAGGGGTAAAAGCAATAACAAAGCAAGCTACAAAGAGGAAAGGGGAAGCATTGACGATGGAGTTAAAAGACAAGTGGACGGATTGGGGGGAGCAGTAAAGCAAAGGGTAGGCCATGCGGGTCTACAGAGGAGCACACGGGTGAGATGGAGCCGTAGGTGCTGAGGTCTTAATGAGACTGGCTCCCCAGCTCTGTTCCAGACACGCACCCTACTGCTGATCTGAAAGGACACATGGAAAACAATCCCAACCCTAACACAAACCCATCCCAGAAGAACTGCTCATACCTGCCATGGAGACATTTGCAATCAACTTAATGGAGCACTGGGCAGCCTGTAGGTACTCCTGGTGCACTCTGGGAGCTGCAGTAGCAGTGTCTGAAGCTGAGGAGAAGGCACTGTCGCAAGCTAGGGAACCCACAGTCCGAAATGCCACAGGCTCTAAAAGTCCCGAAAACGGGTTGCATTGCTGCCTGACATTTCTCTGCTCGCCAGTTGAATGGACTTGTCTGTCACTATAGCGTACTCTCTATGTGTAAGTGAGTAGTCATATTCCATCTTATTTATAGAATAATCCATATTGATATCAAGGTCGTGGTGCCTATCACATAGATCCCTTGTGATCCTCTTATCAGTTTGATGGCAGTTTGTCTAATGCCCCTTTTGGGTGCTTGGCAAATTCAGTCAGAGTAAACAGAAGAAAGCGTCCACTGCCTGGCTTGCCTGTAATGATCATTCAGCCCATTGTGCCAGTCCCCTCAGCTGCCATGGGAATAAATCAGTACATCTACCTGGACGAGCAGTTCCGTTTGCAGATGTTGATAGCTGTTCTGTCAATTAGTTAGCATTAACCCTGCGAGTGAGCCGGAGAACAGAGGGAGTGCAAGGAAATATTTCTTGTAAGAGATGGCTATTCTAATCGTTTTTTAAGACAATCAAACCTATTGAAGAGTCAAAGACAGGACCAGAATTGTTTTGTGGTTGTAGTCAGGCAGACTTCACAAATAAAAGAAAGTTGGTGTGGGCCTTCTATTCATAGATCATTAACTCCTGCACTACGATCCATCCCAAACAGACGAGGGCGTTGAATAGGGTAGGCAACTCGCTGCAGCAGATCATAAAAATGCTACTTCGGACTAATGCTCTTATTGACGCGCTATCCTGTATGTCCGAGATACCGATGGCCCAAACTAACAGAAACGGGACCCTCGGCGATAACATACATTAGGGGATTCCGCATTGCGCTCGAAGACACAACAGGACCTCTGTTATAGCCATTGTTAATTTACTTGCACTTAATATCCTTTTCCCCACCTTCCTTTCTTGGTCACTCCCTCGTCTCCTCACACCCCTTCCCTTCTTGTGTCTTGGTATTTACCAAGATTCTAAGGGCAGTTGGAATATCAGTTGGGGGGCGTGAAACTCTGACTGAACAGCTGTTGTGGCACGGAAGCTGTCGCACTTCGTCTTGAATAAAGCTCTTGGTTTGAGAAGCCGCGTCTTTCATCTTTTCAACAAGCTCCTCAAACCCTTAATGCATAAAAATTACCCATGGTGTGAGATCCCGTAACTTACAAGCATAGAGCGAAATGGCCCCGTCACCCTCTCCTTAAATACCGGAAAATCGCTGATGCTCAAAGAAGGTATACATCAATCAAGGCCATGCAGTGTTGGCCATATTAACATGGTGTAAATTTGATCATAACTAGGCAAAAACGGCTGATTCAGAAAGAATATATGTATAAAGTAGGCGCGGGCGGAGACCTCGGCTCCGCCAGCGGAGTCTGCGGAGATTTCCCTATGTATGTGCAAGATGTACGCGAGGAGGAGGAGAGCATCCCGGGGACACCGCAATAAGGTAAGTTACTTTTATCCTTTTTAAAATTATGTTGTACCTTATTTTAATTTATGCGGGGTGGAGGCGGGTGGCAGAGCGGAGCTACGCGGAGCCCCCCCCCCACTCCGTGGAACTCCGCGTAGCTGCACTCCGCAAGCTCCACCCGGAGTTATAAAGCCTGCTTTGAAACACTTGTGTATGAACGTCTCTTGTAGCAACCCGAAAGGTGTTAATTCATATAAAGAGAGATGATGATCTCGTCCTTACATCAGGAGTCAGATATACAAAGGAGAATATGTACAGTTGTCTTGTGCAGACATTGGTAAAAACAAAACAGAGCCGATAAGCACTCTTGAAATTCATGCAGCCAGGGGGAGAATGATTGTGTAGAGAAGCACAGAGGCAGGAGAGATTAGTAAACAAACACAGCGCAAGCACTGTGCAGCAAAACATTATGAAAAAAGTGCCCCAAAAGCACATGGAAACAGTACTTTGGCCACGGGAAACTGATAAGAAAAGCACAGAAGAACACCATGAGGAACAACAGGAAAGAGTATGCTGAACCCAATAGAAACCGAGAAAAATTAAGTGGAAAGCACAGGAACCAATGAAAGGTAAGGGGACAGAATGTAAGCCCCTTTTAAGATTTATATTGAATACAATAGATTTCAAAAGTAAAGTGCAAGCGATGTGCAGGCGAGACCTAAAAAGCAAAGCATCAAAAAGACACTTGCCCCAGGGAAGATACAAATCATTGCAACTGCCCTGGAATGGCCAGATGTACAGAGCATAGATTTTCTGTGGATCATGGAAGTCGTAGGGGGTTTCACTGTTGTTTGTCTACTGGAGTGATTTTCTTTTGCTACTGATCTATTCGCCCATGTAAATGGCTTCTGTCTTGTCCCATAAAATGACACCACAAATACTCAGCAATTGCAATTTTTTTCTGCAGCTATTTACAAAAAACAAAAGTACTATTTTTATGTCTACAACAACAAAATGAATCAAATGCATTTTTTTTACTTAGTAGCCCAAAAGCAGAAAATTAGAGCAGTGGGTTAAACTAAGGAAGTTTTACTATGAAAATAGGCAGGTCTGGAAATAGACCTGAAACTGATTACTTCAGGAGTCCAGAAATGTAGTGTGGCAGAAAGAGGATGGAGTCATGAGTGATGGTGTCATGAAGGCCGATATCATGAGGGGCAGAACCAATGACAGTCATCCTATGCATTATATTCAGGGACACTTGCATTATGTAGCAAAGAAAGACCAATTTATAGGGCAGGATTGCAAAGAGAGGCATATTGCAGCACAGATCTTGGCAGCATTATTTTGCCATTTTGTCCTTTAATACATCTTATTACTATCTGGGCAAAAATTTCACCTCATTAGTACCAGTTAAACATCTGAACACTTCAATCAGCAACTGAAAGTGACCATTTACTCTTTTGCACACGTGGTGCCCTTTTTGGTATATTTTGATCTGTTTGAGAGCAAGAACTATAGTTCTAATCAAATCTGCTAATTATGCAGCAAACGGTAGATTATGAGGTAAATGTAGTAATTCCATCATTGTGCAGAGAACGCCATGATAGCAGAATCAGATCATTCCAGTGGCCCTGATTATATTTAACACATGCTATCCCCCAATGAATTGCCAATATGGAAAAATTTATTCTGGTCTCCTTAATTGGTCCCACAGAGGCTGCATAATGAGATGGCTGAGGGAAGTAAGCAGTGCTTCAAAAGAGCTGACAATGATGGGAGGGCTCTACAGGGGCTTTGGCTTAAGAAGACTAACTTAGAATCATTTATAAGAGGAGTGGTCTGTGTAATTCAGGGTATGTCTTTACATATGTGGCGTAGAATCATATCGCCACTTCTCCCCACTTTTTTCTCCTGATCCTCCTCTTGGTCCTTCTCTTCCTCATCATCATCACTCTGGACTTCCTCTACCTAGTTCTTTATCTCTTTCAGATCATGTCCTCCTCCTTTTCTCCTTGTACTCCTCATTTTGGCTTTCATTCTGCTGCTCCTTCTGTTCCTGCCTTGGTCCTTTTCACCACCCTCATCCCCCTGGTCGTATTTCTTATAGATCTGATCACCCTGGCCTTTGCCTTCCTCATTTTCACACTCATTTTCCTCCCTTTCCTCCTCCTACTTCTCCTACTCCTGGGTCACGTCCTACTCCTCATGCGTGTGGCACTCCTCCTTTTGCTCCTGGACGCTCTGGTCTTGGTCCCCCTCCTCCTTCGATTTCTGAGCCTGTTCTGCTCTCCCAGGTCCTGGTCTCCCTGGCCCTTGCCTCCTTCAGTCTTCCCAATCCTGCTGCTCCTAGTTCTCCTTGCCCACTGTATGTTTAAGCATGAGTGTGTGAGTGAAAGTGAAGGTCAAAGGGCATGTGACCTTTGCTACCCCTGGTATGTTGTTGAATTGACATCCATGCTGACTTATGAGTTGCAAATTCACTGTCTGTGTCCCAACAAGGTTTTTTCAGAACCTAACAAACAGTGACTGGCTCCGTGCTGGGGCACGATCATGTTCCCTAGAAACACACCAGATGGTGTTTGGATTTTCTGCTAGCCTAAGGAAAAATGCAAACAGTGTCTCACTCCTTTCAAGTGCACAGTCACATGTCTGTGCCTCAGCGAGGAGCTGGAGGCTGTTTGGATTTTTTTTCTTATGAAATATTGGTGTGGCATTTGCACCAAAACATATCTTTGAATGTGCCTAAAATATAATTTGTATGGATGCACAAATTAAAGATAAAAAAAAAATCTCCTGCACAGAGGTACCCAAACACCCCAACGGTGACAGGGTCAATTCCTCAGGGTGCCCCAGCTTCTGGGCATCCTCAGAATAGGGTGTACACACACAAGGGTGTTGTCTGTCTTGGCCTGCTAGGGCCAGGAAAGGACTTTGGCCAGAAACATTACTTCCCTGCAACCTCAGCAAGTACCTACATGGTAACTTCTCATCATGTGCCTAGCCTAGCACTATACACTACCCCTTCTCACAATTATTACACTCAGACCTAGATGACCTGAACACTCAGATTGCATTCTCACATCGAGACCCAACCAAATACATATCTCACCACCTACTACAGAACCTCAAATTCTCAAACACACATTCAAACTCATTCTCATTAATGCAATCCCTGCTGTATTCAACACTTCAGACATCACAGACCTAATCACCACTCTCATGCAAGAAGCATTTCTTCCTCCTACATCCTAGATGTCCTTGAACCCAATGGCTACAGAATCCAGCCTACAGACGGCATGCATATGAAGGGAGGAGTCCTCTCTGCCATCCGTAAGTCCTACTGATCCTGCAGTTTAGACACAACTCCATGAAGCTGCTCACATTGCCATTTTCCACTATAAACAACTCAATCTTCCACCTTCCACCTCATCTGCTTGCTTCCACAACGTAAGAAGGGCTTAATTGATGAATTCTAGAATCTCTTTACTATTTCATTTTTTCAACATACCCACAATACCCTCCCGGGTAACTTTAACTTTCCAGACAATGCAAGCACAAAAAACAAGAAACACCATCCTTCACATCATAGACATCGTGAAGGATTTCTCCAATCCTGCTGCCACTGAGAATGACATTACACCCTCCCAGAAACTGTGTGACACCCTTGGGGACTTCTTCCACGACAAGATCTCGGCCATCTAAACTTCGAACCCCAACCCTCCGCCGCAGACAGTATCAACCTGCTCACACCTAGGAATACAAAACCCAAACATATGCCCTCCCAGTTGGACCTTGTCACCACGTAAGACACAATCTCCATCATGAAATCAGTGCACTCTGGAGTACCCACGGACCCCTGCCCCCTCCCCACTTCTTCAGCCTCGGAAGCAACGACGAGCTCAGGAAAGCCCTGAACACCTCAATCACCTCGACCTCCTTCCCTGAGGACTGGAAACACACTGAAGTGAGGTCCCTCCTGAAAAAAACATCCACAGACCCAGCAGAACCGAACGTCTACCAGCCCATCTCTCTGCTCTCTTATCCAGCAAAGGTTGTTGAGAAAGCGATCAACCAGCAACTCACTCAACACCTAGAACACCACAACCTCCTGGACCCCTCCCAATCCGGATTTTGAGCTAACCACAGCACGAGACAGTCCTGATCGCATGAAATCAGGCCCTCCTGGACCGCAACAAAATGGCAGCGCTCATCCTCCTGGACCTGTCAGCCGTTTTTGACACCGTCTCCCATCACATCCTGATCAACAGACTCCACCACATTGTGATCCAGGGAGATGCCCTCAAATGGATCGCCTCGTACCTCACCGGAAGAACCCAGAGAATCCGTCTTCCACCATTCATCTTGGAGCCCAAGAAGATCATCTGCAGTGTCCCCCAAGGATCATCCCTCAGCCCCACCCTCTTGAACACCGACACAACCCCCCCGGCCTACACCGTCATATTGTACTGACTCAATATCATCTCCTATGCCTACAACACCCAGCTCATCCTCTCGCTGTCCGAAGATCCCTCCACCACCAGAGGCAACTTCCACAGATGCATGATGAACGTCGCTGACTGAATGAAGGACAACTGTCTCAAACTCAACATGGACAAGACAGAAGTCCTCATCTTTGAGAACAACACTTCGCCATGGAATGACACATGGTGGCTCATGAAACTTGGCCCACCCCCGCCCCGACAGACCACGCCCGCAACCTCTGCATCATCCAGGACAGCAAGCTATCCATGAAGGAACAGGTTAACGCAGTTTCATCCGGCTGCTTCCACACTCTTCGCATGCTCCACAAGATCTTCAGGGGACTACAAGTCCACACCACAAGGATCCTCATCACCAGCAGGCTGAACTATGGAAACACACTCTACCTAGCAATCACCACATGCCTCCTGAAGAGACTTCAGACACTACAAAGCTTAGAGGCAAGACTCATCCTCGACCTCCCCAGAAGGACCCACATCACACCCAACCTCAAGAAACTACACTGGCTCCTGATGCAGAAAGAGATCCCAGTTCAAGATTTAGACTCACACTAACAAAGCCCTGCGCAACGAAGGACCAGCATCAACAAGCGCCTGACCTTTCACCAACCAACCAGACACCTTCAATCTGCTTCCCTCTTCCTCACAGACACCCCTCCAGATCCCCTAAACCAACAGCGGAGGACGGTCTTTCTCTCACCTGGCAACTAAAGCATGGAACAACCTTACCCTGCACCTCACTCCATCCCTTCAGGAAAGAACTCAAGACCTGGATGTTCAAATGAACAAACCACCACACAGCAGCCAACATCTCCCGCACCACGAGACCCTCACGAGTGATTTGCAACACTTTATAAATGTTGATTGACACACTCAGCGTGGTATAGCATATCAACCAACAATTACACTAAAGTCTGCATTTTGAACCTCATCTTCTCTACATCACCAATTATCTAATGCAAACTACATATGACGCTGGATGGAATTGATCTCCTCGTCATCTTTATCTGCCAGATTAGCATCCATCCAACACACCAAGGTCAACCCAAATAAAAACAACAAACCTTCAGATCCTTCAAAGACTTCTCCATCAGCAACATAAAGTTCAAACTTATTTCTCAACATGTCAACTCTACATCCAGTGCCAACACCCTTCTAAACAACTTCAACACTTTTTTAGAAAATCATGCAAATACTATGCTCCAACTGAAGCATGCAAGTGCAAGCTGAAATTTTCACCATCATGAAACCTTGTCGATAGCAAATGATCCACCCACTGACTGGAAAGAAAATGAAAATTGAACAGAATGCTGATTACCTTACAATACTAAAGTCCCTCATCTCAGACTGAAGGCAAATACCTTTAAAAAGGAAAAAGGCAACATCTCTTCCCCATGGAGGCTCCAATAATCTGGCACAACATCCCCGTATCCATCAGGGCTCCTCCTATCCTTCTCCATTTTCAGAAGAGTACAAAATGCACACTCTTAAAGAACACTACATCACAGTGTACGAACTTCTGCTCCCTTAACCCAGCTACCTCTCCAGTCACTTGTGGACTGTATCTTTGCCTTTGGCCCTGTACAATGTTCCACTGTGTTTTTTGGCGAGTTTCTACATATATTGCGTGTGTTGTTGCTTTAGTACTTAAATCTTAGGGGTTGTTGCCTTCAGGATTGACCTGAGGTGCATCATTGAAGCTCTAACAGCTTCCAATAACCAAACAGCAGGTGTACTGCCAAACATTGGATAATGTGTTGCTGGAGCTTTGTCAGGGTCCAACTCCTAAAACAACAGGTTATACAATAGGAACATACCTAAGGAAATGAAACATTTCCTAGCTATCATAACGGAAAGTTTCAATTCTATTAAGGACTCGGAGGCGAGGATTATGCTATACTTTCTTTGCTTTATTTTGACAGCAGCCATTTTAAAACTTGATAACCAAACCACATTTCCCAAACACCCTCGGGAAATGGGT